>CM061747.1:53805768-54150825 GCA_030979885.1 Lolium multiflorum | reverse complement strand
AAGATGCAATCTAGAAGACGGTAGCAATGAGGGGATATCGAGTCTCACCCTTGAAGAGATTCCAAAGCCTACAAGATGAGGCTCTTGTTGCTGCGGTAGACGTTCACTTGCCGTTTGCAAAAGCGCGTAGTCTTGATCACGTATCGCCTCGGCCAAGACGAACGGGCAAAGACTCTTCCGTACTGGGTCACACGTTCGTTGTTGATGAAGACGCACGTCCACCTCCCCGCTCCAGCGGGCAGCGGAAGTAGAAGTTCTCTTGAATCCGACAGCACGACGGCGTGGTGTCGTTGGCGGTGGAGAACTCCGGCAGGGCTTCGCATGCGGGATGTGGCGGAGGAGAGAGACCGCTAGGTTTGGGGAGAGAGGGGGTTGGGCGCCGGCCCTCCGAGGGTGCGGCCAAGGCTGAGGCTTCAAGTGGTCAGCCCCCTCTCCTATGCCCCTCATTATATAGGTGGAAGCACCAAGAGTTCTAGTCCAAGTCTTCGACTAAGCCCCCAACACTAAAACCTCCCATATGTGGGAAAACCTACTCAAGGAGGGAGTCCTACCCAAGGTGGGACTCCCACCTTTCCTTGAGGTGGGTTGGTCGGCCACCCTAGGGGAGTCCACCTTGGACTCCTCCCCTTTAGGGCTGGCTGGTCATGCAAGGTGGAGCCTCCGGGACTCTACTTTCCATGGTGATTTCTTCCAGACTTTTCTAGAACCTTCTAGAACATAAATGCACCGGATCATTTCCAAACTTGGAATATGACTTCCTATATATGAATCTTATTCTCCGGACCATTCCGGAACTCCTCGTGATGTTCGGGATCTCATCCGGGTCTCCGAACAAATATTCGAACTCCATTCCATATTCAACTTCTACCATTTCAACATCCAACTTTAAGTGTCACCCTACGGTTCGTGAACTATGAAATATGGTTGAGTACTCACTCCACCAATAACTAATAGCGGGATCCGAGATCCATAATGGCTCCCACATATTCAACGATGACTTTGGTGTGATCGAATGAACTATTCACATACTACCATACCAATTCCCTTTGTCACGCGATATTTTACTTGTCCGAGGCTTGATCTTCGGTATCACTTATACCTTGTTCATCCTCGTCTCCTGACAAGTACTCTTTACTCGTACTGTGGTATGTGGTCTCTTATGAACTTATTCATATGTTTGCAAGACATTAGACGACATTCCACCTAGAGGGCCCAGAGTATATCATCCGTCATTGGGATGGACAAATCCCACTCGTGATCCATATGTGCCTCAACTCACACTTTCCGGATACTTAATCCCACCTTTATAACTACCCATTTACGCAGTGGCGCTTGATGTAATCAAAGTACCTTTCCGGTATAAGTGATTTACATGATCTCATGGTCATAAGGACTAGGTAACTATGTATCGAAAGCTTATAGCAAATATCTTAATGACGAGATCTTATGCTACGCTTAATTGGGTGTGTCCATTACATCATTCATACAATGATATAACCTTGTTATTAATAACATCCAATGTCCATGATTATGAAACTAATCATCCATTAATCAACAAGCTAGTTAAGAGGCATACTAGGACTCTTTGTTTGTCTACATATCACACATGTACTAATGTTTCGGTTAACACAATTATAGCATGATATATAAACATTTATCATAAACATAAAGATATAAATAATAACCACTTTACTATTGCCTCTAGGGCATATCTCTCCAACAGTCTCCCACTTGCACTAGAGTCAATAATCTAGTTTACATTTGTAAAGATATAACACCTTGGCCTTATGGTGCTTTATCATGTATTGCTCACGGGAGAGGTTTTTAGTCAACGGATCTGACACGCTTAGAAACGTATGTATTTTGTAATTCATTTGCGTCTCAACGCATCACTCATTTCCAAATGAGTTGCATTAAATATGTTTGATCTTCTAGTGGAACCTTAATTCCGCGGTCTGAAATATGTCACTATTATTGTCACACACAATATAGCTTCAAAGTTTGACTTTGTCGGAACTACACCAAGTTCTCAAAGAACCTCTTGACTTAACATCCTTTGTCATTGTCAAAATAATGACATACTCTGCCTTCTTTTGTAGAATCCGTCACAATATTTAGAACTCTTCTAAATCTAGCATAGACAACTTCTAGCTCATTGTGCTACCTTTTAAACAACACTTAGTCTAATTTGAGATTGAAATTATATTTTATATGACAAAACCAATATCGGTGTAACACCTTACAGCGATTTGTTTGTCATTTCTTCATACAAAAAAATATATCCTTAGTTCTTCTAAAGTACTCAAGGATATTCTTACTGTCGTCCAATGATCATCATATGAATCATTCTCGTATATGCTCATAACACTTTATAGCACATGATATCTTATTGTGTACATATTATTCGTGATCTATAATCATTCATGTGTTTTTACTCATTGAGTGTCAGATACACTCAAGTCTTGTTAAACCTTCACATGACAAGAACATTTTTTTAATATTTCTATATTGAACTACTTCAATATCCATCATATGTACTTTGACTTAAACTTATTTATGTGTTTCAATCTATCTTCATAGATCTTGACACTAAATTTGTTTCAATCCATATCCTTTCATTGAAGTTAATTCTCAATGAAACCTTTTAATCAATTATATAATTACATCATTTATAACCAACTATATGTCACCTACATAAAGTATTATAAATGTGTCTTAGCGCTCCCACTTAATTTCTTGCAATTGCAAGCATCTTCATTGTTTCTGATGAAATCAAAACTCTTTGACTATTTCATCCGGTGAAGATTCCAACTCCGCAATACTTAACTTCATCCAATTGAAGTTCGTATACCTATCTAGTATTCCACGGACCAGCAAAAACTCTTGGTTGTATCTTGTATACACCTTTAATACATACTTCTGATAAGTAATGTATTTTTCCATCCTACTAGCATATTTCATAAAAGAAATATGTAGTGCTTACTAGAATAATCCACATAGACTATAAGCATTGCTACGGAAGATCTAATCTTATCGTAATCAACTCTTTGAACTTTGTCGTAAACAATTTTTCAACAAGTCGAGCTTTCTTCAAGGATATTTCATCCAAGTCTATAGATCCATTTACTTTCAAAAAGTATTCATCTATCTTGGATTTCATGGCGTATAGCCATTTTAACGGAGTCAGGGCCCATCATAACTTCTTTTTTTTGTAGTTTGTTTATCATTGTTCAAAAAACAATCCTTTGTCCACAAATCATTTATTTGATCACAAGTTAACCATACCTACAAGGTTCAATATGTATTTTGATCTCCATGGCTAAAACTTTGTAGTCATGGAAGCCATGATCGTCGTGGTCGCTTCCGGAACTAATTCCGATGCTGCGCTACTTCCGATCATTATGCTCAGGTTCATAAACCTTATCAAATTATATTGTCCTCCCACTCAAATACTTCACTAGAAACAATTTCTCGGAAATAAGAAACATTGACAAACACTTTTGTCTTTGTCTCGTGGGAAGAATTCCTAATCAAATCTCTGGGATAACCAATAAAGACATTCATCCGATTTTGGTTGTAAACTCATTTACTTATGCTGTGCATACCAAAATTTAAGAAAAGGACTATCAGGGTTCATACCCATGCCATAACTCGTATGGTGTCATTTAAACGGATCATGATGATGCTTTATTCAGTAAAAGCGGTAGTCACTAAAGCATAATCCACAAAAATATAATGGCGTCAATATCTTATCTCATCATTGATCCAACAATGTTTGGATACATCTCTTGGATACTTCATCATCACTATGATACTCCAAGAAACGTGGAGTTGTAGAACAATTTCATATAACTCTCTTTAGATGTTCACTAAAACTCGTAATTCAAATATTTCCACCATGATCCAATCATAGATATTTGACCTTTCTATTACGATGATTTCCACTTCATGCTGAAATTTATTTGAATCCATTCAAATGTTTCAAAACTTCTTCCTTATTGAATATATTCACATATATATACTCAATTCATTGTTGAAAGTTTTCATGAAGTAGAAGAATCTCCCGCACACAACTATGCCCATGAACCACATACATCATCATGTATTTTTCCACTAAGCTAGTTGCCCGTTTTTGGCCTATGAACGGTATTTTAATCATTCTCTTTAGAAAAGATTTGCAAGTTTCAAATGATTCAAAATCAAATGACTCAAATCCATTTGCATGGAGTTTCTTCATGCTCCTTTCTAACATGACCTAAAATGGTGGTTCCACAAATAAGCGGAATTCAAATCATTTGCCTTATAGCATTTTAGCGTAGTTTTATGTATGTGTGTTTCACCATTAAGATTTATAATAACTTATCCATCGCACATGGAAGTAATGTCATAATTTGAACAACTCATTGTTTTCATTTGACCAGAGCAATAACAATTATTAAGTTCTTTATTATAAATTCTAATGGCTAGATAGAATGCCAAGACGAACACAATAACACTTTATTTTGTTCCAGATGTGTATTCCTACCATATTCCTTGTCATCACTTAGGCCATTGTATTCTTGTATTGCGTTGTTGTTTTGTATGACACTTCATACCAACCAATATGGTACTAATACACAAGAATTTCATTGTGTGACTTAACTAGGAATACAACCATAACATGTATATCATTTATATATACACCTGAGCTAGACTTTCTAGTCTTTTCTTTCTTTTGCCAAAATATCTTTTGCAGTTTCTCTTTTAGCTTTCCTCATTATTAAAAACACTTCAACATCATTAACTTCTAGAGCTTTGTTGGTCAAATACCAATAACCTTGAGGTTCTTACTTTGAAGTTGATCATCATATGATAAGTGTTCCAGATTTCACTATTAGTAACCTTGTAATATGATGAACAATTTCACTCATAATTTTATCCATCAATTCATGACAACTTTCTGAGACCATGTCTGTACATGCTAGGCTCGTAAAGTTTTAACCTTGGTATTCGCATGTGCAAATCTGGCTTCCCGCTAGGTATGCACACGAATCTATCACACCTGATCATCACGAGATGCTTCAAAACGACGAGTCTTAGCAACAATGCATACTAAGGACGATCATTCATGGATATGAGAATATTGTTAGTGCCCCAATAGTTGGAGGATTGGGACGGTTTGCATCTTTCAACCTTTGTACATTCTCATAAAACTTATGAGTTTATGTAGTCTCATAAATTATATTCTATCATCTTGTAATAAGGTCTTAGATATCATATATATCTCATACCTTGATTATTTCTGAAAAACTAAATTTTCAGCTCCTTACTTTTCAAACAGATTTGAACTTCAAGTTTCACGGAGACAAGATAACTTTAGGTACTAATTGAAACCATAGCTCTCTGAATCAAAAATGTGAGGTTTACTAAAAGTTTGCAATAGGACTTAATCATTTCTTGATTCTTTAACAATACGGCACCAGTCCGTAAAGTTTCTTGTCAGATTTTAACAGTATTTCTATCTCAATTACAAGACTAGCGCACGGTAGATAACGGATGCCAATACTATAAAATTAATTCAAAATACTACTTAGACTAATGTTTACGATAATTAGTTCATGTTTTAATCTAATTACTTAATGAACTCCCACTTAATACAACATCCTCATAGTTGTTAAGTGGTAGACACAACCACTACACCAAAACCGATCATCAAGTGAGATGAGTAGCTTCAATTGTGAACATCAACATGTTGATCATATCATCCATATGACTGTGTTCAACCTTTCGGCTCTGTCCCGAGGCCATGTCTCGTACATGCTAGCTCACAAGCAAACCCAAGTATCTGCCAGTAACATGGCTTACACCCGCTTGTATGTGAACGTTTGAATCGATCACATCCGATCATCACGAGATGCTCGAAACGACGAACTGTACAACGGTGCATACGAGAGGGGAGAACACTCTATTATCTTGATATTAATGTGGTGAGGGATCATCTTATAATGCTACCACAAGCCATCTAAGCAAAATAAGATGCATAAAGGATAAACATCACATTCATATATGTGATATGATATGGCCCTTTGTCTTCGCCCTTGATCTTCATCTCCAAAGCACCGGACATGATCTCTATCATCAACGGGCATGATCTCCATCATCGTCGGCGTAGCGCCGTTCATGGCGCCGTCTTCATGGTTGTTCACCTCATGTAGCAACTATTACAACTACTTTGAAATACCACTCAACATGAAATTTAAGACAACCATAAGGCTCCTGCCGCTTGCCACAATACAATAATGATCATCTCATACATATTCATCATCACATTATGGCCAAATCATCACCAAACCCTGCAAAAACAAGTTAGACGTCTCTAATTTGGTTTGCATATTTTACGGGGTTTAGGGTTTTCGAGAGAGATCTAATCTACCTACGAACATGAACCACAACGTTGATACTAATGTTATAGAAGAGTAAATTGAATCTTCACTATAGTAGGAGAGACAGACACCCGCAAAGCCTCTCATGCAATACAAGTTGCATGTCGAACGAGGAACAAGTCTCATGAACGCGGTCATGTAAAGTTAGGCCGAGCCGCTTCATCCCAATGCCACAAAGATGCAATGTACTCAAACTAAAGATAACAAGAGCATCAACGCCCACAAAACCATTGTGTTCTACTGCAACCATCTATGCATAGACACGGCCCTGATACCACTGTAGGATAACGTTGCATAGAAAACAAAAATTTTCCTACCGCCAACACGCAATCCAAGCCAAGATGCAATCTAGAAGACGGTAGCAACGAGGGATTTATCGAGTCTCACCCTTGAGAAGAGATTCCAAAGCCCACAAGATGAGGCTCTTGTTGCTGCGGTAGACGTTCACTTGCTTGCAAAGCGCTGTATGATCTTGATCACGACGCTTTCCGGCGCCATTTAACGGGCAGCACTGCAGACTGGTCACAATGCTCGGTTGTTGATGAAGACGACGTCCACCTCCCCGCTGCTCCAGCGGGCAGCGGAAGTAGAAGCTCTGATATGGGGTGGCCCGATCTTCCTCAGTAAGCAACGGTGGTGATGATGATCACGGGTGATGGCAGCGGAGAATCACGACGATGTAGTGGATGATAACTTGTATGACGCAACAGATCTCTCGATTGGCATCCCTGTCGCATGCAAATAGCTCTCAACCCTGCAAGATATTCTCAACTCCACACCACACACGTGCGCACGTAGCCGCCGACCAAGAAGCGGTAAGTTGCAACCGCCTAATTCCCAATGGAACAGCAGATCACACAAGATTTAAACAGATCTACACAATATCCAAGCAATATAGTGTAGGGAATTCAATAGTTTTGCAAGAGCAAACAACTAAGAACTAGGGTTTATCTTAAACATGGCTCCAAAGAAGGGGGCGTCTGGCACTTATATAGGTGTCCGGGACAAGTTCTGGTCGAAAAGATACAAGTAACCCATAATAGATCTGGTCGAGACAGATTCGGACTCGGTCCGGTCTGGGATCCGGTCAACCGGGCTGTGGACCGGCTGTCGAAGAGGTCCTATTCCTGGTCGTGGGACCGGCGGTCCGGTTGTGGGCTGTCGACTGTCGGAAACCGGAAAACTCGCGAAGTTTCCGTCTCGCTCTCGCACGATAGCCCGCAGGGAGCCGGTTTGATGCATCAAACATCAAGCTGTGGACCGTGGCGGCCCTGGCCGTGGCCGGCCAGACCGGCTCGACCGGCCCGACTTCTCTTCTTCCTCTCGCGCATTCCTCCCGCTCTCTCCTTCCTCGCGCGTCCATGAGATATCATCTTCATGTCCAGCTCCATGTCCAGTTACGTCTTCCTTGATGTCCGCCTTCACGTCCGCTGCTCCTCTCCTCGTGCGATGCTCGTCTCCTCTTGATACCCGATGATACATAAGTAATAGGACTTAGGCAGTATAAAGTTCTCATCAATCAAAGTACCGTTTAGAAACAAGTTCACCTGTTGTTTAAGTAGCTTCGCACGAGCTCTTGTAATTGGTCCAATCCAAACTTCATTGGACTAGCTTCACAGCAGGTTCATCATCATTTGCTAATGACGGAGGTAGTAGTGAGCAGTTGGGATGTCCTCATCATCTCCCCCCCCTTCAAAAGGCGACCTCGACGCTCCAAGGTCTTCTCCGTCATATGGTGTCAAATCAGCAACATTGAAAGAATTACTGACACCAAACTCATCCTCTTGAAGATCTATCGAGTATGCATTATCATTGATCTTGGCAAGCACTTTATAAGGACCAGCACCACGAGGTTTCAACTTAGACTTCCTCAGCTTCGGGAACCTATCCTTGCAAAAGTACCCAGACCAAATCACCAGGTTTGAACAACATCTCTTTGCGCTCTTGTTCATCCTTGCAGCATTGCTCTTGCCTTCTTCTCGATCAACTCCTTAGTCTTCATGGATCTTACGCACAAAATCTGCCCTCTTTGATGCCTCCATATTAACTCTCTCATGGGCAAAGGCAACAAGTCAAGTGAGTAATGGGTTTGAAACCATACACCACCTCAAAGGACACAGCTCCGTGGTAGAATGTACCGCCTTGTTGTAAGCCCACATGCGGCCAACACTCTTCCCACTCCTTCTGGTTCTTCTTGATCATGGATCTCAACAGTTGTGACAAGGTTCGATTCACCACCTCAGTTTGACCATCAGTTTGGAGGATGACAAGTAGTACTGAACAGTAGCTTTGTCCCGAGCTTTCCCCAAAGTGTCGTCTTCCAGAAGTAGCTCATGAACTTCACATCACGATCAGAAATACACGGACTTATGAAGTCGTAGCCCCGAAAAACAGAAAGTTAGCAATATGCTTAATGCATCGTCGTTTTTGTGGCAGGCACAAAGTGTGACATTTTTAGAAAATCTGTCCACTACCACAAATATAGAATCATGGCCTCTTTAGTACGCTGCAAACCCAACACAAAAACTATACTTATATCCTCCCACAGTAGTAGGTGCGGTAACGGAGTATACAAACCGTGAGGCTTCAGCTTGGACTTTGACTTGTTGCAAGTAATGCATCTCCTCACATATCTATCCACGTCCCGCCTCATCTTTCACAAAAGTGGTCAGCTAGCATGAGAAGCCTTCTCACGCCAGTGACCCATCAAAACCTCCAAAGATGTGATTCCCTGCAATAAGAGCAAACGCATAGACGAGATTCTTGAACACATAGTTTGTTAGCTTAAACAAGAACCCATCATATATGTGATATTTTTCCCATGCTTTACCAAGAGTACATAAGCGATATGGTTCAGAAATCATGATCAATGGCATACAAATCACATAGTATCTTCTAAACCAGGAATTTTAACATCAAGTTGAGTAATAGCATATTCTTCCTAGATAGAGCATCAACAACAATGTTATCTTTTCCCTTCTTATGTTTAATGATGTATGGAAAAGACTCAATGAACTCAACCCACTTAGCTAGACGCTATGCAAAGTAGATTGGGCTTTCAGGTATTTTAAAGCTTCATGATCAGAATGTATGATAAATTCCTTGGCCACAAATAATGTTGCCAAACCTCAAGAACCCTAATTAAAGCATACAATTCTTTATCATATATAGGATAGTTCAACTTAGCACCAGAAAGTTTCTCATAAAAATATGCAATTGGGCGACCCTCTTGCATCAACACACCACCAATTCCAATACCACTGGCATCACATTCAATCTCAAATTGCTTATTGAAATCAGGAAGTGCACAACGGTGCAGAAGTTAACAATCGTTTCAGTTCATCAAAAGCATGATCTTGGGCAACGCCCCACTCAAAGACAACACCCTTTTTAGTCAATTCATTCAAAGGTGCAGCAATAGTACTAAAGTTGGGCACAAATCTTCTATAAAACCCAGCTAGACCATGAAACTTCTAACTTGACTCACATTCATGGGAGTAGGCCAATTTTGAATAGCTTCAATTTTAGATACATCTACTTCTACTCCATGCTTAGAGACAACATAACCCAGAAATATGACCTTATCTTTGCAAAATGTGCACTTCTCAAGATTACCATAGAGTTGATTATCACGCAACATTTGCAAAACATGTCGAATATGTATAGTATGATCAGATTCATTGCGGCTGTAGATTAATATGTCATCAAAATAATACAACCACAAATTTGCCAATAAATTACAAGAAACATGGTTCATCAGTCTCATGAAAGTGCTAGGTGCATTAGTCAAACCAAAAGGCATTACTAACCACTCATATAAACCAAATTTGTTTTAAAGGCGGTTTTCCACTCATCCCCTTCTTTCATCCTAATTTGATGATAACCACTACGCAAATCAATTTTAGAGAACACAGCAGCACCACTCAATTCATCTAGCATATCCTCTAAACGGGAATAGGATGACGATATCGAATAGTAATGTTTATAGCTCTGCAATCTACGCACACACGCCTTATACCATCTTTCTTAGGAACAAGAATAATGTTTGAACAAGTAAGGACTAAGGCTTATGCGGATATAACCTTTGCCGAGTAGCGCTTGTACTTGCTTCTCTCGTATCTCCTTCGCCCTTCGGATTGGGTGCGATATGGCGCCCTATTGGGCAGCGATGTCTGGAATCAATGTCAATTTGATGCTCAATACCTCGCAATGGTGGTAGTCCCGCGGGTACCTCCTCCGGAATCCTGCAAAACACTAGAAACACCAAGAGGAAGAGGGGTCATGTTGTTAGAAACCAAAACCGTACCCCCGTACAAAAGCACAAGAGGCATGGCCGTAGGATCCTCACTAAATTCTCTCATGTCTTCTTTGGTGGCTAATGAGACTAAGGAATTCACTCTCTCACTTTTCGTTATATCACTCTCACGACATTACAATTCTCTCGCCTATCTAGAGGTGCATCCTCCAAATTCACTTCAATCTTCTGACGAGACTCATTGACAATCTGTTGTGGTGACATAGGCTGTAAGTTAATTTTCTTGCCCTTGTATTCCAAGTGATATGTATTGGCTCGGCCATTGTGTTGCACTGAACGGTCATAGAGCCAAGGCCGACCCAATAAGAGGTGACAAACCGTCATAGGAACCACATCAAAATCAATGCAATCCTTATACGGTCCAATTGCAAACTCAACACGCACCATGTGGTTTACCTTCATCTCACCACTGTCGCTCAACCACTGAATATAATATGGATGCGGGTGCGGTAGGTACTTCAACTTCAGCTTGGTGCATAACTCCTTGCTTGCTAAATTGTGGCAACTCCCGCCATCAATAATGACCTTGCAAGCCTTGTCAGGACCAACTAAAGCCTTTATTTGGAACAAATTGCAGCGCTGAGTAGATGCACTAGGCAACACATTAAGAGCACGCTGCGACACAACAATGGTACGAGCATTAGAAGGATATGCATCTTCACCATCAATGTCATAGTCATCATCGTCTGGAGCATTTGGATCAACATCATCTCCAGTCTCATACTCATTGTCCTCATTGATAAACATGACTTTGCGGTTAGGACAATCTCTCTTGAAGTGACCCTTGCTATTCACATGTATGGCAGGTGCTACATATCACAAGCTATGCTGCTGTTGTAGACAATAATTAGAACCACCTTTTGCTACTTGCCGCACATTCGGACTTCTTTGCATTAGATACATTGGAGACCGGTTTGGTTAGGCGTATAGAGAAGCGAACGGAGCGCTGTTTACCTGCCGGCTCGTAGAGGGCGCTGGGTGTAAACGCCCGCTCCCGTAGCACGTCCTTAACCTTTGCTTCTTCACCTAACCGTGATTCAGCTTCTCTTGCATGATGTAACAATTGATTCATATCGGTGTAGGTAATGACTAACAATGCCTTTAACATCATACTTCAATCCATTGAGAAAACGCTGCATTGTCATCTCTCTAGAGACTCACGGACACGGCCACGCTGCATAAGCATCTCCATCTCCATGTAGTATTCATCAACAGTCTTCACACCTTGCCTCAATAGTGTTAGCTTATCAAATATATTCCGCATGTAATTTGTAGGCACAAAACGAGAAGTCATAACCTCCTTCATAGCACGCCATGTACGGATAGGTTGTGCACCATCTTCGTCGCGGTTACGAATCAAAGAATCCCACCAACGTAATGCATAACCATCAAATTCAGAAGAAGCAAGCTTGATCTTCTTATCTTCAGAGTAGTTGGGATGTAAGCTCCATAACTTCTCATCTTGAGCTCCCAAGTGAGATATTCTTCAACATCAGCTCCCCCTTCAAACTTGGGTATGGAAAACTTGGGCTTACCCAATCCATCTTCTTCATCTTGCCCACGACCATTACGGCCAAGTGGAGCCCGACCACGCGAACGATGACCACGAGGCACACCACGAGCATTGTGTGCGTCATCTTCAAGCTCAGGATCTTCATCATCGTCTTGTTGTTGTTGTATAGTCAAATTCTCAATAGTAAGGCGCATATCGTCAAGAGTGCGCTGTATATCGGTCATTTGATCAGCCAATCCAGTGACGGTGATATTAGTAGCATCCAACGTCTGTTTGATCTCGTCAACTGTATCCTTAAGCTCATCATCCTTAGTGCGGAATTCACGTCGCATCTCGTTACGAAGAGCTTCATACTCCCTCCATGTGACGATATCTGCCGAATTCTTGTTTTCCTGGTTAACAATCTTATTATCACTAGCAGACATGATTAGTAGGTTAGTGCACTAAATCAAAAATATATGTGGTACTCTCACAACTCACTCAAAACTGATAAGAAAAGGAAATCTTACTGCTCCAAAGTAAATTAGTGTTGCTTACCACTTGTAGGAACAACTAGTGCACGGATGTAGCGAAGCTAATATCAAGGGTATAAGAACAATCACACGACAAAGCAGAGTATATGTAGGTAAGCTACCTATTTGCACCAATAACAAGCTCTAGTACTACCGTAGACAACCAAAGATACTCACACAAGGCGATATAATGTGGCAATGAACTATATGTGGGAAAAGTTGCAATGCACTAGACAGACGCTAGCAAAGCTCAATGAGACAGGCACACAAGATTGCTCAACTACGGTGCAGTAAAGTAACTACTAGCTCACTCTGATTCAATCAGCACAACACCTTTTATTTTTTTTTGATTTTCTTTTTGTATAACACACGCAACTATGTAGCCTTTTTTTTTTTGACTCAACTCCTTGATAACACAGCCATAGAAATTGCAAAGCACCAAAACCCCAATGAGCACTGTCTAGCGGTAAAACTAGTCTCTTCCGGGGAAGTTCCTAGTCACGTTATATCGATAGGCGTGTCTATGGTTTGAACAAGCACACCTGTACGCTATGTGGACTCTGAGTAACAAAACTGACACACTATAATAAACTAGACACAAGATGATAGGGAAACGCAAACCCTAACAATTCTACTAGAAGAAAGATAAACATACGCAAAAAACAACTACGAAAGCAACTAAAACTCGAAATTAGTGCAACCTAAGGCTATGGCAAACCCTAACCCTAATATTGTTTTGGCTTTTTCTGAATAGGAAACACTCACAACTCAACTATGGAGTGAATTGTGGATGGCTTATCGAGGAAACACTGAAATCTGATACCAAGATGATATGGGGTTGCCCGATCTTCTCAGTAAGCGACAATGGTGGTGATGATGATCACGGGTGATAGCAGCGGAGGAACACGACGATTAGCGTGGATGATAACCAGAAGACGCAACGAGATCTCTCGATTGTTCCCTCACCAGATGCAACAGCTCTCAACCCCTGCAAGATATTCGCAACCCCACACACTTGCGCGTAGCCGCCGATCACGAAGCGGTAAGTTGCAACCTCCTAATTCCCAATGGAACAACAGATCACACAAGACTTTCAGATCTACACCAATATCAAGCAATATAGTGTAGGGAATTCAATAGTTTTGCAAAGCAAACAACTAAGAACTAGGGTTTATCTTAAACGTGGTCTAAAGAAGCTAGGGGGCGTCCTGGGCACTTATATAGGTGTCCGGGACGGCTCGGTCGAAAAGATACAAAATAACCGACCCAGACAGACTGTCGAGATTGTACTGACTGCCCGGTCCTGGGATCCGGTCAACCGGCCGTGGACCGGGCTGTCCGGGGTTTGTGGTCCGGTCAACCGGCTGTGGACCCAAGGTCCGGTCAGGGTCCGTCGACCGGTCGGAAACCGGAAAATCAAAGGGCTTCCGGGGTCTGCCCGTACGATAAATTTCTCTTCCGGCTGGTGGCTTGCTTACGATCGGCTGACTGGGCTGTGGATCATGGTTCAACAGGGCCGGTCAGACCGGGTTCTGACCGTCTGACTTCTTCTCTTTCTCCTCTCAAGCGCATTCCTCCCGTCCTTCCCCCTCGCGTCCATGGAGATACTTTCATGTCCAAATGCATGTCCAGCCTTTCACGGCCTCTTGATGTCCGTCTCCACCGTCCTCCGTGCGATGCATGTCCTCTTGATACCTCGATGATACATGGGCAATAGGACTTAGTGGTGCATAAAGTTCTCATCAATCAAAGTGCTTAGGAACAAGTTCACCCGTTGTTTAAGTAGCTTCGCACGAGCTCTTGTAATTGGTCCAATCCGAACTTCATTGGACTTGAGCTTCACAACCAGGTTCATCATCATTTGCTAATGACGGTGAGGTAGTAGTGAGGTAGGGATGTCCTCATCACCTTCTTCTTTTGAATCCGACAAGACGTACTTGGGCGTGGGTGCTCTGCAGTGGTGGAGAAATCAGCGGAGCTTCGCTAAGCTGCAAGGGATGTGGTGGAGGAGAGAGCCCAGGGTTTGGGGAGAGAGGGGGTTGGGCGCCGCCCTCTAAGGGGTGTGGCCAAGGCTGAGGCTTGGAAGGGTCAGCCCCCTCTCCCTATGCCCTCATTATATAGGTGGAAGCACCAAGAGTTCTAGTCCAGTCTTCGAATAAGACCCCAACACTAAAACCCCCCCTGTGGGAAACCTACTCAAGGAGGGAGTCCTACCCAAGGTGACTCCCACCTTTCCTTGAGGTGGGTTGGCCGGCCACCCTAGGGAGTCCACCCGGACTCCCTCCCTTAGGGTTGGCTGGTCAGGTGTGAGTCCCTCCTGGACTCTGTTACTTTCCATGGTGATTTCTTCCGGACTTCCAGAACCTTCTAGAACCTGCCATAAATGCACCGGATCATTTCCAAACTTGGAATATGATTTCCTATATATGAATCTTATTCTCCGGACCATTCCGGAACTCCTCGTGATGTTCGGGATCCCATCCGGGACTCCGAACAAATATTCCAACTTCATTCCATATTCAAGTACTACCATTTCAACATCCAACTTGAAGTGTGTCACCCTAATGGTTCGTGGAACTATGCGACATGGTTGAGTACTCACTCCAACCAATAACCAATATCCGGAGATCCATAATGGCTCCTACATATTCAACGATGACTTTAGTGATCGAATGAACCATTCACATATGATACCTCCCTTTGTCACGCAATATTTTACTTGTCCAAGGTTGATTTTCGGTATCACTCTATACCTTGTTCATCCTCGTCTCCTGACAAGTACTCTTTACTCGCATCGTGGTATGTGGTCTCTTATGAACTTATTCATATGCTTGCAAGACATTAGACGAAATTCCACCGAGAGGCCCGTGAGTATATCTACCCATCCGGCCATCGGGATGGACAAATCCCACCGTTGATCCATATGCCTCAACTGTACTTTCCTGATACTTAATCCCACCTTTATAACCACCCATTTACATAGTGGCGTTTGATTAATCAAAGTAACCTTCCGGTATAAGTGATTTACATGATCTCATGGTCATAAGGACTAGGTAACTATGTATCTAAAGCTTATAGCAAATAACTTAATGACGAGATCTTATGCTACGCTTAATTTGGGTGTATCCATTACATCATTCATACAATGATATAACCTTGTTATTAATAACATCCAATGTGCATGATTATGAAACTAATCATCCATTAATCAACAAGCAAGTTAAGAGGCATACTAGGGACTCTTTGTTGTTTACATATCACACATGTACTAATGTTTCGGTTAATACAATTATAGTATGATATATAAACATTTATCATAAACATAAAGTTATAAATAATAACCACTTTTATTATTGCCTCTAGGCATATCTCCTTCATAAGCTACGCACTCAACATTCTCGATAGCCGATATCTTCAATCACTTGAAAGATTCGGCTGGGGGGCACCTAATATGGAATAATGGACAAGAAACACAAAGCCGATGCACAAATCACAAGAAATTTTTTTTTATAGAGTACAGCGGATGCACGTACATCGACTCTTTAGAACTTAAGAAATGTGTCGATGCGCAGCCATCACCTCTAGAGTACATTGCACAATGAAGCTGGGACACGTGTGAGACTCCTCATCAAGGAACATCTCATGGGCATGGAGTGGGCACGCACGAACACGATCCAGTCGCCATCTCGGCTTCATCATCTTCGTCTTTGCCTGCCACCAGCTGCTTGTTCAAGGCGCGGATTTCGGCCAGATCAGTCTTCAGTTCAGCTTTGAGGCCTTCTGCTTCCTCGAGGGAGTGGGCGATAAGAGCTTCCTTAGCTTCAATGAGCTGTTTTGTTGCCCGAACCTTCTCTTCAAGGGCCTCCAACTCTTTGCGCAAGGTCGCCAGTTCAGCAGTACTGTCAGAGGTGTCAGTCTTGGCGTCCAAAGCTGCCTTTTTCTCATTAAGCCGTTGGCATTTGTCTGCAATATCGGCTTTCAACGGAAGCTGGGTGTGGCGATTCTCTGACGAGCCAATGTCACTCTTGACCTGTAGGCAGACAGAGTTACAACTGGCCAAAGTTTCACCTGCAGCGTCACCGGGAGATGAGGCTGGATGTCTTCCAGAACGCTCTTCACCGCCTCGGAGTCTTCAACCAATGTCTCAATGGAAGAGGAAAGCAGGGCCTTGAGATGCTGGAGTTGACCATGTGTAGCGCTGGGTCCCGACTCCTCACTTGCTTTAGAAGTAGCTGGTTCGATGGATTCAGGGTCGAACGTTAGCAAGCTTGAGAGGTCATAACCCTGACAAACAACAAGAACAACGTCAGTATACAGCGAAAGAAGGGTAGAGCTAAGGGAAGGGATTGTACCTCTCCTAAGACCAGGGGAACAGCCGATGGAGAGGTGATCGGCTCTTGTGTCCCTGCTGTGGGCTTGGCCAAATTGGCCACCTTGTCAGCTACACTTTTAGAAGTTGCTAGGTCCAGGGTGATGGATGGCATCAGTATTTCCTCGACTTCCCCACTAGAGGTGTCATCAGTCTGCAAAGGAAGTGGTTAGCCGATGAGAACAACAATGAGTTAGCATGAAATATGAGCCAAGGAGAGTATGGAGGGGTTACGTTCGAAATCTCTTGGTTTGATGAAGAGGCTTGCGGTTCCTTGCGAGCTCTCTTGATGCATCGGCTCTTTGTTCGTAGACTACCCTGCCCTGCTTTGATGGGGGGAGACAAACAGGGGCCCAAAATGACCTTTCTTGGAAGCCGACGGTGGCAAGTCCTGCCGCTGGCTCGCGTGGGTGGTTTTCCCAGAGTTGCCCAAGCTCGAGTCCCTTCGACTGACTGTGTGTCCCTCACCGGAGTTTTGCTGGAGGTCTCAGAAAAAGAAATACAAGTATGTCACAGGCTCAGAAGGGATGAATGGTGGGTCAATCCCACGTGCACTTCTCGAGCTGAGTAGGGCTTTTTGCGTCTGAGTCTTCCACAGCTACCTTTCCTCATCGCTGTTCTCGCCTTGGATCGAGGCTCGGGGCAGCTGGCCCAGAAGATACTCTGCTCTTGGAAGCCGATTTTGGCTGCATCACAACCTTTTTCAAAGATGGTGAGTTTTTGCAGAAGAGGACCACCGGAGCCGGTGGGAGGAATCTGAAAGGAGAGCCGTCATCATCTACAGGTTCTGGAACCCCAAGAGGAAGGTGATGCGTACAGCTGCAAGTTTCCCTCAGGTAGGAAACCAAGGTTTAATCGAACCAGTAGGAGTCAAGAAGCACGTTGAAGGTTGATGGCAGTGCTGGATGTAGTGCGGCGCAACACCAGAGATTCCCGCGCCAACTGGAACCCGCACAACACAACCAAAGTACTTTGCCCCAACGAAATACTGAGGTTGTCAATCTCACCGGCTTGTCAGAATAAAGGATTAACCGTATTGTGGAAGATGATTGTTTGGCAGAGAAATAAAGAAACAAGTATTGCAAAGAGATTTGTAGCTTCAGTATTAAAGAATGGAACGGGGTCCACAGTCCACTAGAGGTGTCTCTCCCATAAGATAAAAGCATGGGCAGAACAAATTACAATACAATTGACAAATAGAGGCATAACACACATACATGGCATGATAAGTATAGTGAGATTTAATTAGGCATTACGATAAAGTACATAGACCGCCATCCAACCGCATCTATGCCTAAAAAGTCCACCTTCAGTTATCATCCGAACCCCTTCCAATTTAAGTTGCAAAGCAACTGACAATTGCATTAAGTATGGTGCGTAGTGAATCAATAACTACATCCTCGGACATAGCGCCAATGTTTTATCCCTAGTGGCAACAGCACAACACAACCTTAGAACTTTCTCGCTTTCACCGTCCCAAATACATGAACCCACCATTTAATAAATACCCCCTCTTGAGTTAAAAGCAAAACTTGGCGTAGCCTCTACTAAGAATTCGAGAGCATGCAAGATCATAAACAACACATATGTAATAACTTGATAATTAACATAACATGGTATTTTCTATCCATCGGATCCCGACAACACAACATATAGCATTACAGATAGATGATCTTGATCATGTTAGGCAGCTCACAAGATCCAACAATGAAGCACAATGAGGAGAAGACAACCATCTAGGCTACTGCTATGGACCCATAGTCCAGGGGTGAACTACTCGCTTCATCACTCCGAGGCGACCATGGCGGAGTCCCTCCTCCGGGAGATGAATCCCTCTCCGGCAGGGTGCCGGAGGAGATCTCCGTAATCCCCCGAGATGGGATCGGCGGCGCCTCTGCAAGGTTTTCCGTATCGTGGTTTTTCGCCCCGTGGGCTTCGGGACGGAGGCTTTAAGTAGGCGGAAGGGCAGAGTGGGGGCCACACGGGGGCCCCCACACCATAGGTCGGGCGCGCCAAGGGCTGGGCCGGCGCGCTCTATGGTGGCAGCCCCTCGGGTGGCCCCACTTCGTATCCTCTTCATTTTCTCGGAAGGCCCGTGGGCAAAATAGGCCCCCGGGACTTGATTTCAAATTCACCTCGAGAATATTACACAGGATTTCTGAAACTAAAAACAGCAGAAAACAGAATCGGCACTTCTACATCTTGTTAATAGGTTAGTTCCAGAAAATGCACGAATATGACAGAAAGTGTGCATAAAACATGTAGGTATCATCAATAATATGGCATAGAACATAAGAAATTATCGATACGTCGGAGACGTATCAAGCATCCCCAAGCTTAGTTCTGCTCGTCCCGAGCAGGTAAAACGGCTCGATCGGAGAGCGTTGAACGAGATATGCCATCATAACCTTGATCATACTATTTGTAAACATATGTAGTGAATGCAGCGATCAAAACAATGGTAATGACATGAGTAAACAAGTGAATCATAAAGTAAAGACTTTTCATGAATAGTACTTCAAGACAGGTATTAATAAGTCTTGCATAAGAGTTACTATCTCATAAAGCAATAAATCAAAGTAAAGGTATTGAAACAAAGACAAAGGAAGATTAAGTTTCAGCGGTTGCTTTCAACTTGTAACATGTATATCTCATGGATAATATTCAACATAGAGTAATATAACAAGTACAATATGCAAGTATGTAGGAATCAATGCACAGTTCACACAAGTGTTCGCTTCTTGAGGTGGAGAGAAATAGGTGAACTGACTCAACATAAAAGTAAAAAGAATGGTCCTTCAAAGAGGAGATGTATTGCTATATTTGTGCTAGAGCTTTTATTTTGAAAACATGAAACAATTTTGTCAACGTAGTAATAAAGCATATGAGTTATGTAAATTATATCTTACAAGTTGCAAGCCTCATGCATAGTATACTAATAGTGCCGCACCTTGTCCTAATTAGCTTGGACTACCGGATCTTTGCAATGCACATGTTTTAACCAAGTGTCACAATAGGGTACCTCCATGCCGCCTGTACAAAGGTCTAAGGAGAAAGCTCGCATTTTGGATTTCTCGCTTTTGATTATTCTCATTAGACATCCATACACCGGGACAACATGGACAACTGATAATGGACCTCTCTTTAATGCATAAGCATGTGGCAACAATTATTATTCTCATATGACATTGAGGATATATAACCAAAATCGAAACTCAACATGGCTTTAGTTGGATGCCCAATGTTCTTCTCTAACAATATGCATGCTCCAACCATGAAGGTGGATCTCTCTACTTTGCATACACGGACATGCATAAACTCACATGATATTCAACAAGAATAGTTGATGGCCCCCGTAAACATGGTTATCGCACAACAAGCAACTTAATAAGAGATAAAGTGCATATACATATTCAATACCACAATAGTTTTTAAGTCATTGTCCCATGAGCTATATATTGCAAAGGTGAATGATGGAATTTTAAAGGTAGCACTCAAGCAATTTACTTTGGAATGGCGGATAAATACCATGCAGTAGGTAGGTATGGTGGACACAAATGGCATAGTGGTTGGCTCAAGTATTTGGATGCATGAGAAGTATTCCCTCCCGATACACAAGGTTTAGCTAGCAAGGTTATTTGAAACAAACACAAGATGAACTAAGACAGCAAAACTCACATAAAAGACATATGGTAAAACATTATAAGACTCCATACCGTCTTCCTTGTTTCAAAACTCAATACTAGATGTTATCTAGACTCTAGAGAAACCAAATATGCAAACCAAATTAGCAAGCTCTAAGTATTTCTTCATTAATGGGTGCAAAGTATATGATGTAAGAGCTTAAACATGAGCACAACAATTGCCGAGTATCAAATTATCCAAGACATTTTAGAGTTACTACATGTAGTATTTTCAATTCCAACCATATAACAATTTAACGAAGAAGAAACTTCGCCATGAATATCATGAGCTAAGAACACATGTGTTCATATCTCCCATAAAGTGAATGCTAAGATCCATTTTATTCAAACAAAACAAAAACAAAAACAAACCGACGCTCCAAGCAAAGTACATAAGATGTGACGGAATAAAATATAGTTTCATGGGAGGAACCTGATAATGTTGTCGATGAAGAAGGGGATGCCTTGGGGCACCCCCAAGCTTAGACGCTTGATTTTTAGAATATGCAGGGGTGAACCACCGGGGCATCCCCAAGCTTAGAGCTTTCACTCTCCTTGATCATGTTGCATCATATTCCTCTCTTGATCCTTGAAAACTTCCTCCACACCAAACTCGAAACAACTCATTAGAGGGTTAGTGCATAATAAAAATTCACATGTTCAGAGGTGACACAACCATTCTTAACACTTCTGGACATTGCATAAAGCTACTGACATTAATGGATCAAAGAAATTCATCCAACATAGCAAAAGAGGCAATGCGAAATAAAAAGACAGAATCTGTCAAAACATAACAGTCCGTAAAGATGGATTTTATTAGGCCACCAGACTTGCTCAAACGAAAATGCTCAAATTGAATGAAAGTTGCGCACATATCTGAGGACTATGCCTGGGGAATTGGCTTAATTTTCTGAGCTACCTACAGGGGAGATAGACCCAGATTCGTGACAGCAAAAAAATCTGAACTGCGCAATAATCCAAATCTAGTACTTACTTTTCTATCAAAAGACTTTACTTGGCACAACAAAACATAAAACTAAGATAAGGAGAGGCTGCTACAGTAGTAAACAACTTCCAAGACACAAATATAAAACAAAAATACTGTAGTAAAAACATGGGTTGTCTCCCATAAGCGCTTTCTTTAACGCCTTTCAGCTAGGCGCAGAAAGTGTATCTCAAGTAACATCAAGAGACGAAGCATCAACATCATAATTTGTTCTAATAATAGAATCATAAGGTAACTTCATTCTCTTTCTAGGGAAGTGTTTCATACCTTTCTTGAGAGGAAATTGATATTTAATATTACCTTCCTTCATATCAATAGTAGCACCAATGGTTCGAAGAAAAGGTCTTCCAATATAATGGGGCAAGATGCATTGCATTCAATATCCAAGATAACAAAATCAACGGGGACAAGGTTATTGTTAACCATAATATGAACATTATCAACTCTCCCCAAAGGTTTCTTTTTAGCATTATCAGCGAGATTAACATCCAGATAACAATTTTTCAATGGTGGCAAGTCAAGCATATCATAGACTTTTTTTTAACAGAAATACTTGCACCAAGATCACATAAAGCATTACAATCAAAATCCTTGACTCTCATTTTAATGATGGGCTCCCAACCATCCTCTAGCTTTCTAGGAATAGAAGTTTCAAGTTTTAGTTTCTCTCTTCTCTAGCTTTTATGAGAGCATTTGTAATATGTTTTGTGAAAGCCAAGTTTATAGCACTAGCATTGGGACTTTAGCAAGTTTTTGCAAGAACTTTATAACTTCAGAGATGTGGCAATCATCAAAATCTAACTCATCATAATCTAAAGCAATGGGATTATCATCCCCAAGGTTGGAAAAAAATTTCAGCAATATCACAGCAGTTTCGTGAGTTTTAGCAAGCTTTCTCTAGGTAATTTCATGCGCTTTGCACTAGGAGAAGCATTGCCAACACCAATTATTTTTACCATTGATAGTAGGAGTGCAGCAACATATGAAGAATTAGCATTGCTAGTGGTGGTAACATGGTCCAAACTTTAGCTACATTTTTTTCTCTTTAGCTAGTTTTTCATTTTCTTCTCTATCCCACCGAGCACGCAGTTCAGCCATTAATCTTATATTCTCATTAATTCTAACTTGGATGGCATTTGCTGTAGTAATAATTTTATTTTCAATATCCCTATTAGGCATAACTTTCGATTTCAAAAGATCAACATCAGAGGCAAGACTATCAACTCTAAAAACAAGAATATCAATTTTATTGAGCTTTTCCTCAACAGATTTGTTAAAGGCAGTTTGTGTATTAATAAATTCTTTAAGCATGGCTTCAAGTCCAGGGGGTGTATTCCTATTATTGTTGTAAGAATTCCCATAAGAATTAGCATAACCATTACCATTATTATAAGGATATGGCCTATAGTTATTACTAGAATTGTTTCGATAAGCATTGTTGTTGAAATTATTATTTTTAATGAAGTTTACATCAACATGTTCTTCTTGGGAAACTAATGAAGCTAATGGAACATTATTAGGATCAACATTAGTCCTATCATTCGCAAGCATAGAGATAATAGCATCAACTTTATCATTCAAGGAAGAGGATTCTTCAACAGAATTTACCTTCTTACCTTGTGGAGCTCTTTTCCGTGTGCCATTCAGAGTAATTAATCATCATATTATCAAGAAGCTTTGCTGCTTCACCAAGAGTGATGGACATAAAGGTACCTCCAGCAGCTGAATCCAATAAATTCCGCGAAGAAAAATTTAGTCCTGCATAGAAGGTTTGGATGATCATCCAAGTAGTCAGTCCATGGGTTGGGTAATTTTTAACCAAAGATTTCATTCTTTCCCAAGCTTGAGCAACATGTTCATTATCCAATTGTTTAAAATTCATTATGCTACTCCTCAAAGATATAATTTTAGCAGGGGATAATATCTACCAATAAAAGCATCCTTGCATTTAGTCCATGAATCAATACTATTTAGGCAGAGATGGCAACCAATCTTTAGCTCTTCCTCTTAATGAGAAAGGAAACAATTTTAATTTTATAATGTCACCATATACATCTTTATACTTTGCATTTCACATAGTTCAACAAAATTATTGAGATGGGTAGCAAGATCACCTAACTAACACTGCAATTGCTCATGATAACAAGATTCAAGAGTTGGTTAATTTCAGCAATTTGTTTAGTAGCAGGTGGAGCAACAGGTGCATAAGAAATCATTATTATTTGTGCTAGTGAAGTCACACAACTTAGTATTTTCAGGGTTGGCCATTTTAGCAGTAGTAAATAAAGCAAACTAGATAAAGTAAATGCAAGTAAACTAATTTTTTTGTGTTTTTGATATAGCAAACAAGATACTAAATAAATTAAAACTAGCAACTAATTTTTTTTGTGTTTTGATATAAGTGCAGCAAACAAAGTAGTAAATAAAATAAAGCAAGACAAAAACAAAGTAAAGAGATTGAGAAGTGGAGACTCCCCTTGCAGCGTGTCTTGATCTCCCCGGCAACGGCGCAATTGCTTGATGCGTGTAATTGACACGTCCGTTTGGGAAACCCAAGAGGAAGGTGTGATGCGCACAGCGGCAAGTTTCTCTCAGTAAGAAACCAAGGTTTAATCGAACCAGTAGGAGTCAAGAAGCACGTCGGCGGAATGTGATGCGGCGCAACACCAGGGATTCCGGCGCCAACACGGAACCTGCACAACACAACCAAAGTACTTTGCCCCAACGAAACAGTGAGGTTGTCAATCTCACCGGCTTGCTGTAACAAAGGGTTAACCGTATTGTGTGGAAGATGATTGTTTGCAGAGAAAAAAGTAAGTAGAAACAAGTATTGCAGCAGATTTGTATTTCAGTATAAAAGAATGGACCGGGGTCCACGGTTCACTAGAGGTGTCTCTCCTATAAGATAAAAGCATGTTGGGTGAACAAATTACAGTCGGGCAATTGACAAATAGAGAGGGTATAACAATGCACATACATGGTATGATAAGTAGTGAGATTTAATAAGTATTACGTAATAAAGTACATAGACTCATCCAACCGCATCTATGCTCTAAAAGTCCACCTTCAGTGTTATCGTCCGAACCCTTCCAGTATTAAGTTGCAAAGCAACAGACAATTGCATTAAGTATATGGTGCGTAATGTAAACATCCTCGGACATAGCGCCAATGTTTTATCCCTAGTGGCAATAGCACAACACAACCTTAGAACTTTCTCTCACTGTCCGTGTCAATGTGCATGAACCCACTATCGAGCATAAATACTCCTCTTGGAGTTAAAAGCAAAAACTTGGCCAGAGCCTCTACTAGTAACGGAGAGCATGAAAGATCATAAACAACACATATGTAATAACTTGATAATTAACATAACATGGTATTCTCTTATCCATCGGATCCCGACAAACACAACATAGAGTATTACAGATAGATGATCTTGACCATGTTAGGCAGCTCACAAGATCCGGCAATGAAGCACAATGAGGAGAAGACAACCATCTAGCTAATGCGGCTATGGACCCATAGTCCAGGGGTGAACTACTTCCACTATCACCCGGTAGGCTATCACAAGGTGGAGTCCTCCCAGAGGATCTCCTTCCGCAGGTGCCTGAAGGATCTCCAACCTCTCATGCTGGACTGGTATGCGCGTCTCAAGAAGGTTTTCCAGATCGCGGTTTTTCGCCGGGCTCGCGGACGGGAGTGTTTTAAGCAGGCGGAAGGGAAGAGTGGGGGCCACACGGGGCCCCAGGTCGGTGCGCCATGGGCTGGGGCCGCCCATGGTGGCAGCCCCTCGTGGCCCCACTGCATCCTCTTCGGTCTTCGGAAGGTTCAGGAAGAGTCTGGACTGATTTCCTCACCTGAACTCTAGGTGAATGAGCTTCATGACGAGGACTTCTGCCCAGCCACCAGAAAACAGCAACTGCACTTCGGCATCTTGTTAATAGGTTAGTCTAAAAATGCACGATATATATAAAGTGTATAAACACAGGTCACCAGACAGTGAGAGAATATCGAGACGAAGAGCCAGATTGTCAGTGTCATCATCCTACAGATCTGTCTGCCTTGTTGCTGCAAGGAGATGAGAGCAAGGTTATAAAAGGAAATCATTGTAAGCCACTTCAAGATAATTTGTGAGTAGTGGTACCTGTTCTGCAGGGATATCATATTCAGCATCAAGTTGTTTCAACAATGGTCTCCTGAAGGCATGAGTCTTCCACATTGACCACCAAGTCTCAAAACCATCGGTTGATGAGGTAAAGGAGAGGTTGTGAGGAATTGGGGTGGCTAGAGCGTCAAAGGAAATGGGGAGACACCGTCTAAGACTAAGTTGTCGGGCTGCTACGCACTACTGATAAGACTATAACTGTGGTTTGGATGATCCCTGCTTTGAGGTGCTCATGCCAACTGGAAGGAGCAGGGACGGATCATGATGGAATACAATTGCCGAGTGTCAGCATCATCGGCAAAGCTATCTAACCTGAAGGAGACTGGATTTTCAAAATTTTCAGACTCCGTATAAGGAAAGAAGAGAGGGTTGTCCAGGCCTTGGTAGAAAGTTCTGAACCACTCTGATGCTCCCTTAAAGGTCAGTTTGCTGCCTGGGAGGCTATATAGAGCTTGGCCGTAGCTAGTGCATCGGATCTGCCTCCCATTAGTATCTGGGAAGGTGCAAGTAGCCAAGGGTGGAAGGTTTGGGATCTGGTTTTGGAAGTACAGCTGAGCCCATAGCTGAATAAACCACCAGGGACCTCCGGTTTTGACTGTCTTTTGGGAGAACAGTTTAACAGACATTAGCTGGAGATATCTATAGACCTCTCCAAGAAACAATTTGCCAATGCCAAGCTGAGTGCCTCTGGCAAGTTCATAGGCCAGGGAAAGATAATTCTTAGTTGGAGCAAGTGAAGGACCACAAAATATGAAGTGTTCCAACCAGAAATTTAGGAAGGCCGTGTGTTCTTTCTCTGTTACGGGGCCTTTGTTTTTCATGTGGCGCCGAAGGCAAGCACCCCAGTTTGTGCACTCTGTTTTGGAAGAAAGCGTGAAGGGGACCTTTGGCAGCCTAAAGTTAGATGGGCTTGGAGATGCAATGTCTAAACCAGTGATCATGGTCACATCTAGCAAGGTTGGTGTCATGGGGCCATGACCAAACATGAAGCAATTCAAAGCATCAGACCAAAAATAGCCGATGGTTTTCAGAAGGTTTTCATGCTTCTCAAGGGGAGACAGTGATAATGATAAAGCATCGGCTATTCCTGTGGTTTCCCATGTGGCTTGGTGAGTTTTGGATACTCTATTGTACCATGAAACCCAATCTTCAGGAGGATTAGGCCAGGCTCGTAAGCAGTCGGCCCAAGAAGTTAGATCTAGATTTTGGTTCACGAAGGGAATCCTATTGGCCTCGCATGAAATCAAATGGGCAGGACTCTCGGTAGAACGAGGGCCAAGACAGAGAGAATTTGGAAGAGAAGGATGCGGCAGTAGAATGTCTGATATCTGGAAATTAATGGCGGCATGAAACATTAATTCAGATGTTTGTTGTTAATTCTAGCACTATGTTCGGACAGCGAGGAGCGGTTGAGGATTACCTTCAGGCCGGAGACCATGGCGTTGGCGTTGGATGATTCCGCCATTGGGTTCGCTGCGGGTTGAGCCTGCGCGATTGAGATCTGAGGTTCGCGTGGCCGTGAGTTGGATCTGTTCGAGCGGCGATTTGGGGATCTGAGTGTTGCTCTTTCGGATAAGTTGCAGGTTACCGTTTGAATAGGCAACAGAGTTGGCCTTACTCGCGTTTTATGGCAAAGGCCGATGCGCTGCCATCGGCTCTGGTGCGTTGACTTGCTTTGACAATCGGCAAAATGGTAAAAAGGCAAAATCGGCTTAGAAACATTTTCTTCATTAATAAAGGGGCTTTTACAGAGAAGAGCCGATTGCTCAAGGAAGAAAGAACAAAAGCCGATTACTACTACTACTAGTCCTATACTAGTAGTCCCTAATCTAAGAGCCGTTGCTGCCCTCGTCTGCCGCAGCTGCCGCCGGCCCCAACGCTGGCGGGCTCCTTTCCGCTACTCCCGTAGCCCTCTGGGAGCCTCGTCTTCCTCGTCGTCGCCGCCATCGTCCGACCCGGCGCGAAGCGCTCGCCGGCGGGTATTCGTCGGAGGAATCATCGTCCTCCTCTTCGTCCTCCTCGTCGGAGGAGGTGTAGCTGTCCCACGAGAAGCGGTCGCCCGCTTCGCCTCCAGTTCCCCGACGAGGAACTGGAAGTCATCTTCTCCGTCGGTCAAGGACTTGTCGTCCTCGGACCAGACGGAGGAATCGTGGGACTCGATGTCCCACTTCTCCGGGGCGCGGAGGTCGTACGCCGCCAGCGAGTCCCACTCCGGCGTGGGCTCACGGGAGGGAGAAGATTGAGGAGGGCGAGAAGAGAGGAGGAGGAGGAGGAGGAAGACATGGCTATAGAGGAAGGGGTTTTTTTGCCGATGGCTAGTACGGAGCAAGAGGATGAAGAGGTGAACTGCACGACGTTAAATAAGGGATATGGGAGAGTTAATGAGAAGTGGGTGCCAAAGAACCAAATCGTGCGAGAGAAGTTGAGAAGGCAATGCATCATGATGAAGGATCTTGCGACGGTTCTGCTCGCCACGACGTGACCCTACGAAGAAAAACGAAGTGGTTTTGAAATTATCATTGCCAAAACCAGGGGGCATGTGTTATCACCAGAATTTAACCGAGTCCGGAGATGGGCCGTGATTAAATGGGCTTAGAGGATATGCACGGAAAATATTCCCAACCGGCCTTGTACAAAAGTTCGGGCAGATTGCCCGTGTATGCATGAAATATAGTAGGTTACGTGTCGGTTAGGATTAAGAGATAGAGTTTAGCTCGTACACGGTTAGGTTATTCCCACGTTAGAAAGTCTACGGACTATAAATATGTATCTAGGGTTATTGAGAAGGAGGACGATCACGTTCACAACAAATCAATCTAGGCGCATCGCCACCCCTTGTTTTGAGGGTTTCTCCCGGGTAAGTGATACGTGCCTAGATCGCATCATATTTAGGCAGTTTATTCTGTTGGTGTTGCTCGTGCCAAGCCTTTTTGATGGCGAGCAACACCCTTATCTTAGGTGTTTTGGGGTTGACGTCGATGCTTTCACGATGTACTTATTTAGCTACGCTACCCCTCGATATTAGGCTGCCCTTACACCTATTTTAGGTGTAAGGGCAGCATCTTGCTTGATCTTTATTTAGTAGATCTAATCCGTTATAGTTGCTCCTTGTTCTTCAAGGATTGGTTTGATATCCGTATGGTTAGGCCTTATAAACGGATCCGGTAGTGCGTAAGGTGTGGTTTATTAAGCTCTAGAGGGATTGTTCCGGGGATCAACTTCACGTTGGTTTTTAGGCCTCTTTAGGGCTGGTTTTCCATCATCTTACGTATCTGCTAGGCTCAACTACGCATAGGATGTTCCGATTATACGGTGAAAACCCTAGACTATCGTAGATTAGTTTAGCTTGATATTGATAAAGCATGATCCCCATGTCCTTATAAATCTAACATGAACCATGGGGCAATCGGCTCTTGAGCCGATCCACAGAACAACTTAAGAGCCGATCGGGGCTCATATTTAATGTTCGTGTTTGCCATGCGGGAAACTAGTCGGCAATCCATCACCTTCGACCAGGTATAGGTCAGGTGGCACGCCCTCGTAACACCGGGGACGTGTGCCGAAGGCATTGGGGCCGTCGGCAGGGACCAGGGTCCACCGCAATCATGGGAGCCTCCGGCTCTACGGTGTGCCCGTCGCTGCTTGCTGGTGGGTTTTGACAACAACAGTGTGCGATTGAGACTCTGGTCAATCTCGACACGCTGTCCATGGAGGAGCTCATCGGGCACCTGAAAGCCGCAGAGGAGCGGTACAAGGCGGATCAGCTCGAGGAGGCCGGCGACGCGGCGGCAAACTCCTTCTCACCGAAGAGGAGTGGCTGGCGCGGATGAAGATCCGCGACGGCAGCGGGCCATCAAGTGGCGGCAACAAGGGTGGCCGTGGCAAAAAGCCACGAGCGCACCACGGCGGCAAGGGAGGTGGCGCTCCCAGGTGGCCATCGCGTCGCCGCCGACGGCGACATCCCCAAGGACGAGTGTCTACTGCGGCAAAAAGGGCCATTGGGCCAGAGAATGCCGCAAGAAGAAAAGGGCGGAGGCTCACCTGGCGCGTGAGCAAGACGGTGACAGGTATGCGCGTTGACTAAATTTTTGGAAGAAATTGTCGGCGCCGTCACAGTCGAGGATCGTGCGCAGGTCAACCTTGGGAGCGAAGGCGACGCACATGAGGGAGTGTGGTACCTGGACACGCGCTAGCAACCACATGACCGGCGACCGCGCGCCTTTAGCCGACCTCAACAACACCGTGGCCGGCACCGTCAAGTTCGGCGACGGCTCCGTCGTCGACATCCGAGGGCGCGGCACCGTCATGTTCTCCTGCCGGAACGGGGAGCACCGTGCGATCACGCAGGTGTACTATATACCTCGCCTTCACTCCCACATCATAAGCCTGGGCCAGCTCGACGAGCATGGCTGCCAAGCATGGCGTGCTGCGGATCCCATGACTCACGGGACGGCTCCTCGCCAAGGTGCACGCGCTCGCAGCCGGCTGTACACGCTGACCCTCCGCATCGCGCAACCGGTGTGCCTTGCCGCCCACCACGACACCGGCGCGGCACGGACGTAGCACGCAAGGTTCGGCCACCTCAACTTCGAAAGTCTGCGCAAGTTGGCCACCAAGGACATGGTGCGTGGCCTCCCCGTTGTCAAGCACGTCGAGCAGCTCTGCGACAGCTGCTTGGCGGGCAAGCAGAGGCGTGCGTCCTTTGCACAAGCAGCCAAGTATCGAGCCAAGGAGCGGCTCGAACTAGTGCATGGAGATCTCTGCGGCCCAATCTCCCCTGCAACCGTCGGCGGCAAGAAATATTTTCTGCTGCTGGTTGACGACGCCACGAGGTACATGTGGATCAAGCTCTTGGCGTCCAAGGACGAGGCTGCCCTCGCCATCAAGCACGTGCAAGCCGAAGCGGAGTCTGGGCCGAAAGCTTCATACGCTGAGGACCGACCGTGGAGGCGAATTCACTGCAGGATCCTTCACGGCGTACTGCGCTGAGCTGGGGGTGACGCGCCATCTGACGGCGCCGTACTCGCCGCAACAGAACAGCGTGGTAGAGCGGCGAAACCAGACTATGGTCGGCATGGCTCGCAGTTTACTGAAAGCCAAGCGCGTTCCAGGAAGGTTTTGGGGAGAGGTAGTGAAAACTGCAGTTCATATCCTCAACCGGTCTCCCACGCGCTCTGTCGACGGGATGACTCCATTCGAGGCCTGGCATGGCAGGAAGCCGGCGGTGCACTACTTCCGCACGTCCGATGCGTCGTCCATGTCAAGGACACGCGCCCTGGCCTGAAGAAGCTGGATGACAGATCACGGCCGATGAGCTTCGTTGGCTACGAGCAAGGATCAAAGGCCTACAGGGCCTATGTAACGACCCGGAAAAACCCTACCGAAGCCTCTCTGTGCGGTTCTGAAAGTTCAGAGATGGTAACCTAGAGGGGGAGTGAATAGGTTTCTACATATTTTAATTCTTTCTTTTCGATATTAGGCTTTGCGGAATATAAGGGTGAGCCTAATGGAAACTAGGTGAGACAACCTATATGAGGATACAAGTAACTCGAGCACGAAGGCTCTCACAGGCAGTTATATCACAAGTAAGAAGTTCGGTTAGAGATAACTGATAGCACACGGAGACGAGGGTTTATTCCCGTGTTCCCTTCCTTTGCAAGAAGGTACGTCACGTTTGGAGGGGTGGAGGTCCCACGAAGGCTCACCCTATTCTCCGGAGCCTATCCCACGAAGGAATAGCTCACTCACTTGTGGTAGACTTTGAGGTAGCCTCCAAAGCTTCACAATCTTGTCAGGAGCAAATCCACAGCCCGGATGCTTCCGGACTCCTCTTGCCCACCTAGGGTTTCCAAGGAACCCTAGAGAGCAAGCTTCTTGATGAATACACGGGGGAATGAGATTTGGCTTGGTAGAACAGAGATCGGGTCCTCCTCTATCGTTTCCCCGGAGGGATTTGAGTTTGGGTGGAGGAGGGAGATCTGAGGCTTTTGGTGTTTCTAACAATGGAGTATGAGAGACAGAGCTCAAGAACAGCTGTAGTGTAGTGCCTACCCCTTCAGAGGTAGGAGAAGGGGTATATATAGTGTCACTTGAAATGTGGCTGTTGACAACTTGCCACCTCAGCAGTTTTCTCAAGATTCCCGGAACGGACCAGGAGACCGGACAGTCCGCGCAGAGTCCGGTCCGACCGGGCAAGGGACCGGACCGGCCGGTCCAAACCGGGCGGCGACCGGAGACCGAGGCGAGGTGTCGCGATCCTCCCGGAAGGCATCACCCGGCTGGCACCAGTCCACCGGTCCGACCGGGCGGCTGACCCAGTGCATGGTCCAAACCGGACCGATGACCGGCCGTGACCGGGGCAGCTCCGTGTCTTCCAAGTAGCCCTCCCTGGATGGCACAGCGCGAGGGCTGGTTGGCGCGGGCGCCCGCTGCCGATCGGCCAGAGCGGAACCGGAAGCCAGCAGCGAGCTGTCCATTGAGCCTCGGCCGGCAGATTTGCAAGACCCCTTTTTGATTGTTGTCGAAGTGGGGGTCTCCTTTAGCCTTCTTGTTCCTTTGATACACCATTTATGCCTCTTTGGCTAATACCTGGGATTATCCTTACAAACATGTATTAGGCCAAATACTCTAGCACGGTGTCATTTTTACCAAAATAATGGATAAGGGTAAAATACCCTTACAATCTCCCCCTTTTTGGTATACGATGACAAACCGAGCTAGGGTCACATATAGATATTATGATAAGCTCTAAACCTTGATTCCATATAAGATATTACGACAGCTCCCCCATAATGTGTGCACTTGGAGAATTTGCGTTTGAATGCAAAGTGCACCATTTGTGGAATATGAGAAGCTCCCCCAATATCTTTAGGAAACAAGCATGGTATGGACAAGTATATCAAGATATATAAGCATAAAACATGATTATCCTAATAGAGTGATTAAGCATACAAATACTTGTCCATACACGAATTATTCAAAGTAGCAAATGGTTCTTGAGAAAGCAAAGCAAATAAGCACAAGCCAAATAAGAAGCAAATAAAGTAACAACCATGGCTTGTGCCAACCAAACCAAAGAACCCGTGATCCTAGACTCTACTCTCTTCTCCCCCTTTGGCATCGGAAGACCAAAAAGGGGAAGAAAAGAGTAGGGATGCTAGCGCTCCCATCAGTAGAAGTCGTTCCCCGTGGATGGAGAGTTATCGCCATCACTCGTCATCATCATCCTCGTCATCATCATCCTCATCGCCTTCATCCTCTTCATCATCATCATCAGCATCAGCAGGGGCACGAGCAGGCCTAGGAGGAAGACCACCATGAGCATACATGGAGAGGTCAAAGTTCTGGAACATCTCATCAGAATGGGAGGCATCTCCCAAGCTGGTGCAACCACAGGCTCCATCTCAGGTCCAGAAGGAGGGAAGGGCATTTCTTGCAGCCAAGAACTCATTTTGGCGCCTCCTTGTCTCTTGGTTCAAGGCAATACTTTGATGTGCAACATCATTGGTATTCTTGCACATCTGCCACAAGCTGGAGAAGAAGCGAGAGGCACCGCGCTTGGGGCGCCTCGAGTAGCTGGAGCTAGCTGCAGGATCATTTCGTTCCTTGGAACGGTGCTCAGAGGGCATCATGGCTGGGATTTCCGGACGAGTGTCCTGAATGGGGAACTTGAATGGTTCCATCTTGATCATTTGATCTTGCTTATTGTGGGGAGGAGGAACCACCTTGTTGATGAGCCGTTGAACGTACTGAGCATAGTTGGGAGTCATGCGGCCCAAAACAAAACGCCTTAGTTCATAGTAAATGAGATCATAGCCATCAATTGCCCTTATGTTGTCAGGACGGCAATAGCACATCAGATTCAGGTGGTAGTTCCTGCATTCACTGGTGTCTCCTGACTTGCTGATGAGATTCTCACGGAACATCTTGGCAAGCACAAGATATGAGTAATACATCACATAGATAGTGGGAGGACCAGCTGTAGGTTGTGAGGGATAGCAGAAGGAAATGTCACCTTTAGTGAACTTATCCTGAGAATGAATCTTGAACCCACGAGCACGGCCACCACCAAAACCCAAGGCCTCACAGAACTGAGAATCTCCAAAAGTAGCTTGAGAGGGACCAAATCCCTTGGTGGAGATGATGCAAGTGTCCCGATCTATGATTTGGTGAAGTTTGAGAGGTTTCTAGTGGTGGGAAGGCCCTAGGAAGAGGTGGGGATGATGGAGGCGGCGGCAATGGTGTGTATGGTGGATGTGAGTGCTCAGATGATGACATGTACATATAGATAGATAGACGATGATGAGATGAGCATAGACATGGGGTTGGAAACACAAAGTCCTCTAGGCATACCCATTGGAGTGAAAATCCAAACAAGATGTAAATAGCAACAATGGGCATGATTCGAAATATATATCAAGAATCATAAGTCATTTTGAAGTGATTTTTGCAAGAAGATCATTTAGCCTTGTATAGTCGAATCAAGTTGCAATTGAGGCTTAATGAGGGGCGGGGGATTACTCCCCCTATGTGAAAGCGCAAATGTCATGAGACCTCGAAGAGACATGCTTGGGTCCATATAATGACATTGGGTCTATTTATGTTGCACACATAGGTATGCATCATACCAAGACATGGTAAGATGACTATCCCCATATGTGTTGTGCCTCTAAGCTAGATAGCAAGATAAATGCAAGAATATAGTGCAAGAAGTTATTCAATCTAAGTTTTTAGGATCAAGAATACCAAGTTCTCCTCTCAAGTTAACAAACCGGGCTTCATCCAAAGGCTTAGTGAAAATATCCGCCAATTGGTATGTTGTCCCCACATGAGTGAGATCAATGTCCCTATTGGCAACATGGTCACGTAGGAAGTGATGGCGAATGTCAATGTGTTTGGTGCGACAATGTTGAACCGGGTTATTGGCGATCTTTATTGCACTTTTCATTGTCACATAGAAGAGGCACCGTACCAAGAGACACACCATAGTCTTTCAAGGTTTGCTTCATCCATAACAATTGAGTGCAACAAGATGCCGCGGATATATATTCGGCTTCGGCGGTGGATAAAGCGGTGGAGTTTTGTTTCTTGGATGACCAACTCACCAATGACCGGCCAATAAATTGGCAAGCCCCGGAGGTAGACTTCCGGTCAACCTTATCATCGGCCCAATCGGAATCCGAATAGCCAATGAGTTCAAAGGTTGACCCCTTTGGATACCATAGCCCGAGAGTAGGAGTGAGAACAAGGTATCTTAGAATCCGTTTGACCGCCATCAAATGGCTCTCCTTAGGAGCAGATTGAAAATGAGCACACATCCCTACACTTAGCATGATATCCGGCCTAGAGGCACAAAGGTAGAGCAAGGATCCTATCATGGAACGGTATACCTTTATATCCACATCCTTCTCACCATCACATGAGCCAAGTTGCCCCTTTACGGGCATGGGTGTCTTCATTGGGCTTGCATTGGTCATGTTGAACTTCTTGAGCATGTCCTTCACATACTTTTCTTGAGAGATGAAGGTGCCTTTTGCAAGTTGCCTCACTTGGAAGCCTAGGAAGAACTTCAACTCTCCCATCATGGACATCTCAAATTTCCTAGTCATCAATAGCTCAAAAGCTTTGTTATGATTGGGGTTAGTTCCACCAAATATAATATCATCAACATATATTTGACATATAAATAAGCCACCCCTTTAACCCGTTTGGTGAAAAGGGTGGATCGACCGTACCCATGCAAAACCTATCATGTAGTAAGAAATCCCTAAGGAACTCATACCAAGCACGTGGAGCTTGCTTGAGACCGTAGAGTGCCTTATGGAGTAAATACACGTGGTTGGGTCGGCGTGGGTCTTCGAAACCCGGGGGTTGAGCCACATAAGCGGTTTCTTTTAGGGGACCATTCAAAAATGCACTTTCACATCCATTTGATATAGTTTGAAATTGTGGAAAGATGCAAATGCAAGCAAAAAACGAATAGCTTCAAGACGGGCTACCGGCGCAAAGGTATCCTCAAAATCCATACCTTCTAATTGGGCAAACCCTTGCACCACTAACCTTGCTTTGTTTCATATGACAATGCCATTCTCATCTTGCTTGTTCTTGAATACCCATTTGGTCCCAATAACATTGATGCGATGATCCTTGGGTCTCTCAACTAGAGACCATACTTCATTACGAGTGAAACACTCCAATTCTTCTTGCATGGAAATTACCCAATCCGGATCAACCAAGGCTTCATGTACCTTGAGTGGATCAAAACTAGACACAAAAGCATGATGTTGACAATAAGTGATAAGTAATGCATGGTGTCTACGAGTTACCACTCCTTTTGAGATGCTACCAAGGACTTGATCTACTTTCATGTCACTTGCCCTTGTAGCGGCCTTGATCTTCCGAATGGTTCCTTCATGATCAATGAACTCATCTCTTGCTAGTACTTGATCATGAGGGACCACTTGAGCTTGATCATGAGTTGAGGATGTCTCTTGATCATCATCATGGTCTTGCTCAGTGGGATGAGGACTTTCTTCTAGTTATTCGGAATGTGACTCAACTTGAGTGGAGGATGGTTCTTGAGCTGCACTTGATGGTTCAGCTTGAGTTGAGCAAGGCTCCACTTGAGCTGCGCTTGATACTTCTACTCCATCACTTCGATCATCAGTATGAACTTCTGTGGGCCGGATGTGTCCAATGCCCATAAGCTTGATGGCATTAGAAGGATCATCATTACCTGCAACACATGGAACAACTTGCTTCACTTGGGAGCCATTATCCTCCAAGAACACCACGTCACAAGATACTTCAATAGCCCCAGTGGACTTGTTGTAGTATCTATAGGCGTGGGTGTTCTCCGCATATCCAACAAATGTGCCCTCAATGGTTCTAGTTTCAAATTTACCGAGCTTCCCTTTATTGTTCTTAACAAGACATTTGCATCCAAAGACACTAATGTACATGACATTAGGCTTGTTACCTATGAGAATCTCGTATGGAGTTTTGTTATGGAGGGGGCGGAGGAAGAGCCGGTTGGAGTAGTGGACATCAATAGACATGGCTTCTCCCCAAAAGTTATGGGGTGAGTTGAATTCACTCAACATGGTTCTTGCCATCTCAATGATAGCCCGGTTCTTCCTTTCAACAACACCATTTTGTTGAGGGGTGTATGGAGCTGAAAACTCATGTTTGATGCCCTCATCATCAACAAACTCTTGCATGGTGTAGTTCTTGAACTCGGTGCCATTGTCGGTCCTAATCGCCTTGATCTCGGATTCATACATACGTTGAGCCTTCTTGGCGAAGATGATGAACTCTCTATGGGTCTCATCCTTAGACTTGAGGAGAAAGACCCAAGAGTATCTTAAGTAATCATCAACAATGACAAGTCCATACTTGCTCCCACCAAGAGTATCATAATGTGATGGCCCAAAGAGATCCGAATGAAGAAGCTCCAAAGGCCTAGATGTGGTGACGATGCTCTTGATGGGGTGTCTCTTCTTGAGTTGCTTTCCGGCTACACATGCACTGCATACACGATCTTTCTCAAAAGAAATGCCGGTTAGTCCAACAATGTGCTCACCCTTTAGGAGTTGGTTAAGATTTCTCATGTTAACATGACCAAGGCGGCGATGCCACAACCAACCTTCGTCATGTTTGGCCGCCATTAGACATGTGGAGGGAGAGGGGCTCTCTTTCGAGAGGTCAACCACATAAAGGTTGTTCTCCACATATCCAACAAGGACCAATTTGAGATTGTCACTCCTAAAGACTTTCACACAATAATTAGTAAAATATGAATTATAACCGGCATCCGCAAGGTGATATATAGAAAGCAAATTATAGCCAAGGGATTCAACAAGGATGACCGTCTCAAGGCACAAGTCCTTAGAGATTGCCACCTTGCCATACCCAAGTACCTTTCCCTTTGAATTGTCACCAAAGGTGATGCTTGACTTCTTGTTTATATCTTCAATGAATTGGTCAAGCACACCTCTTCCTCCGGTCATATGATTGGTGCATCCACTATCAAACACCCATTTTGGACCACCGGAGGAATACCCCTACAAAATCAAGTAGAGGATTTAGGAACCCATTGATTAATGGGTTCCTTTGCAATGGCAACAATATATTTTGGTACCCAAATTGACTACCCTCTATAAGCATAGCCACTACGAGGGCCAACATAGTTAGCATAAACACCACCATAATAATCAACAAATAAAGCATAGTGATTGTTTGGCCCCGTGCGGTCAATACTAGTGGTTTTGCCCTTTAAGGCTTCGCCATCATTAGTGACCTTCTTGTTCTTTTCTTGAGCGGGTTTCTCATTATTGTAGTTCTTCTTCTTGTGGGACTTGGAAGCATATCCAAGTCCAAACTTTTGATTGTTTGACCTTTGCTTACTCAAGAGGTCATCCAATCCCATCTTATTCTTGGCGGTGGTGAACTTTGCAAGTTCCTTTGTTAACCTAACATTTTCCTCAAGAATAGTTGCTTGCTCACAAGAAGATTCATTAGGATGATAGTTGAGACCATATTTGGTCACCAAAGATTCAAGATATGCATTGGTCTCAACATGCAAAGATAGTTCCTCTTGTAAACGAACATGTTCCGCAACAAGCTTAGCATGCTCACTAGTAAAAGAGGTAGAGGAACTAGCAACCTTTTCAACGATAATGGGATCATTCATTGATCCAAGAGCCTTCTTGTAGGTTTCTTGAAGTATGTCATGGTTCTCTCCAAGTTTCTTGAGCTCATCCTTGACGAGCTTGTTAGCCCTTTCAAGGTGGTCAAAATCCCTAGTGAGAGAAGCATGAGCAACTTCAAGCTCCTTCTTTGAAGCATCGAGCTCTTGGGCCAATAATTGAGCCCTTTCGATAGTTTCAAGATCCTTAACTTTATCTAGTTCATAGGTTTCAATTTGTTGCTTAAGGCCTTGAGATATGCACCTTTCGGTTTTTAGCTCTTGTCTTAGGAGATCGAATCTCCGTTCTTTAACATTCAAATGATATTCTAATTCCTCAATGGACTTATCCTTTTCTTTGAGAGAGTCCATCAAGAAATCAAACTTGGCAAGAGCTTCACCACGAAGGGTGCATCTAACATTGTAAAGTTCCCTAAGCATAGTTAATTTTTCTTGATTTTCAGTTTCATCATCAAGAACACTAGATAGAGAAGGTGGAGGTTCCATTACCTTGGTTTCTCTTGCCATTAGACAAGAGCCAACGATTGTAGAGGAGGGAGAGTCATTGGAGTAGTCATATGTGAAGAGTGACCTGGGCTTGAGAAAGCCAAACCGGCCACTCCGGCCTCCTCATCTTCCTCTTCTTCATCGGACATGTACTCGGCTCCAACAAAGGCTCTTCCCTTGTTCTTCTTGTAGCGATCGTTCATAGGGTTTCGCTTCAATCTTGGCTTGACCCCTTTGACAAACTTTGACTTGTCTACCCTTTTCTCATAAGGGCACTCATTTGTAAAGTGGCTATCTTCATCACAGTTGTAGCAGGTTCTCTTCTTCTTCTTCTTCTCATTGAGGAGCATTGGAAACTTTGCCTTGTACTTCTTGGCAAAGAAAGCAAAGTCGGTAGCAATGTCACTAGTTGAAGTCATCTCTTCATCTTCTTCAATTTCATAGACTTCTTCTCTTCCATGGTTAGCTCTAGCTTTGAGGGCAAGGTTGTGTGAGGCTTCATCAACACGGTTCATTGCCATGAGCCTTTTTCCTGACTTGGCCATGTTCTCATTGGCCGCCACATAGGAGACTAGATCATCGGCGTTCAGATCTGCACTCTTGGTAATGATTTGCAAGTTGAGTGCAAGGTTGGTGTCTTCTTGCTTGACTGCAATCATGGCAATGACCTTGGACTTTATGAATGCTTCATTCATCTCAAAGCCGTCATTGTATTTCTCAACTCCAAGACCCTTGACCTTCACTCTAAGAGCACCAAGCCTTGCATAGGCATCGGCCACGGATTCTCCTTCTCTAATCATGAACATAGTGGCCTCTTGCTTTGCGGACTCGTAAAGAGCTGATTGGATCAAATTGGTTCCCTCTTGGAGTACTACGATTCGATCCCACAACTCTTTAGCGGAGTCAATGTCATTGACTTGATCAAGGAGCTTGCGGTTGATGCCACTCCTAATCTTGTCACGTGCGGAGGCATTGAGTTGACGGTTGTAGAATTCAGTGGAGGTCAACCGAACGGGATCTTGTGGCTTCCGGTATCCATCAACAATGATCTCCCATAGCTCCACACTGCAGCTGCGAATATGAGATTCCATAGAGGATTTCCAAAAGTAAAGTGAGTTCCATCAAAATAGGGAACGTTTCCACTACGGTTTATACGAGGCATGGGTGAAGTGTTTTTGGGATAGTCATGATTGACTTGGTGGAAACCTTCCGGAGGAAACGAAGTCCCACTAGAGGTCCCACTAGTCAAGTTCTTAAGCATGGCAGTCATTTGTGCCATTTGGCTTTCTACTTCATCCTCCTTTTTCTTTTTCTCGGCATCATATGCCAAGAATATGGATTTCATCTCTTTAACCGAAAGGTTAGAGTCTTCATCCAGACCCTCGAATAGTTTATCCATCTCACTCTTAAGGCTTTGAAGCCCTTAATAAGAGTCCAGGCTCTGATACCAATTGAAAGTTCAGAGATGGTAACCTAGAGGGGGTGAATAGGTTTCTACAGATTTTAATTCTTTCTTTGCAATATTAGGCTTTGCGGAATATAAGGGTGAGCCTAATGCAAACTAGGTGAGACAACCTATATGAGGATACAAGTAACTCGAGCACGAAGGCTCTCACAGGCAGTTATATCACAAGTAAGGAGTTCGGTTAGAGATAACCGATAGCACGCAGAGATGAGGGTTTTTTCTCGTGTTCCATTCCTTTGCAAGAAGGTACGTCACGTTTGGAGGTGTGGAGGTCCCACGAAGGATTCCCCACGCCACGAAGGCTCACCCTATTCTCCGGAGCCTATCCCACGAAGGAATAGCTCACTCACTTGTGGTAGACTTTGAGGTAGCCTCCAAACCTTCACAATCTTGTCAGGAGCAAATCCACAGCCCGGATGCTTCCGGACCACTCTTGCCCACCTAAGGTTTCCAAGGAACCCTAGAGAGCAAGCTTCTTGATGAATACACGGGGGAATGAGATTTGGCTTGGTAGAACAGTAGATCGGGTCCTCCTCTATCGTTTCCCCGGAGGGATTTGAGTTTGAGTGGAGAAGGGAGATCTGAGGCTTTTGGTGTTTCTAACAAGGACCTAGCTAGGCAGCATCCGGTGCTAGTTTGCCTGACCCAACATATGGATGCTAGTTTGGCAAACCCAACATCCGGGTGCTGGTTTGTCCGGCACAGCACCCGATCGGGAACAAGAAATAATAGCCCATTACAAAAAGGATGCACGTTTAGACAAAAGAACAACACGTGGACCATGTCTACATCTACCACCCCACGGTACAACTGCACCCCCAACAACCCCATCTCTCTCGCCAAGAAGAACTCCAGGTCTTCTTCCTCCTCCAGATCTCCATGGATCCCAGGTTTTGGAGCCAAATTTGCAATTGGGACAGCAATAGTCTTTGTGCTGCTGCTCCAGCAACTTATCTTAACTGCAGTCAGGACCTAACTGCGGTCGGGAACACCTGTCATTCTCCTTATTTATTGCAATGTGCTGCGAAAAAAAGAAGCAACACCTTAGTTAACCCAAGAATATAATCAACTTAAACATGCTAGATAACCAAACTTAACCATATACATCAGTTAGAATAATGGGTAAGAGGCGCGTGCAGTAATACACATAAAAGTGAAAATAATAAAAAAAAGGGAAAAGCTTTGAAATATAGTTGTATTCAAGAAGCAATTTAACCAGGTTCACAAGCCAACTTACTTTTATATGTGAAACCGACTAAAAGCATGTTGACGGAGCTTTTTAAAATAGTTGTATTCATGAAGCAAAATATCCATGTTTAGAAACCAACTTAATTGATACATGAAACCAACTTAACCATGCATACAGAGCTTTGAAAATAGTTGTATTCAGGAAACAAATTAACCATGTTCAGAAAACCAAGTTAATTGTATGCACGAAACCAACTTAAGCATGTATACAGAGCTTTGAAAATAGTTGTATTCAGGAAACAAATGAACCATGTTGAGAAGCCAACTTAATTGTAAACATGAAACCAACGTAACCATTCATACAAAGCTTTGGAAATAGTTATATTCAGGAAACAAATTAAGCATGTTCAGAAGCCAACTTTATTGTATACATGAAGCCAACTTAACCATGTATACAGAGCTTTGAAAAATAGTCGTATTTAGGAAGCAATTTAACCAGGTCCATATGCCAAACCACATTGTATACATGAAACAAACTTAAGCATGTTGACAGAGTTTTGAAAATAGTTATATTCAGGAAACAAGTTAACCAGGTTCTTAAGCATTCTGCATTTGACAAATCCAAGAATCATATCCTTCTTGAGAAAGTTGGTCCAAACATGGAATTGCTGGACCGTTTATGTGATCTTCCGTCAAGGATAGATGGAGTTGCTACAAAACTAGGTGAAGTGAAGAAAAATTGTTTTCCCTTGAAGTGCATGTTACGTGGATTTCCATCAGAGTACACTTCTAGCAACAATACTCTTCTTTCTTGTATTCTCGTAATACATGAGATTATAGACACCTTTGATGGATACAGAAAGATCATGCAAACAGGAGACAGAGATAAAGTTGATGTGGATGTTATTTCAAAACTGCTTAGCATGGTGATGGCTGTAAGATGAGATCGAATATTCAGATCCATTTATGGATAATGTCATGCTATATTTATGAGTCTAACCAACCACAGGGAAGATCTTGCTGGATACTCTGACCTATTTTTCTGTATGTGCCAAGGTGTGCCATCGTGGGCATCGTGTTGTTTATTCTTGATCAAGTTGTTTTTTCTACGACTGTGGAGCTGGCGGTGTGAGAGGAAGCAACTGCCAGTGCCTGAAACCTAATGGAACATCCAGTGTACGACCACCTGCTGCTTGCAGCTTCCATGAAACCAGCTTAAGCATATTGACAGAGTTTTGAAAATAGTTTTATTCAGGAAACAATTTAATCAGGTTCATAAGCTAACTTAATTGTATACATGAAACCAACTTAAGCATGTTGACTGAGCTTCGAAAATAGTTGTATTCAGGAAACAATTTAACCAGGTTCATAACCCAATTTAATTATATATATAAAACTGACTTAACCATGTTGATAGAGCTTTGAAAATAGCCGTATTCAGGAAACAATTTAACTATGTTCGAAAGCCAATTTACTTCTATACATGAAACCGACTTAACCATGCTCCGAAGACAACTTTAAAAAAAAGTTGACAACACACAAACCTGTCTATATGATGGCAACTTACAAATTAATATGAGTGGCCAGTTCATAACATCCATGGAAAACAACATTTAATGCCTGCAAAAAAATCTATCCAAATTACCAGTTCATTGGCAATTTACAAAGCAGTAACACATGAAGTAGTTCTAATTGCTACTAAATGAGGTGGCAAGCGGCGTCCCAAATCTGTCCCGCAAACACAAAACTACAATAAAAATGAGTAATCAAATCTGATCGGAATTGGTGCATAACTAGTGAAAACTTCTGTCGGCATCCCATGCCGGTAGAAACCCTGCTACTAACTACATAAATGCTTTGCTGCTGAAACTTACAAAATACATGGGAAACCACTGGTGGTATATGTTCTACTCCCCCATTAGTGCATGCTACAACAACAAAGTACCCCCAAAGTGAGGGACTGAACTAATTCCGCCAAAAGGAAATCCCTCACGCGAGATGAAATCATTCATAGCAAATATAGCGCCATGACCATTACAAGAGATCTACTACACTGTGGTTTAAACTAGCACTAGGGATCCATTGACACACAATCAAACGGGACATAGACACCAGTAGATCAATCTGTACTAAAATTACTGCGGATATGCCCATGAATTGCTCCTCAGAGCACCAGAATATAACGTGATTGAAGGGGATTTGCTCTGGAGTTACCTCTGTAAGTCGACCTGGTCAGAATTCTTCGCATAACTTGTCACCTCGCAGCAAGACGACGCCCACAACTAGATCTTCCCCGTCTATGCTGCAGAGCTCACCGTCCGACCGGAAACCTCGCTGCCCGATGCAGAACACGCCACTCTACCGCGCGGCTCACCCTTCGCCGGCGAGCGAGCCTTCCTCCCACGCGCTCTCGCACTCCCGCGACGAGCAGAGCAGTCGTGGTCAACCTCCGCCACCGAATCGACCTCGTCCCTGACCGGAAACCTCGCTCCCCGACGGAGAGCACGCCGCACTACCGCGTGGCACGCCCTTCGTCGTCAAGCGAGCCTTCCTCCAGCGCGCTCTCGCCCTCCAGCAGGACCCAGGTGGGAATTCTTCAATGTGCAGGTGCGTTTCGGTCGGACTTGATAGATTAACGCGGCGCGTGATCGATCCATCCAGGACGAATCCAACGGTCCAGAAACGAGTGCTCGGTTTGACAGGGAGCATCCAAGCACTTTTTAGCAATTGGGTTCTAACAATGGAGTATGAGAGAGAGCTCAAAAACAGCTTATAGTGTAGTGCCTACCCCTTCAGGCCTCGTTCAGTACGCGTGTTTCTGCCGGGCTTGAAGTGTATTTACCCAGGTAAACCCAGTAATACACCTAAAAACTCTAGACAAACCGTTCCGTAGGCCGGACTTGACAGGGATAAACACGGCTAATCCTGTGAAAACGCGTCGGGTTGAAGCGGATTAGAAACGGTAGGGTGTACTCGTGTGCATAGTCGGCACTGCTAGGGGGTACCCGAGGGGCGCATGCGTGTATCTCCATGAGTAGCGGCAGTAGATAGAATAGATGGCGTGTATGTCAGCGTTACTGCAGTAGGGTGCAGCGATGCTACTGAAAAGCAAAAGTTGATAGTGAATATTTATCACCTGCCATATAGTAGGTTCATTATCATCCACATCACGTACTGGATGGCCTCCAAAAGGAGAGTATATATATACAGGCTGGACTCTACAGTCAAAACATCTCAATTGCTTAGACTCCTGAGCATCCACGATCGTACTAGATGGCCTGATTGATCTCTTGCGATTCTTGAAGGAGACGTATTCAAGCTAGACATGATCCTTTGTCAGTTTGTCTGATTGACTAATGACAATTCTGGCCGGTAAGACACTACATGGATCGGCTGTATGCATTTGGCCTCACAAGTTTCAACAATGTGCACAAAGAGATCTTTGCATTTGATATCGTCTACGAAAGATATGAGCGTGTATGTGCAAACCTCGGCGAAAATAATCCTTTCGATCTCGAGCAGCGCAGAGAAATCCCACTTTGGACCCCTTCCACTTTCTCTTCGTCTCCACCTTAATTTCCTTCACGGCGAGCATCAAAATAAAATACCAGGTCTCATCACCATCAAACAGAGAAACTACATAGGATTATATAAATCAGGCAAATAAAAATGATATTAATTCCAGATTTCACGAACAAGGCAAGGTCATAAAAAAATAGCGTTCCTCGCAAATTGACGCTCGCTTAACCCATATACCCACTAGGCAACTCATTTTTAAGTGTTTCCGATAAGCTCGATAGCTTGACGCAACAGAAATTCCAGAACGAGGCCTTCTCGCCGTTGGCTCGTTTTCTTCAATTCATCCTTGATGATGATGCCACACTAATGAGAAGGTTCCAACACCACCCGCCGCGCCATTCCCATCTCTCGTGGAGATTGCGGTGCCTCCTATCCTTCCCTAAGGTGCGGGTTGCGCCACAAAGAGAATCGCCAGGAGAGCTCCTATAGGACGCTCGACCTAGGTAAATTTCATTCTTATCCCTGTTTTTCATCTTTTTTTTCTTTTTGGTTTTTCTTTTTTTTTTCTTTCTAGTTATTTTTTCTTGTTTCTATTTTGTTATTGTTTTATGTATTCTTAAATTTCATATAAACATACTTATTATAGAGTTAAAGAAGTGTTGACAAGGTTAAAAAAAATATTTGTAAATTATTTTTAAAAAATATTCACGAGTCCAAAAATTCTCCGTAAGACAATTTTTTTTTGGATAGTTCAGAAAAGATGTTGGCATAGTTTAGAAAAAATGTTAATGGGTTTAAAAAGTATTCGAGAAGTTCAAAATTATGTTCATGATGTGAAAAAAATGCTCCTACAGTTCAAGAAAAAATGTCCGCGAGTTCAAAACGATGTTTGTCATACTTCAAAGAAAGTGTTCCCGAGTCCAAACGAATATTCCGTGAGAGTGAAAAATGTTCGCATAGTTCAAACAAAGTGTCCTTTATTGGAAAAAATTGTTTGGGTAGTTCAAAATTATTGTTTAGTAGTTCATAAAGAAATGTTCACTCATTACAAAAAAAATTCATACTATCAAAAAGAAAACAAAAATAAGAACATGAAAAAGAAGTATAAATAAGGAAAGACATAAAAAGAAAATGAAACATAAAATAAAAACAAAACAATAAACATGAAAATAAAAAATACAAAGAAAAAAGAAATGATGAAAAGAATTTGAAAAAAAACAGCAAAATGGAAAATAGGGGACATACCTTTTTTACATAATAACTGATGGAATTCATTGGCGAAACCGATTACAAACGACTCCAAAAATAAAGAAAAGTACAATATGATTCCAAACTTTTGCAAGAATGACCTCACACAATACTTCCAGACCGCAATCAAGCCCATTGTCCTCGTCGTCACCAAACAAGTACAGAGACCGGATCCAGAGGCAGCGGAAGTTCCAACACCATTGTATAACCGCCGCCACCGTCTCCACACTGGGCTTTGACCACCGAAGCAGTGCCCACCCCGAAGGGTGAGAGCTAATATTCTTTTCCAGACCATCGGGCAGGCAGGAGATGGGTGTCAACACCCGGATTTTTAATTCCAGATGCCTATTATGCCGTACATCGCAATCCCAGGAATATTGTTTTTGCGAGACATAATAGATTGATATCACAGAACATCATTCATTACAAACCATAATTCTCTTAAATCAAGGGATCACATGATCCAATTTTACAATAATAGTTGATCTAATGATCAATTACAAAACACACATCGGAAGAAACGTAGTAGCGGTCCATCTGTTCCACAGGCAACGCTTGACGTCAGGAGTAGTCCTAGTTATCGTAGACGTCCTGCTATCCTTCACCCTGATACTGCTGCTCCTCTTTATAGTCTGGCCATTTGAATAGCCAGGGACATAGCCATGAGTACTTTAAAGTACTCGCAAACTAATACTAGTGTAAGTACTAACAATTTTAGTAAGAGGGTTCTAAGCTCTAGGTTTATTTGCATAAAGCCAATTTTATTTCATAAGCATTGAGTGAACAAAGACTCTTCATTTGCCTAACTTAACTCAAGTGGTAACATTAGTGTCATTCCCACAACTCTCTTGTGATCAAGTCAAATTCACATTTCAAGTTCAAGTCACAAGTCACCTTTTTAAAAGTTCTGATGACGCAACAGTATGGCCTTTCCAACTGTCCCTGACCGCGGACGCGGCTATTCGAATAGTTTTACACTCTGCAGAGGTTGCACACTTGTGCCACAAAATTTGATTACATCCGTCAGGAATAACCCTGAATAATCATACTCAGTATGCGGATCATCAACCATTAACCTTTCACTTACATACCCTAGTATAGGCACCTCTCCCTGTGAGCTTGGCCTCCCAGTGATAGCAAACTGCCATCCTAGGAACTGCACAGGGCTTGGGTAGGACATTCACCTCATTTCACGTCATTTCACTTTCAACGGAGGCAGCCTCGGCATAACCCCTATGACGCTTGTTCAAAGGGAACCCATACTAAGACACATAAATTTCCAGCTAAAGCCTTACCCATAATCAGGTATTGTGGGGTACTCTAAAATTGGAATGGTATCGCATCCGAACCCAATCATCAGTTTTTATCAAAATCACCATGTCATTTAAGTCACATTCACCTTCAAAATCTTTCAATAGAATGACTCATCATTCCAAGGTTTTCAAAGTCAAAAGATTCACATGTTCCCATCGAGAGTAGTCAATTTTAGTTTTAGCACTAGCAACTAGTTATGAAGGGTGCAAACTAACTTGTAGCTCTCTAGGCTAACTTTGATGTTCTTGTACTACTCCTTATCTAGACTCAAGTTAACTATAAAAGTAAACCTTGATAAGAAAAGTAAAAGCTTTGTAAGATAAAAACTGGGACTTGGAAATTAAAACACAAAGTAGTATGGTATTGGTGCCTTGCTCAAGTAGAGCTTGCATTAGGGTAGCTTGCAAGAGTATAGCTTGCCTTGATTGGTACAGTGATCAAAGTTTTCTTCTTCTTCCTCGTAGAAGACCTCCTCCTCCTCGTAGACTTTGGTACTAGCGTCTATAAACGGATCCGAGGTAACAAACACAAATCAATACTTAAGTAGACTAGTTAGCCCTAATGGCCCACTCTAGATGATGTAGCATCATCCCAAAAATCACTCACATAACACTAGGGTTTTTTTCTTTAGTGTTTGGAAAATAATTTCCTCTCATTGAAATAATTATTAGGGTTTCTATTTATTTCCTTTGAGAAATAATTTCCTCTCATTGAATCTTGTTAAGATTTAATCTCCTCAAATAATAAAGTATGAACTCATGTTGACAAAGGTCAACACTTCATATTTATCATTTGGGAAAAATGATTTAAATGAGGTATTACACCTCATGCAATTTAAACACTACTATGGAAACAATTTAATATCATCAAGTAATTATATATGAGGTTCTTTATACCAAAGTTATTTCCTCATATTGAATTACTTGAGACAATGATTTAAATGAGAGGAAACCTCTCATACTCTTTAATAAATAATTTTGGGTAATTTAAATGGACTAGAAATGGCCACATAGACATTATTTTGCTCTAGCCCATGATCATGTAAACAACTATGCTATGTTTTTATATATTCATGTAGAGTATGTGAAATGTGAATTATGAGAATTGGAATCAACTCAAAATCATCTATGGTTAATTTTTAATAATTGTTTGAATTTTGAAAAGGTACTGACTTGTTCTTTTTACTACATGAGTTCTACAAAGAATCTAGGTTTGAGACCAGTGTTAGTTGGTTATATATTTTTACAAGCTTTCAACAATATCAAATTCATAAATTTTGGCTTAGAAGATTTTGTTTTATTCAAATTTGAAAATGGCACCAGTATTGAATTCATACTAAATGATTTAATTCGAATTCAAACCAATGGGCTTGGCGGGAAACGAGAATGGGCCAAGACAGAGAAGGCTGGCCCAGTAACGCGTCTCGCACGCCCGGGCCGCCTAACAACGGCTCCCTCCTGTCAGCGTGTAATAAACACCGAATCGGTACGCGAGACACAGAGTGTTGGATTAGAACGCGATCCAACGGCTCACGTTCGTCGTCGTCGATGACGAGCGCAACCCTACTGGCGGCGAGCACCAGGGGTTGGAGGGTCACCTGAGCTCCGACGAGGCTTGGCGTCGGCGGCGATCGACGTGGAAGAAGACGGCGATGCTAACGAGGGTCGAGGGAGCGGCGGAGGTGGTCGAAAGCTTCTCCTCCGTGTGGCTACTGCCGCGGTGGACTCCGGCGAAATTGGGGCTGCTCCGGGGAAATTGTGGAGGGGGAAGTGGTCGAGGAGGCTCAGAAGGGAGAGGGGAAGCGACTGGTGTGCTCAGCGAATGAAGGGGAGGCTCCAATTTATAGGGTCGAGGGGTGGCCGAGGCGCACGGGGCAGGTCATCGACGGCGACGTTGCTACAGGGGCTCAACTGCGTGGGTGAGGACGCTACTCTGTTCCTTGCGTCACGGCGAGCACGACGGGCATGATGGCGTTGAAAATGGTGGACGAGGGCGTGCGGACGACGTCGTCGTCCTCACAGTACCGTGGCGGAGGATGGTGACGATGGCGTCGGCTATAGGGCACGCGCGGGCCAATGGGGATGTCTGGGAGGTAGGTGGCATCGTGGAGAAGCTGCGGGCGAGAGGAGAGAGCGAGGGGTGGACGGAGTCAGCGGGGCGACGTCATGTACTAGCGCGTCCAGTGGTGCGCGTCTGGCGCGTTCTGGGCGTCGCGGGCACGGTCTGGTCTGGTCAGTGCACACGTCTCCTCGACTCAGGGCTTGTACCAACAGGTTTGTGGGAGTGAGGGAGAGCTAGTAGACATGGTGAGAGGGATCAGAGAGGAGTGGAGATGATGATGGCATGGTGAGTGACATAGGGCTCGGCATGGTCTTGGTTCTGTCAAAATCATCAAGGTACAGGGGTACAAGGCCTGGGAGTGTCCAAGGAGTTAACCAGGAAGATAATGCTAACCTAGGGTTGATGGTTGAGGCAAAAATCTGCGGGATAAAAGCATGTCTAGGGTTGGCAGATTGGTGCATGTCAAGTGCTCGATGAAATGGCCGCAAGAAACTCACTTTGGAATTTTGGCACAATTTTGTGGGTGTGTCTCAAATAATGCTTGGCACCTCCTGATGGTGTTGGTTTGAAATTTGGAAGAGATTTGGGAAAAATCAAATTTGGGTTGATCTAGTTTCTGTTTCAAAGTTGCTACTTTGCCTGCTTAAATTAAGAATTTGAAAAGGATTTAGTCAAGGTGGTCAACACCAAAATTGTTCACCTTGATGAGGTCTTGGATGAGGTGCAAAGTGTTGAGAGGGTTTGGTTCATAAATCTCTTAATACAGGGGCTCAAATTGGGTACCCTGATATAAATGTTAAAATTGACCAATATCATATGTGAGTGAATTTTGCTATTTCTTTTGATTTGATTTGTGTTTCCTTGATCCAAAAGGTGTTATTAAGTGTTCAGCTATGTTTTCAAACCATTGGCACAAAGCATAATGGCCTAGGTTAGAGTTTTACAAAAATAGTCATAGGCTCATATGTGGGGTTATTCTTATTTTCTTTTTTCTTTCCATTTGTTTCTCTTTGATTCACTTAGGCATGGTTTAGGGTTCATTTAGGGTTAAATTGGGTTTAGTAATGGTTCACAACCATTTTGGTAAAGTAAGAATTGCATAGGTCAAGATTTGCAATTATGGCTATATGCCCACATATGCTTTTCCTTTTCTTTTGTTTTCTTTTTATTTGTTCCTCTTTGGTGTTGAAAAGGGTAGGGTTTAGGGTTTAGAAACATGTTCAAAACATCAAACAAACTATCATGGCAAAAATCACATCATGCATACTTGAGTACTATGCATACAAGTGGTTCAATTAAAGTTTTTGTTGGCTCCAAAATTTGAAATAAGTGAAATTCATTTTCTTCTTTGTTTTAAAATTTGGGATGTTGCAATGGGGAAGAGCCAGAAGTACCTCTAGACAATGATCCCCGAGCAGTAGACCCAAGCCACCAGTAGAACGCTCCACCATCTGGCAGGTTCAGGCGTTGACACGTCAAGCCGCCTCCTCTCCTCGCCACCAAGGCCGGCCGGAGGGAGCTGCAAGACGCTGCAGCCGCAAACCACCAGAAGAGCACACACGACCCTAAAAAGGAGGATGGTGGTGCCATCCCCTTCCTCTCCCTCGCCACCACGGCCGGCCAAGAGGAAGACAACAACAGCAGCACTCCTCCGACTCCAGAACAGACTCCACAAACCCCACGGCGGGGTCAAAGATCGACCACACCAGGGGAGACCACCCTCACCAGATCCATACATCTAAGAGGATACCTGGCCAGCAGCTCACCGGCGCCGCCACAAGTGGCCTTGCCGAGATGGGGATCGAGCTTCAGCCCTCTTATTCCGATGCGATGCCGCCTCCACCATCCCGACAACGTTCCCCGAAAACCTAGACGAAACCAAGTCGAGCCGCTACACTGCACAGCAGGAGAGGATTCCCCACTGCCACCACGCCACCGGGATTTGCCTGGCGGCGGCAGCGGTGGGAGGAGGAGGGAGTTGGGGTCTAGGGTTGGGGCCGGCGGGTGAGGGGGGGGGGGGGCACACTATCCTGAGGGCATGTACATCAGTTAAGACGACGGCTTTCTACATTGAGTTTCCATGTCACCTATAGACAGTGGTATACACCGTGGGATGGACGTAGTAGATAACTGACAACGTCACGTACAACATAAGATTAGTTGCCTTAGCTAGCGATTTCTGGGGGCAATCGGCCGTCGGATACCTTTGTTCTGTCTCCTCTTCTCTTCCATCCACGTTCTGAAAAATCCTAGGTGACAGTGTGGCACCTCCTTACAGATATCTAATTTGAACTATTGTACATCGTCGGGGTCGTAATCAATGCTGCGAAATTTTGATAGAATGGACCACCTGCCTCTCCACAAATTGTCAAGAAGGATTACCTGTGAATGAAATTGCCAAAAAAATACCAACTCTCCATGGCGACAGGCCTGCCAGGCGACAAGTGGCACATGCCACCATCAACTCTGATGGCAGGCTCTGCCACCATCCTGTTTGCCGGCACATTACCCATGCACGGTCGCCGTAGAGCGAGGTGGGCCCTGCTGCCACTGCGCGTGGCGGAACGCTGAGCTGGCACGTCGCCTCATCATCCTACCTACACAGCCAACGGTGGCACGTCGCCACATCATCATGCCGCCACAGCCAATGGTGGCATGTCCCACCATCGACACCATCATGTCACCATAGCCAACTGCGACACGTCGCCACGTCATCCTGCCGCCACGGCCAACCAACGGTGGCAGGTGCCATATGCCTGCCGCCATGTAAAGGTGGTCCTTTTTGGTTTCATTTATAGGTGATACTTCTTGACAATTCATTGAGGCAGGTGATCCTTTCTGTGAAAATTTCTAATGCTAGGCGTCATATATAGCTATTACCAAGCAATTGGTATTGAATAGGAATTGGCGAATTGCCATGTACGTGAGTACGTCTAGGTGAAGCCCAACTGTCTAAACCCCAAAGCCCAAGCTCACCTACAGCAAGAGAAACCCAGTAGCAAACCAGCAGTAGCCCACCATGTCACAACTAATTGGAGCGCAATCACCGCATCCGAGCCTAGGGATCATTTCTTTTCCGTTGCGGCCCTGCGTCTAGGGCAGTTTAAAGTTTAAACCCTATCCACCCTGGAACTGATCTAAAACAAGGTGGGCGGCGATCAACGCCTGCGTGGGCGCACGGCCAGCCGGACGGCCGCACCGCCGGCGTGCCTGAGCGGCGACGAGGCGAAGAAAGTGTTAGTTACTTGGGTCTCTGATTCTAATTGTCTCGTTAATTAGCCCTAGATCGATCATGTCTCTCAGTATTAGATTGATATGTTCCTTTAAAACTATATCAGTAGAATTGCTGAAGATCTTTCATTTTTGCTGACTTAGGACCTTCCATAGTTCTGAATTTCGGCTGATGCCGAGTATCAAGCTGGGGTTTGTTGAGTTCTTCCAGAAGTGCGTGCCTGCCTGCCTCTCGTTTGTGCGTACTTGATCTTGACCACATTCTGGGTCCTGGACAGTCAAGTAGAAACAATGGCACCGGCGTCTACACGCGCGGCAGCGGCACTCGATGACGTGACTTTAGACAACACCGACGCCCTCGACTGCGGCATTTGCTGCCTACCACTCAAGCCGCCCATCTTCCAGGTAATTAACATATGCAAAATGATGTCAACTATGCGAACAAGGGCTCATCGTCTCATGTCCCCGCGCTTGCAGTGTAAGGTGGGGCACGTGGTATGCTCGACGTGCCGAGACAAGCTGGGGGCGGCTCGGAGGTGCCATGTGTGTCGCATGGCGACTTCCGGCGGATACCATCGGAACCACGACATGGAGAAGCTGCTGGAGTCGATCCGGGTGCCTTGCTCCAACGCCGCCTACGGCTGCGCTGCCAAGCCGGTCTACTACGACAGGGACATCCACCTCCGGTCGTGCCAGCACGCGCCCTGCCACTGTCCGCTCAAAGCCTGCGGCTTCGCCGGCTCCACCTCGGCGCTCATGGACCACTTCGCCGCCGTGCACACGTGGCCGTCGACGACCGAGCTTCGCTCCTGGAAGCCCGTCCAGGTGCACCTCCGCGAGGGCTTCAACGTCACCTCCCTCCGCACCGGCAGGCAACACTACCTGTTCCTGATAACCGTGGCGCGGAAACAGTTTGGAACCGCTATCTCCGTCTTCTGCGTACATCCTCACGCACTGGTGGTCGACGGCGAGCCACCGCCGACGCCAAGAACTGTGGGATTCGAGGTCAGGCTCAAATACTCTCGCCGCAACTACGGCAGCGGTGATATGTGCCGCGGCCATACCCAGGAAACCAAGTTTAAAGTAGCCATCACCGACCTCTCCAATGGGCTGCCTGACTCAGATGACGCTTGCCACTTCTTCCTGCACAAGCTCGTTCATCCCTTTGACATCGAGACTATCACCGCCGAATTCGATGTAGGGACAGTACGAATGGATGCTTTTTCAAATTCTTATACATTATCTTAGGGCTTTGGTTTTTTTTTTTTTTTGGATTGAGGTTGTATTGGAAGCGGAAGGATATTCATTTGTAATACAACTATAAGATAGTTCTGAGCGGCTGAAAATACCGCAAGGAGTGCTAGCTAGTTTCTTACGCTGGTTTGGCCATAATAAATATCTTGAATACAGACCGTTGCAAATTTCATTTTGTAGTTTTCTCAGGTATTCATGAAAAGAATTCTGTTTATGTAGCTAGTTTCTCTTACTACAATATAACTAGTAAATTAGAGTGCATACTGCATAGCATTCTGTAGAACAGTCCACTAGTTTCCCTGAAGCATCAATGTGAATTGTTGTTTTCTTTGTATTTGCACGTCATCTAGTTGGGGTGCATCAGAGGTGGGACTGGCTGAGACCAGGTTGGGGTCCATTCACTGGTAGAAAAACGCTCATCTATACCGGTTTCAGAGGGGCATTCGTACCGGTTGAGCAACCGGTATAAATTATCCGGCATTAAAGCCCCCCCCCCCTTTCGTACCGGTTGCTTACGAACCGGTATAAAAGGGGCCTCCACGTGGGCCACCAGGAGAGCTCAGGGCCAAGGAGCTTTGGTACCGGTTGGTAATACGAACCGGTACCAAAGGTTCCCACCCGCGGCAGGGAATTTGCCCAAATCTCTGCCGCGGCAGAGAATTGAATTTTTAGGGTTTTTGGAGGGGTTTAGGGATATCGGTTTGTTTCATATCGCGTCGATGCACCAGAAACGCGTTTGAGTTTAGGTAGTACATGAAGATCAAGATGATGCATAGCAAGTTGGTGCATATAATATAACACACATGTAATTGCATAAGATCGCAAATTAAGTAGCACTATGCATGAAGATCGATCTTCATGCATAGTGGTACTCTCCGAGGCGTACTCTATATATGTCTATTACATGTAGCATAGTGGTACTCTTCGAGTTAACTATATATGTAACATGTACATCTTCATTCATAGTGGTACTCTGCGAATGGTGGTATGACGTCCCGAAGGAAAAATCCCACCAATTCCTCGCCTATTGCTATGAAGCGATCATCGATTGATTCCGCTTTCTTGCCAACTATAAAAGAATAAGATACAAATGAATACATGAAACAACTATTACTGAAACTCAGCACAACTTATGATAAGAAAACAAATTTGTGAAGATTGTTTTTGTACCTCTTTATTTCTTTCATTATTCGTTCTCTCGCTGACAATTCTGCGGATGTACTCGCAAACGAAGAATCCACAGAGATCGGTCCCTTGTGGTTGTTGCGGGCATTTCTTTACAAGAATATAATTCAATCAAACAATAGTCAAGTATGATAATTAAAGGTGTGTGGACCTAGGTAGTACTACTTACTTTCGCACGCCATCGCAGCTTTGGTGTCCATTCATGGGACTTATCTTCCTTGATGAAAGTTTGCCATACGCTGCTCGATAAAAGAAAATGCATAAAAGAGTCATCAATTAGTTCATAGCAGGAAATTAACGAAACAAACCGATAAGAATTAAAATTACCTTCTGAGCATTAAATAACAAGACACGTATAGTTCCGATTTTTTGCTTAGTGAGTCAAAGACTTCAACTTCTCCAATTTCCATATTGATGACGAGAAGAATAAAGTGAAACCTACGCACGTTTCAATATGTAGTGTCATATATATAAGTCATTAGTTAAAATTTTGACATACGGTGAGCAAAATATAATGTGTTATAAGACAGTAAGACTCACTCGAAGTTGTAAGGCCAAATTATTAGCTTTTTGTCACGTTGTCGCTTCAAAAACCTTAGCAAAGTCTCCGGTGTATCCTTGTTATAGAGGGGATCTTCTATGGTTTTAACATGCATTGTGTGCGGGTCAATGAACCCAATGTCTATGATTTCGTCCCTTTTGCATTCGAGCATCTTCGATCTGCATAATATAGCGCACAAAAGATTATAATCTGCAGACAATGAACGAGCTGAGCTAAAGACTTCTCAAATTAAATAAATAAATCACTTACAGACAATAGCAACTGATGATTGATTTGTCGAGGGCCCGGAGATTGTATAACTGAAAGAGTTCGGCGAAGTCAACGTTCACACAGTACTCCTGGAAGTAGTGCTCTTCCCTAACTCGCACCATGATAGTCTCGATCCCTTCCTTTGAGGCATTAAGGTACCACGAATGCAAGTTACGCATACATGTTGGTACCTTCCTGAGATTCTCGACCAAATCTTTCCCTTGAACAAATTGATATGCTCGTTCAGCGAAGGCATAATCAGTCCTGTCTTGTCGAGAACTTTGAACGGTCTTCCCGTCAAACACCTTGAGAGGGGCGACCGATTGAACGGGTTGTTGTCCGAGCTGGTAGACTTGGTGTATCCCTTTTATCTCCCTGATACCTGATTGAACGGGTTTTGTCGCCTCGATCATCTTGTCATACGACCTTTCAATAGAACGCGCATAGTCAGATGGCGGCGATGGTACAGGGTCATATAGATTCTCAACGGTACGCACAACTTTCACCGGATCTAGTGTCTTCTCGAAAGGTATCTCTGGCACTTTCGGTGCAAAAAATTTTTTCAACTCGGCCTGAACGGCCTCCGCGTTTTCCTCGGGAGTTTTTTCCCAAGGTAACTTCTCAGTAGGCGGCAGTTGTTTCTCCTTTCTAGCTTTCTTCCTAGGCGGCGTACCGTTCCGCTTAACGGACGCTGTCTTACGCGGAGGATCTCGAGATGGTGGACTCACGCTGGGGTCCCTCTCAGGTAGGTGTGGACTTGGCTGCTCACCAGGACTGCCACCAGGAGGAGTCGATGGCATTTGCTGCTCATGTGTAGGAGTCGGTGGCCTTTGCAAAAGGACGACGTACTTCTTCGGCCATAGGGCGAAACCGTGCTTGACATCGGCCAGTGTCCTCTCATCTTCACCTCTAGGAATATCAAGCTCCACTGTTTCAAAACCCGGAACAACTTCATCCACCCCGACACGAACACAGCCAGGTGGAATGGGCATATGATGGTGCATTGCTCCATCTTCACTTGGGTACACATAGCCGACCGCCACCTTAACGGACGCGGTCCTGAATAACATATGTAGCTCGCAATCTATCTTCTCCGTGACATAATCCACGGGGTAGCTTCCTCCACATCCGTCAAGATGCGAGGAACCGACACTGCTTCTTCGCTGAGATGGGGCAGCATCGGCTTGTGGATCCTGTAGAAACAGCGGCTGATCAGGTGCCCTCTGATTTCTCTCAAGAGCCTCCACCCTAGTTAACAATTCCGTTACAATGTCGGCGTCCTTCTTCTTCTTTCGTGAACGGCTTCTATAAGTGTCAGCGCTGTCCGGCCACGCTTCCTTCATGGTGAGACCTGGGCGAGCTCGTACCCGTCCAACGTGTTCAGGGTTCCCCAGAGCGAGTGTCAGCTCGTCATTCTCTCGATCGGGAATGTACTCTCCCTTTCTGACCTTTTCAATTGCATCTACAAGCTTCGGTACAATTGCCTCAATTTTTTCCTTCCATTTTCCCTTCGCAACGATCAGCCCTGTCTTTGGGTCCAACCCTGCCCCATGAGCGAACAACCAGAACTTGGACCGTTCGGGCCAGTCCCATGTCTGTGGAGTGATTCCTGCATTCATCAGTTTATTCTCAAACGCTGTCCACTTCGGAATGGCACTCTTGTAGCCACCTGACCCCAAATGATGCGGAAGTTTCTTCTTTGAAGCATTTTCGGTATTTTTCTTCGATCGGGACACAAAAGTAGACGATTGCTTATACTCCTTAAATGCGGGCCAGTGATCTTTTATCTTCACTAGATTATCATCGAATACTGGATCTTCATTCTTATATTTGTCCCATAAATTTTTCTTCCAGGTCTGGAATTGTATGGCCATCTTCTTCAATGTCCATTCCTTGACTTTATTCTTCTGGCCTTCCGTCATGTCTTCCGGTAGGCTGAACTTTGTCAGTAGCGTGTCCCAAAGAAATTTTTTCATCGTGTCGTTGACATAACTAGCACCACTCTCCGCGTTCTTCGGCTTATGCCACTCTTGAATGTTGATCGGTACATGGTCCCTAACAAGAACTCCGGATTGACTTGTAAATTTGCGGCACTCGTTATATCGTTCAGAGTGGTACAACAGAAACATATGCGAGTCCAAGGCATGTCTATAGAATTACAACACAGACTCTTTACAAAAGATCCACACAGCCTCCTACTTTACAATGAGGTAAAACTGCAAATAAACTCCAGAAGAACGACTCGTAGTCTAATCCTAACACGAACTCTATTTGTAGAGTATTTAACTAGCTACTGAGGTTATGAATAGATTCTAGCTAAATAGGAGCTAGGTTTAGGAAGCTAGTTCCCTTCTACTGCTTAATCTAGGTTTTCTCCATGGTGAATGTGGTATATGACTCTTCCGGCAGGTTTTTGTTCCATGAAGTAGTTGTTGACTCCTCGGTCTTCGAGGTTGTACTAGAGATCCTCCTTCATGGCCTCCATATCTAAGCAGGGGATTTAAGAGTGGGATGAGTACGAGCGTACTCAACAAGTTCATTATAGGAAAGAGGTGTTTAATGCACTAGCTACAGCATTAGACCAGAAAGTCTAATACCAATGCAGGTTTTCATAACCATTTCTTCAAAAGGTTGCTTTTATTCAGAAGAACTATGTCCGTCAGCCTTCACCGGTTTACTAGAACTTCATGGAGCTCCTTTCCGGCCGCGTTCGCAGTTCCATATCCCGGAACAGGGAGTGACAGTCACGGTTCTTTACACTCTGCAGAGGTGTGTTGCTTTACCCATAAGAGATCTTAACCTTGGTGCGAGCTTAAGTTCTCGTCCACACTTCCTTGGTGTGAGGCCCGGTATAAGGTCTAGCCAATCATGTTCCTCCGCTACCTCGAACACCCACCCTTTGTTGCATGCCCCGACCCTGGTCCTCGCCGGTCCCATTATTCCCACTCACGGGTGGACCCCGACCACGACAACAGTTTGGGACTCGTTAACCAAACTCCTTCGCCGGTAGCTGCAACCCATCATAGACCGCAATACCGTGGGGACTTAAGGCTTCCCCAGCCAACCGCTTGCACTTCGAGCGACAAGTGTCTACGGACCATGCCGTGGGGACTTAAGGCTTCCCCAGCCAACCGCTTGCCCTGACAGATACAAGTGTCTACGGTAAAGCGCATTCGTTGATGAAGCGCATCCGTTGATGAACGAGAGGTGGAAACACTTTTGACTACTCCGTCCCACTCCGGATCTTATGGTTAACACGGGTATTACGGCACAAGAATCACTGTCGACATTTGTTGTTTAATCCTAGATGGATATAAGCCCGTGCAATGGAACCTCCACCATATCAACACAATCCATGGTTCCATTGCCCACCACATAGTCATATTCATAGTTATTAAAGTAGTGGTTTTGATTTTTATGCAATAGTGATAACCATAATACTTTGCAAGTAATTTGATAGAAATACTCAAATGACATGAGCAAGTGATGAACTTGCCTTTCTTGGCTGCAAGATTATGCAGGCAAGGTCTTCGATACGCAATAACTTCAAATTCTGAAATAGCATCATCGTCCGGTAAGGACGATGTTTAAAAGATTGGCAAGGATGTAATAATGCATAAGTATGAGATGCATTCGCTCTAAGCGTGACCTAACCCCGATGGTTTAGGATTAGTGAGTGGTAATGATTAGTTCAGGGTGTGTTGTACTTTTAGAATGATTCACAAACAAGGTTCTTATTCAGGGTTGTGTTGTTTTAGAATCATAAGAAGGTGGTAAAATGAATAGTAACAATCATACACACCCAGGAATAGTAATTGTATAATAAGTAAGGAGTAGTTGTCAATTTTAAGTTCTATAATGTATGGTTGATGATTACTTATTATATAATTCAAAAGAATAACTTTTGAAGAACATGTTTTTAAATAAAGAACCAGTATAATAATTAAGGTTGTGAAGTTCTATGATTTATTATGGTTCTAGTTGGGTTCTAGAGCAAGTATTAGATGGATCATAACAGAGTTGGATTCACCAGTAGTAGGTGGAGTTATGCCTAGGCATCCTAAGCAATTAATTACACATGGGTGCCATCAAGGTTGATGCTACCTTGCTGGTGATAGATGGCTATTGTCTATAGGTCCTATTAGGCAGGTTTGATGATGATTCTTTATTTACTTTAAAAGAATAACTTTTGAAGAACATGCTTCTTAAATAATAAGAAGTATAACTATTAGGGTTGAGGTTGTCTAGGTTTTGTTATTGGATTCATTAAGTAAGGAATGGTGGTTTCCTAAATAGGATGTTTAATAATTATCTCACACTAATAGGGTTTAGTGTGTATGGGATGTGATGTCAAGATTAGCATGGTTGCTATTGTAGTTCATCACAATGGTGTGATGCTACTCATGGATAGTTAGGGATGGTGGTCTTGGGAATAGGAACTAGGGTTTTACAATTGGTTGATCCTACTAGATCAACAAGTTTTATTTAGATGAGAACATAGCATAGCAATTGACTAGTGATAGGGTTCTTACATTTTATGTGGTCATGGCAATTATTTAGTTGCTACTATGGAGCTATGAATAGGATCAAAGTATTATGATCACATGTTCTAACCTAATTAGGTTTGGAAACCATTTAGGGTTTATATGAAGTAATGGAGCTAGGTTCTAAATGTCATTAGGGTTTTAAGATCCCACATGGAATTATGAACTACTATTTGATGTATAATGGAATTAGGGTTTCCTAGTCTACCATATAGTTCTTAAGGTAATAACTTCATTATAAGGTTGAAGTTATTAATCAATTTAAATTAAACACAAAATTGGATTGGGCATTATTATTATTATTTTTAATTAATTAATAATTAAGGCAATTATTAATTAGGGTTTAAATCCTCCTATTAAGTATTTAATAAATTATAAGCAAAGGAAAATTTGTTTTAATATTTTCCTAATTTGCTTACTGGTTTTTATTAATTTTATAGGTTTTTCTTAATTATTAACTTTTAGTTAATTTTGGAATTAAAATTAAAGTCTTAATTAACAAGTATTAAATAATTGAATTTTTATTAAAAATAAAAATTTCATATTATATTTTTATTGGATAGAATTTACTTTTATAAGAATTTTGATGTCTTATTTTTATTTTTCTGAGTTAATATGATTTTTATATGAATTTGCAAAGTTGTAGTAATTTCTAGAATTTGAATAAGATAGAAAATACTAACTACACCCGAACTGATCCTACCCACAGCTACTGACTAGTGGGCCACTGGCCATGTCACACACCACGGTGGCATCGACGTGGCATGGTTCACGGTGGTCTGCGAGGTGGTCGACGACGGCGTTGGCGTTCCCTGGCTCCCCAGGGACGTGCGCGTGCTTGTTCGAATGAGGGCAACGAGGGGAATCTACTGGTGGCCGCGCCGCTCGGAAATGGTCACCGGAGCCTTGCCAGCGACCATGAACTGCGGAGGTTTCCGACGAGCAACGGCGTGGGCGAGCTATGGCGCGAGCTAGAATGCGATTTGAGGCTCCAGAGAAGCGCAAGATCACCTTGATGCTTCCCGTGCGGTCGTCGGGGTCGATTGAGGACGGAGACGACCAGGGGGTCGCCGTTCCCCTCGCAAACCTGCGGAAGGGGACGGTCGATTGCGTCACCCCCCGAGCTCCCCTTGACGCGAAACTCCACCAGAAGGATGAGGACGATGAGGCGCTCCTCCTGAGCTCAACGTCGGGCTCTGAGGTGGTCTAAAACGGTGGGGCGAGATGGTCTCCGGCGAGCTAGGGTTTCGGAGTTCTGGTCGATTGAGACGAAACGAGAAGAAATTGAGGCTACCGCGGCGCTTTATAGGGTCTCCGAAGCGTGCTGGCGGTCCGCAACGGCGGCGGCGACCGTGGGACGTGGCGCTAGCATCGCCGTGTCGAGCTCCTGTGCGAGTGGAGGAGGAGACGAAGACGTTCGTCTCGTCTTTATCCGAGCGAAACGGTACGTGGACCGGATTCTGATGGTGGACTGGGCCGTGATGATGGGCTTGTGCTGGGCTGCTGCGTTGCTTCATGGCCAGGTAAGGCTCTTCTCCATTTTTTTATGTTTTCTTTTTCTTCTTATTTTCTGTTTTTGAATTCTGTTTTTTAATTCTGTTTTGAATGCTTTTCTATTTGCAGGTATTTCTTATTTGAACAATACAAGGATTAGCCCAAGATACTGCAAGGTCTTGAGTGGTGTATTTGCAAATTTAATATGGTACCATAACATTGGTTTTATTTTTATTGTTGGTATTTGGAATTTCAATACCCCTATGGACATGAATTTGAATAATATCTTTAGGATTATTCAAATTGTTTTCCCATTGGTAGTTTTCTTACTTAGTGATTGATACGTCCAAAATGTATCTACTTTCCCGAACACTTCTGCTATTGTTTTGCCTCTAATTTGTGTATTTTGGATGCAACTAACACGGACTAACGCTGTTTTCAGAACTGTTCTGGTGTCTCGTTTTTGTGCAGAAATCCAACTTTCAGGAAAAACCTCGGGATTTTGACGAAAGGGCCTATTTTCCCAGAATAATGACGGAGCCAGAAGGACAATTGAAGTGGAGGCCCGAGGGCCCCACACCAAGCGGCGCGGCCCGGGGGGGCCGCGCGGCCATGTGGTGTGGCCCCCTCGGCCGGCCTCCGACGCCCCCTTTGGACTACTTATTCGCCTCGACCTAAAAACGCACGGGAGAGAAGTCGAAGTCGCCAGCGCCGCCACACCGCGAAACTCCGTCGCGGGAGCCAGAAGTCTCCGTTGCACTCTGCCGGGACGGGGAATTGGAGGAGATCATCACCGCCATCACCGCCAACGCCTCTCCATCAACCAGCAATGTTTCCCCCATCCATGTGTGAGTAATTCCCCCGCTGTAGGCCGAAGGGGATGGTAGGGATTGGATGAGATTGGTCATGTAATAGCATAAGATTGTTAGGGCATAGTGCCTAGTGTCCGTAACGGTACTTTTATGATATTGTTGCAACTTGTTATGCTTAATGCTTGTCACTAGGGCCCGAGTGCCATGATCTCAGATCTGAACATGTTATTATTTCATCATGATATTCATTGTTTATGGTCTTACCTGCAAGTTGTATACACATGTCGCTGTCCGAAACCAATGGCCCCGAAGTGACAGAAATCGGGACAACCGGAGGGGATGGTAGTGATGTGAGGATCACATGTGTTCACGGAGTGTTAATGCTTTGCTCCGGTACTCTATTAAAAGGAGTACCTTAATATCCAGTAGTTTCCCTTGAGGCCCGGCTGCCACCGGCTGGTAGGACAAAAGATGTTGTGCAAGTTTCTCATTGCGAGCACGTACGACTATAATTGGAACACATGCCTATTGATTGATTAGTACTTGGATACCGTTTTATTATTATCTGCAAATGCCCTGCTATGATTGTTACATGAGTTTCTCTCATCAATGCAACGCCCGTTATCCGTCCCCGTGCCTACAATATTTTAATCCTGCTGTTTACTAAAATTACTACTACTGTCTTTGTTACTACTGTTATTTCACTTGCTACTACTAAAACTGTTACTACTGATAAACTCTTGCGAGCAAGTCTGTTTCCAGGTGCAGCTGAATTGACAACTCGCTGTTAAGGCTTTCAAGTGTTCTTTGTCTCCCCTTGTGTCGAATCAATAAATTGGGTAATACTTCCCTCGAAGACTGTTGCGATCCCCTATACTTGTGGGTCATCAAGACTATTTTCTGGCGCCGTTGCCGGGGAGCATACCTTTATTTGGAAGTTCACTTGGATTGATATTGTTCGCTGCAAATTCTCCATCATGGGTAAAACTCGCGATACTAAGGTCGCCATATTACCATCCACTACAAGAAAAGGTACAACTGAGTACCTCTGCTGCTCTTGATTCACCATCTGTGATTGATAAACTTGTTTCACCGCCACATGCTTCAAATGCTGGTACTTCTGCTGAATCTGAAAACTCTCATAATATTGATAATATTTCTGCTGTGCTTGATGATAGTGGTTCATTGGGAACTTTTCTAGATGCTAAAATTGCTAGGTCTAGACAAATTGAAAATGCTGAAACTCCTGATGTTACTACACCTGTTAATTCACCTGAACTTGAATACTCTAGTGATGATCTTGATGAAGATTATGTGGAACTTGATGATGATTTTATTGAAAAATGTCATGCTACTACTGATGCAAGAAAAATTAAAAAGTTGCTTGCAGAACATGCTGTTAGATATAAACTGTCTCCTGATCCTAAATTTGCCACATCTCCTATAAACATTAAGGATAAAGATTATGATTTTTCTCTTGATCTATCTCATATAGCTATTGTTGAGAAAACATCCTTTTGTGGTACTGAAAAAGAAAGTGCTGTTGAACACATGACTGAGTTATCTACTTTGAGTAGCTTATTTTCTGATGATGTTAAGATGCGTACTTACTTTGTTGCTAAAAAATTTCCATTCTCATTAAAGGATGACGCTAAAACTTGGTATAATAGTTTGCCACCTAGCTCTATTAAAAGTCCAAAAGAATTTCTTGCTGTTTTCTTTCGGAAATACTAGTGCTCAACATGCCCAGAGAGTTTATAATTTTGATCAAGAAGATGAAGAGAAATTGCCCGAGGCTTGGGCAAGATTTTGCTCTCTTATTAGCGCTGCCTGACCATGATTTAGAAAAGCATGATTTACTTGATATATTTTATAGTGGACTAACCATTGAGTCTAGGGCATACCTGGATAGTTGTGCTGGTTGTGTTTTCAGGAAAAGAACTCCAGACGACGCTGAAGAATTATTGGCTAAAATAGGCCGGAATTATGATGATTGGACTACGCCCTGAACCAACTCCAACGCCAATAGTGAAGAAGAGGGGTTTAATTAAATTGAATGATGAAGATATGAGGGAAGCCAAGAAGTCTCTCAAGGAGAAAGGTATTAAATCTGAAGATGTGAAGAATCTACCTCCTATAGAAGATATATGTGAGATAATTCCCCCTTCATCCATGATTGAGGTAAATTCCCTTCAACGCTTTACTAGGGAAGATATTCCGTATTCAAAACCTCCTGCACAATGCTTAGATGAGTTTGATAATTATATTGTTAAGCAAGAAAATTTTAATATGAGAGTAGAGAATCATCTAATGGAAAATTCTCAAGCTATTAGTCAATTGCATGATATTGTGGAGAGAACCTCCAATGATGTTAAGATGCTTGTTAAACATTTTCATATGGTTCAAACTCAAATTGATCAACTCACTAAAGTGCAAAATGACTTGTTAGGAAATAATGCTAAAGAAAAACATGCTTATGAAGTGACAACTAGAGGTGGTGTCTCTACCCAGGATCCTCTATATCCTGAAGGGCATCCCAAAAGAATTGAACAAGATTCTCAACGCATTGAACCTAGAGCTCATTCTAAGAAAAAGAAAAAGAAACATAAAAATGTTGTAGAATCCTCTGAACCTGTTAATGATCCTAATAGTATTTCTATTTCTGATGCTGAAACTGAAAGTGGTAATGAACATGAGAAAGATAATGATAAGAATGATACTCCTGATAAAGAAGAAGTTGAAGAAGAACCTAAAAGCATGCTAAAAATAAAAAGTATACTAAAGAAGATTTTATTGTTGAGAAACATGGTAATGAAAGAGAACCTTGGGTGCAAAAGCAAATGCCTTTTCCTGCTAAGAAACTAAAATCAAAGGAAGAAGAACACTATAATAAATTCTGTGATTGGATGAAACCTTTATTCTTGCAAATTCCTTTGACTGATACTATTAAATTGCCTCCTTATTCAAAGTATATGAAAGATATTGTTACTAACAAAAGGAAAATCCCCAATGAGTAAATTTCCACTATGCTTGCTAATTACTCTTTCAATGGCAAAGTTCCAAAGAAGTTGGGCGACCCAGGTATACCGACTATTCCTTGTTCTATTAAGAATAATTATGTTAGAACTGCTCTATGTGACTTGGGAGCCGGTGTTAGTGTTATGCCTTTTTCTCTATACAAGAGACTTTACTTAGATAAGTTGATACCTACTGATATATCTTTGCAAATGGCTGATAAATCTACTGCTATTCCTGTTGGTATATGTGAGGATGTTCCTGTTCAAGTTACTAATAACTGCTTGATATTAACTGATTTTGTTGTGTTGGAAATTGATACGTCTCCAACGTATCGATAATTTCTTGTGTTCCATGCCACATTATTGATGTTATCTACATGTTTTATGCACACTTTATGTCATATTCGTGCATTTTCTGGAACTAACCTATTAACAAGATGCAAGTGCCGTTGCTGTTTTCTGCTGTTTTGGTTTCAGAAATCCTAGTAAAGAAATATTCTCGGAATTGGACGAAATAAAAGCCCAGAGGCCTATTTTCTCACGAAGCTTCCGAAGACCGAAGGAGACGAAGAGGGGCCACGAGGGGGCCACACCCTAGGGCGGCGCGGCCCCCTTGGCCGCGCGGCCCTGTGGTGTGGGGCCCTCGTGCCGCCTCTTGACCTACCCTTCCGCCTACTTAAAGCCTCCGTGACGAAACCCCAGTACCGAGAGCCACGATACGGAAAACCTTACTGAGACGCCGCCGCCGCCGATCCCATCTCGGGGGATCCTGGAGATCGCCTCCGGCACCGCCGGAGAGGGGAATCATCTCCCGGAGGACTCTACACCGCCATGGTCGCCTCCGGAGTGATGAGTGAGTAGTCTACCCCTGGACTATGGGTCCATAGCAGTAGCTAGATGGTTGTCTTCTCCCCATTGTGCTATCATTGTCGGATCTTGTGAGCTGCCTATCATGATCAAGATCATCTATATGTAATTCTATATGTTGCGTTTGTTGGGATCCGATGAATAGAGAATATTTGTTATGTTGATTATCAAAGTTATGCTTATGTGTTGTTTATGATCTTGCATGCTCTCCGTTATTAGTAGATGCTCTGGCCAAGTAGATGCTTTTAACTCCAAGAGGGAGTACTTATGCTCGATAGTGGGTTCATGCATTGCACCTGGGACAGTGACAGAAAGTTCTAAGGTTGTGTTGTGCTGTTGCCACTAGGGATAAAACATTGATGCTATGTCTAAGGATGTAGTTGTTGATTACATTACGCACCATACTTAATGCAATTGTCTGTTGCTTTGCAACTTAATACTGGATGGGGTTCGGATGATAACCTGAAGGTGGACTTTTTAGGCATAGATGCAGTTGGATGGCGGTCTATGTACTTTGTCGTAATGCCCAATTAAATCTCACTATACTCATCATAATATGTATGTGCATTGTCATGCTCTCTTTATTTGTCAATTGCCCAACTGTAATTTGTTCACCCAACATGCTGTTCGTCTTATGGGAGAGACACCTCTAGTGAACTGTGGACCCCGGTCCAATTCTCTTTACTGAAATACAATCTACTGCAATACTTGTTTTTACTGTTTTCTCTGCAAACAATCATCTTCCACACAATACGGGTAATCCTTTGTTACAGCAAGCCGGTGAGATTGACAACCTCACTGTTTCGTTGGGGCAAAGTACTTTGGTTGTGTTGTGCAGGTTCCACGTTGGCGCCGGAATCTCTGGTGTTGCGCCGCACTACATCTCGCCGCCATCAACCTTCAACGTGCTTCTTGGCTCCTCCTGGTTCGATAAACCTTGGTTTCTTTCTGAGGGAAAACTTGCTGCTGTGCGCATCATACCTTCCTCTTGGGGTTGCCCAACGAACGTGTGAAATACACGCCATCAAGCTCTTTTTCTGGCGCCGTTGCCGGGGAGATCAAGACACGCTGCAAGGGGAGTCTTCACTTCTCAATCTCTTTACTTTGTTTTTGTCTTGCTTTATTTTATTTACTACTTTGTTTGCTGCACTAAATCAAAATACAAAAAAATTAGTTGCTAGTTTTACTTTATTTGCTATCTTGTTTGCTATATCAAAAACACAAAAAATTAGTTTACTTGCATTTACTTCATCTAGTTTACTTTATTGTCTTGCACTCTATATTAAAAATACAAAAAAATTTAGTTACTTTTGTTACCATGTCTAGCTCTGAACCTGTTACTTCTTCGCCTGAAGAATTAGTTTTCACTTTTAAACAAGGAGATGAGGAGAGTTTTAAGGATGCTTGGTCTAGAATTTTTACTTCTTATTGTAAAACTGAACCTCAAATGACTCTAAGTTTGCTCCTTAGTAATTTTTATTTTGGTCTTATGGTTCGCTATAGATATGCTTTGGATACTTTAGCGGGAGGAGATTTCCTTCATTGCAATGGGGATCAAGCTTTTAACGCCATAAAGAAGTTGGTTGCATCATATGATTCAGCTAATAACTTTGATTCAGTCCTCGCTAGCATATATAGTAGATTAAATAATCTGGAGATAAGTACATCTCGCTTGAATGATAACTATTGCCACGTTCGTAATCGTCTTGAACAAGTTTTAGTGAACTCTAAACTCTCATTGTGGGATCCTGCTGTTAAAATTGTTATCGGTGATCGAACTCTCCATGCCTACTGTGATATTATGTATGAATTTTGCCTTATGCCTGAAAGTATTTATAAATCTTTGAAACTTTGGGGAGTTGAGGAAGGAGGAGAAGAGATAACTCTCATTGATAACTCTACTATAATTCCTAAAGGAATAGCTGCAGGTGTGCATACAACTATTTGTGGAAGAACAATATCTATTGATTATCTTGTTGTTGAAACAGGAAAACTCACACTCGGAAGATCCCTGCTGAAACTATTGGGAGCAGTCATTGATGTTGGAGAAGGCACTTTGAAATTCACCTCTATACCGGGAGAAACTCGTATATTTACTAAACCAAAGGGAAAGAAAAACAATAAGAAAGGTAAGGGTAAAGCCCAAGGTAATGTTGATGCTCCACCCTTTGATAATACTTGATACACACTTTCTGCGCCTGAAAGGCGTTAAAGAAAAGCGCTTATGGGAGACAACCCATGTTTTTATCTACAGTACTTTGTTTTTATTTTGTGTCTTGGAAGTTGTTTACTACTGTAGCAACCTCTCCTTATCTTAGTTTTGAGTTTTGTTGTGCCAAGTTAAGCCGTTGATAGAAAAGTAAGTACTAGATTTGGATTACTGCGCAGTTCCAGATTTCTTTACTGTCACGAATCTGGGTCTATCTCCCTGTAGGTAGCTCAGAAAATTACGCCAATTTACGAGCATGATCCTCAGATATGTACGCAACTTTCATTCAATTTGATCATTTTCGTTTGAGCAAGTCTGGTGCCATTTTATAATTCGTCAATACGAACTGTTCTGTTTTGACAGATTCTGCCTTTTATTTCGCATTGCCTCTTTCGCTATGTTGGATGAATTTCTTTGATCCACTAATGTCCAGTAGCATTATGCAATGTCCAGAAGTGTTAAGAATGATTGTGTCACCTCTGAATATGTCAATTTATATTGTGCACTAACCCTCTAATGAGTTGTTTCGAGTTTGGTGTGGAGGAAGTTTTCAAGGGTCAAGAGAGGAGTATGATGCAACATGATCAAGGAGAGTGAAAGCTCTAAGCTTGGGGATGCACCCCGTGGTTCACCCCTGCATATATCAAGAAGACTCAAGTGTCTAAGCTTGGGGATGCCCAAGGCATCCCCTTCTTCATCGACAAATTATCAGGTTCCTCCCCTGAAACTACATTTTTATTCGGCCACATCTATGTGCTTTTTCTTGGAGCGTCGGTTTGTTTTTGTTTTTGTTTTGTTTGAATAAAATGGATCCTAGCATTCACTTTATGGGAGAGATACACACTCCGCTGTAGCATATGGACAAATATGTCCTTGGTTTCTACTCATAGTATTCATGGCGAAGTTTCTCCTTCGTTAAATTGTTATATGGTTGGAATTGGAAAATGATACATGTAGTAATTGCTAAAAATGTCTTGGGTAATGTGATACTTGGCAATTGTTGTGCTCATGTTTAAGCTCTTGCATCATATGCTTTGCACCCATTAATGAAGAAATACATAGAGCATGCTAAAATTTGGTTTGCATAATTGGTCTCTCTAAGGTCTAGATAATTTCTAGTATTGAGTTTGAACAACAAGGAAGACGGTGTAGAGTCTTATAATGTTTTCAATATGTCTTTTATGTGAGTTTTGCTGCACGGTTCATCCTTGTGTTTGTTTCAAATAAGCCTTGCTAGCCTAAACCTTGTATCGAGAGGGAATACTTCTCATGCATCCAAAATACTTGAGCCAACCACTATGCCATTTGTGTCCACCATACCTACCTATACTACATGGTATTTTCCCGCCATTCCAAAGTAAATTGCTTGAGTGCTACCTTTAAAATTCCATCATTCACCTTTGCAATATATAGCTCATGGGACAAATAGCTTAAAAACTATTGTGGTATTGAATATGTAATTATGCACTTTATCTCTTATTAAGTTGCTTGTTGTGCGATAACCATGCTTCTGGGGAACGCCATCAACTCATTGTTGAATTTCATGTGAGTTGCTATGCATGTTCGTCTTGTCTGAAGTAAGGGCGATCTACACTGAGTTGAATGGTTTGAGCATGCATATTGTGAGAGAAGAACATTGGGCCGCTAACTAAAGCCATGATCCATGGTGGAAGTTTCAGTTTTGGACAAACATCCTCAAATCTCTAATGAGAAAAGAATTAATTGTTGTCAAATGCTTAAAGCATTAAAAGAGGAGTCCATTATCTGTTGTCTATGTTGTCCCGGTATGGATGTCTAAGTTGAGAATAATCAAAGCGAGAAATCCAAATGCGAGCTTTCTCCTTAGACCTTTGTACATGCGGCATAGAGGTACCCCTTTGTGAAACTTGGTTAAAGCATATGTATTGCGGTGATAATCCAGGTAGTCCAAGCTAATTAGGACAAGGTGCGAGCACTATTAGTACACTATGCATGAGGCTTGCAACTTATAGATATAATTTACATGATGCATATGCTTTATTACTACCGTTGACAAAATTGTTTCATGTTTTCAAAATCAAAGCTCTAGCACAAATATAGCAATCGATGCTTTTCCTCTATGAGGACCATTCTTTTACTTTCAATGTTGAGTCAGTTCACCTATTTCTCTCCACCTCAAGAAGCAAACACTTGTGTGAACGTGCATTGATTCCTACATACTTGCTTATTGCACTTATTATATTACTCTATGTTGACAATATCCATGAGATATACATGTTACAAGTTGAAAGCAACCGCTGAAACTTAATCTTCTTTTGTGTTGCTTCAATACCTTTACTTTGAATTATTGCTTTATGAGTTAACTCTTGAAGTGCTATTCATGAAAAGTCTTTGCTTTATGATTCACTTGTTTACTCATGTCATATACATATTGTTTTGATCGCTGCATTCACTACATATGCTTTACAAATAGTATGATCAAGATTATGATGGCATGTCACTCCAGAAATTATCTTTATTATCGTTTTACCTGCTCGGGACGAGCAGAACTAAGCTTGGGGATGCTGATACGTCTCCAACGTATCGATAATTTCTGTGTTCCATGCCACATTATTGATGTTATCTACATGTTTTATGCACACTTTATGTCATATTCGTGCATTTTTACGGAACTAACCTATTAACAAGATGCAAAGTGCCAGTTCTTGTTTCTTGTTTTTGGTTTCAGAAATCTAGTAAAGAAATATTCTCGGAATTGAACGAAATAAAAGCCCAGAGGCCTATTTTCTCACGAAGCTTCCAGAAGACCGAAGGCGAGACGAAGAGGGGCCACGAGGGGGCCACACCCTAGGGCGCGCGCCCCCTTGGCCGCGCGGCCCGTGGTGTGGGGCCCTCGTGCGCCTCTTGACCTACCCTTCCGCCTACTTAAAGCCTCGTGACGAAACCCCCAGTGCCGAGAGCCACGATACGGAAAACCTTGCCAGAGACGCCGTCGCCGCCGATCCCATCTCGGGGGATCACGGTCGCCTCCCGGCACCTGCGGGAGGGGAATCATCCCGGAGGACTCTACACCGCCATGGTCGCCTCCGGAGTGATGAGTGAGTAGTCTACCCCTGGACTATGGGTCCATAGCGGTAGCTAGATGGTTGTCTTCTCCCCATTGTGCTATCATTGTCGGATCTTGTGAGCTGCCTATCATGATCAAGATCATCTATATGTAATTCTATATGTTGCGTTTGTTGGGATCCGATGAATAGAGAATATTTGTTATGTTGATTATCAAAGTTATGCTTATGTGTTGTTTATGATCTTGCATGCTCTCCGTTATTAGTAGATGCTCTGGCCAAGTAGATGCTTTAACTCCAAGAGGGAGTACTTATGCTCGATAGTGGGTTCATGCCTCTGGGACAGTGACAGAAAGTTCTAAGGTTGTGTTGTGCTGTTGCCACTAGGGATAAAACATTGATGCTATGTCTAAGGATGTAGTTGTTGATTACATTACGCACCATACTTAATGCAATTGTCTGTTGCTTTGCAACTTAATACCGGAGGGGGTTCGGATGATAACCTGAAGGTGGACTTTTTAGGCATAGATGCAGTTGGATGGCGGTCTATGTACTTTGTCGTAATGCCCAATTAAATCTCACTATACTCATCATAATATGTATGTGCATTGTCATGCTCTCTTTATTTGTCAATTGCCCAACTGTAATTTGTTCACCCAACATGCTGTTCGTCTTATGGAGAGACACCTCTAGTGAGCTGTGGACCCCGGTCCAATTCTCTTTACTGAAATACAATCTACTGCAATACTTGTTTTTACTGTTTTCTCTGCAAACAATCATCTTCCACACAATACGGGTAATCCTTTGTTACAGCAAGCCGGTGAGATTGACAACCTCAGCTGTTTCGTTGGGGCAAAGTACTTTGGTTGTGTTGTGCAGGTTCCACGTTGGCGCCGGAATCCCCGGTGTTGCGCCGCACTACATCTCGCCGCCATCAACCTTCAACGTGCTTCTTGGCTCCTCCTGGTTCGATAAACCTTGGTTTCTTTCTGAGGGAAAACTTGCTGTTGTGCGCATCATACCTTCCTCTTGGGGTTGCCCAACGAACGTGTGAAATACACGCCATCAGAAATGCCTGAAGATGATAATATGTCCATTATTCTTGGGAGACCTTTTCTTAACACCGCAGGGGCTGTTATTGATTGCAATAAAGGAAAGGTTACTTTCAATGTTGATGATAAGGAACATACCGTCTATTTCCCCAAGAGGATTGAAAAAGCGTGCGGAGTTAATACTATCTCTCATGTGAGAACTATCAAAGTGGGAACCATCGATTGTCCTATATATGAGCCTAAAGAAGAATATCAAACTCTTGTGATTGGATCCATATCAATACAATTCAAGGTAACATGATTGATTTGAGGTTTATTTCTTCATATGCTATGTAAAATTTATTTGGTGGCAAGACTTGATCAACCTTGTCAACAAATACCTTTTATATGCATAGAGGAGGTAAACAACATCTCTTTCTTTCTCCACTTGCTTTAGTTGCTGTAGCACTTTTAATTTGCAAAGTTTCTTAGTTGATTTGAGATTTCAAAAATTTTCCTGGCCAGTAATAATAAACTTAATACCCAGAAAATGTGCATTTTTCAAAGTTTTCAAAAATTCGCAAAAATTATACCGTTGGTCCTATTTTTCGACGAGGCACCTGGGAGCACCAGAGGATGACCTGTGGGGCACCAGAGGGCGCCAAACCACAGGCCGGCGCGGCCAAGGAGGTGGCCGCGCCACCATGTGGTGTGGGCCCCTCCTTGCCCCACTTTGCCATCTCTTTCTCCCAGCATCTTCTCTCTCCCGAAAAACTCGTACCACTTCCTCTCACTCGCGTTTTTGCTCAAGAACTCCAGATTTCTCGATCTCCTTGTTCAGCTCAGATTTCCTGCTGAAATTTGGCACATTTGCTCCTTGGTATGTGACTCCTCCACCCATCCAAGTAGAATTTTGTTTGGTTGAGTATATCTTGAATATTTTGCTGCTGTAGGTAACATGTTTAGTGAGCTTGCATGCTTGTTCTAAGTGGTAGAAACTAGTTTTGATGCATGATTAGTACTCTAGCAAGTTCCTATAGTAGTTCCCCTCAATTATATGTCACCAAATCAAGTTTTATATTGTTTGTTGAAAATTTCAGAAAATGAAGAAGTTCAAATTTGGAGAATTGTTCAAGAAAGGAACAACCAGCACCGGGAGGCCTTCTAGGACCGCCACCCAAATTAGGCGGTCGTACAATGAGGACATCATCGCGCCTAGCTTCGCACCCGAAGAGGACAATGGGGCTCCTAATGCCTCATCCTTCCCATGTTATGATTTTCTGACCAATGCAGGGATATTGGATGATTTCTTCACCCTTGTCAACAGGGCGGGCTTAGCCACCTACGTTGGAGATGAAAGGGAGCAATACCACATGCTCACCAAGATTTTTGTTGAGAGCTTCCAGTTCCAAAACGCGGAATATAATCCGACAGTTGCATTCAAGATCTATGGTACTCCTGTTACTATGGAATTGGATGAATTTTGTCGTGCATTGGATATTGCCCCTGTAGGTACAGCAAGGAGGATCGATAACAACCCTCGGGACTTGTTGGAGCTCTATCGAGGGATCACCAATGATGACTGTCGCACCATTCAGCGGGGCAAGATAAGGAACATTCAACTCCCCGCCATTAAATATTTTGCATATTACGTTGCCACTAGCATACTTGGTAGGGAGAATACTAGCAATATTTCTAGTTACCATCTTGCTTTCTTGAATATTGCACTTACTGGACAGACGTCCTATCATCTTGGTTCTCTTATTGCTCGCCGCTTGTCTACCAAGGGGCCTATTTTTGGAGGAACTATTGCACTGCGCATTTTAACACATCTAGAGCTTCCTGTTGATCCTAATGATGTGCCATTAACCCCTAGGAGGCTTGATATCATTGCTATGAAAAGCCATCAATTTGTTACCACTGAGTCTACTTTGGATAATATGGCCTATAGAATGTTGTTTGCTGACGGGGATGAGAAAGAAATCCCTCTTCCCCAGCCAGGTTTGTTTGATATTGACAGGCAACCATGGTCGCGCACTAAGGAGGAGGTGGAAGAACATATGAAGATACAAGATTTCCATCAGCAGCATGACTCCGAGGACGTCGAGCCCTCCTACGATTACACCGTCACGTATCCGGGTGCTTCTTCTAGCACATACCCGGAATACGATCCATCTTCGTCATACTACGGAGACACTACCTCATGGGATCGATGGGATTGAACTCCACTTAGGCCAAAAGCCTAAGCTTGGGGGGAGGTATACCGGCATCACTCATTCTTTGCATATTATGATTGCTGGATACTTGTATATACTTGTTTAGTCTCTTTGAGTGGTTTTCTAATGAGAGGAAGATGATATTTGGGGAAGTGCTGCCTGAAAACAGATTCGGGCTGTTACCGTAAAAATTTGTGCGCACAGACAGACGTTATTTTAAGTTGAAAATTTTTGTGCAGGTTCCCAGGTTGTTATCTAACTTTCATTAGTTGAACACTTTTTGAACTGAGCAACGTAAGATTTTTGTAAAAATCGATTCCTGTACTGCTGTCAGGTTTTGGCAGATTTCTGCCATTTTGCTTTTCTGTGTTTCTTTTAGTTTGCTATTTCTTGTTCTTGCTTTGTTTCCTTCCCAAAACACAAAAAGACCAAAAATATTTCTGTTGTTTCTCTTCATCATTTGTTTATCTTGCTTTTTTGCATTTGTTTCGCTTTATTTGCTATTGCTAGTTTGCTATAAGAAAACCCAAAAAGATTTTGCTTTGTTTACTTGTTTCCTTTTGTTCTTGTTCTCAAATTCGAAAACACCAAAAATATTTGCTGTTCTTCTTTGGTTTGTAAAGTTCATCATGAGTTCAATGGTCTTCGGTGGCTGGAGCGTGGTTTTCATTTCATATTATCCAAGCTACACAAGTGAAAAGGCAATAATGACGATCTACGACAATCTGATTGTGGTGAGAGGCTGGTATGAACTCTATTTGTTTTCATTTTTGTACATATACTCATCCATGTGAGCATGCTTAGTTGGTTCATGTTAGGTATATGTTATTTAAGAAAGTCTAGTAGTTCATGATCTCTCATGATTAGCTCCAATCTATTAATATGAGTAGCATGTCATGGATGTTTGCTTGCATTGTTTTATTCATAAGTAAGTATGGCATTGTGGTATCCTCCTCTGAATAATTCATTTATATCGACTTGGCACATGCTCACGCATGCATATGATTGAACAAGAGTCAATTAAGCCTCAATGATTTACATTGCTTCAGAGTTCTTGTATCACTTTTATGCCTCAGTTAATTTATTTTGCCGCAAGCATGATTATGACCATTCTGCTCTCTTGATTTGTCGCTCCCTAGTCTTTTGCTAGCCTTCACTTGTACTGAGGGAACGCTGCTCGTGCCTCCAAACACATGAAAACCAAGTTATTCCAGAGTGTCCACCATAAATACCTATGCATGGCATTTCAAACCATTCCAAGTAAATTCTCATGCGCTACCTTTAAAACCTTCAAAATAATTCTTAATTTGTGTTTATGTTTCATAGCTCATGAGGAAGTATGTGGTGTTTAGCTTTCAACCTTGTCATTTACTTTTGACGGACTCTCATATGGAATAGTGGCACATCCGCTTATCCAATAATTTTGCAAAAAGAGCTGGCAATGGGATTCCCAGTCCCGAATTAATTAACTTAAATAGACACTCCTCCATGGTTTGTGATTGTTGGATGGCACCCGAAGGATTCGGTTAGCCATGGCTTGTGTAAGCAAAGGTTGGGGGAGTGTCATCATCATAATAAAACTAAACTAAAAAGGTACTCCTTCATGGTATGAGATTGTTGGCAGGCACCCGAGGATTCGGTTAGCCATGGTTTGTGTAAGAAAGGTTGGAAGGAGTGCCACATAAAAATGCAAATAATTCATGGGAGCCGCTCTTGAAAGTCCGGTTGGCGAGGTAGTTGTGTACCCATTACCATTCGTTGACAACAACAAACACCTCTAAAAATAATTTTACTCCTGCTTTACAAATGAAAAGCTCTAGCGCATGTTAATCCCTGCTTCCCTCTGCGAAGGGTCAATCTTTTACTTTTATGTTGTTGTCTCCACTATTTCTTTGAGCACTTTCTTGAGAGCACAACTGTCATTCTTAGTATAATATGCTTGTCTCAAAATATGATTGATTGTGGTATAACTTTGATACTCTTATCTTTGATAATCACTACTTCTAGTCTTCCTATGAACTCCAGAGGTGCCCGGGCATTTATGTTTTGCCAATCAAATATAGGCAAGCGAGATACCACTTTATCATATTCTCTTATGAACATTGCAATCCTGCTTATATACATGATTCATGATGCTTATTATTAATTGTTGGTACCTCTTCATGATTGACATAGCTTCTAGATGATCTTATTTGCATGTACCTTATTATGAACTGCTCAAGTATTAGCCATATCATGAGAATATATACATCATATGAGCAAATGTGTTCGTGAAAGTTCTTTCATCGCTCAGTTGTTAACTGAATTGCTTGAGGACAAGCAATAAGCTAAGCTTGGGGGAGTTGATACGTCCAAAACGTATCTACTTTCCCGAACAATTTTGCTATTGTTTTGCCTCTAATTTGTGTATTTTGGATGCAACTAACACGGACTAACGCTGTTTTCACTGTTCTGGTGTCTCGTTTTTGTGCAGAAATCCAACTTTCAGGAAAAACCTCGGGATTTTGATGAAAGGGCCTATTTTCCCAGAATAATGACGGAGCCAGAAGGACAATTGAAGTGGAGGCCCGAGGGCCCCACACCACAGGGCGGCGCGGGGGGGGCCGCGCGGCCATGTGGTGTGGCCCCTCGGCCGGCCTCCGACGCCCCCCTTCGGACTACTTATTCGCCTCGACCTAAAAACGCACGGGAGAAGTCGAAGTCACCAGAAACCCTCCGAACGCCGCCACATCGAAACTCCGTCGCGGAGCCGAAGTCTCCGTTCGGCACTCCGCCGGGACGGGGAATTGGAGGAGATCATCACCGCCATCACCGCCAACGCCTCTCCATCAACCAGCAATGTTTCCCCCATCCATGTGTGAGTAATTCCCCCGCTGTAGGCGAAGGGGATGGTAGGGATTGGATGAGATTGGTCATGTAATAGCATAAGATTGTTAGGGCATAGTGCCTAGTGTCCGTAGATGGTACTTTTATGATATTGTTGCAACTTGTTATGCTTAATGCTTGTCACTAGGGCCCGAGTGCCATGATCTCAGATCTGAACATGTTATTATTTCATCATGATATTCATTGTTTATGGTCTTACCTGCAAGTTGTATACACATGTCGCTGTCCGGAACCAATGGCCCCGAAGTGACAGAAATCGGGACAACCGGAGGGGATGGTAGTGATGTGAGGATCACATGTGTTCACGGAGTGTTAATGCTTTGCTCCGGTACTCTATTAAAAGGAGTACCTTAATATCCAGTAGTTTCCCTTGAGGCCCGGCTGCCACCGGCTGGTAGGACAAAAGATGTTGTGCAAGTTTCTCATTGCGAGCACGTACGACTATAATTGGAACACATGCCTATTGATTGATTAGTACTTGGATACCGTTTTATTATTATCTGCAAATGCCCTGCTATGATTGTTACATGAGTTTCTCTCATCCATGCAATCCCGTTATCCGTCCCCGTGCCTACAGTATTTTAATCCTGCTGTTTACTAAAATTACTACTGCTGTCTTTGTTACTCTGTTGTTGTTATTCCTCTTTACTATAAAACTGTTACTTGATAAACTCTTGCGAGCAAGTCTGTTTCAGTGCAGCTGAATTGAAAACTCCGCCGTTAAGGCTTTGAATGTTCTTTGTTCCCCTTGTGGAATAATAAATTGGGTAATTTCCCTCGGTAGTTTTCTATACTTGTGGGTCAATGATATTCTTGTTTTATTTGGTATAGCTTTGTAAGAAACAAGTGATCAAGTATTGTTTGCTTATGGAGTCCTATTTAATAAGTGACTAAATGGCATGATTTCATGTGCTAAAATATCTCTAAGGACTTGACCTCCTATTTGAAAAGGTTGTCACTTGCCTATTATTTTATGTGCATAACTATGTGCTAATGAATTTGGAAACTCTGCTTGAACTCCTTCCAAGTTTAGTACTAATGTTGTAGTTTAGTAATACTTTAAAATTACCTAGAGTAAGTACTACTCTCCTCATGGTTTGGTTTAATTATAAGGATAAGTGGTTGATCAACACCTATAGGTTTTAATAATATAATTTAACACTAGGTTAATCCTAGGTTCATAATTGAAATATAAGATGTAGTTTGTGAGCAATTCTAGGGTTCTAATGAGATTCACCTAATGGCAATTGGTTTGACTCTCAATTATGGCCTGGTTTGTATTATGATCACCATAGTGATACATAAACTAGGGTTGAGGTTTAATTCTAGGTTGTGAGATGAGATGACACCATATTGCATGTGCTAGGGTTTAATCTCCCCTAACCATGATAAGGTGGTTACTTGCTGAATATTTCATGTGCTTCGCTAATTACTAAGGATTTGAGAGTTGGTTTTATCTTCTACCACTTAACTTCTATTATTACCCCCAACTTATCATTAAAGTAACTACATTGGTAATAATTCTTTTTATAGTTAACTTTGGTCAAATGGATTGATGGTTTCTCACCATAATGAGTATGGAGTTTTACTCTAAGGTTTTCTTAGGTTCTTTAATTTATGAAATATAGATATGGTAGGATTCTACTTATGATCACCAAGTGTTTCACAAGTAAAGGTTGGAATATAATTCTAGGGTTGCTTACTAGTTACCTCCCTATGATTTCATGTGGTGAATGATATCTATTTATCCTATTAGGAATTAACTTATTCTCACAAAACTCAAGAGCATGATCATGGTTAGGCATGATCAACTTGTTCTTAATATATCTACCTCAAGTTCTTAGGGTTTATGATCATCACTCAATTTATAATGATCAAGGGTTGGCTTCCTAAGGATCTCTCATTAAATTGGGTTCTCACTTCCATGATCAAACATTGTCTTGATCAATTAGGGTATAATATATCTCTTGTAGTTTCTTGGGTGGACATGGCTATGGTTGTCTCAATAGCTTATATCCCAGGAGAATGCCTGAGATATTCACTTAAAGTTCTCTCAAGAAATGTTGGTTTAACCATTTGGATATTTGAATAGATTGAACTGAAATTAGATGGATGGTCTCTCTCATTTGGGAATGTCTTGAATAATATCTTAGAGCTTCTCTTAAAGATGATGGTTTGAATACTTGGATGTATCTCCAAGGTTTAGCTCAAGGTTTGTTATTGCTTATCTAATAATTATAATAGAACTCTCACCTCTCTAGGTTTGATGCTTAATAATTTGGAATAGAGAAAGATATATACTTCTTGAGTGGATCTCCTTGTTATAGTTCCAATGTTGAAGTGGAATGAGTACCATGAGGTTTCATGGTAGGATCATGGATTAGTTTAAGACATGGAGAAGATGAGTGAAGAATGGTTTCTCCATTTTTATTGTTACTTGGTTTGTAATTGCACAGATGTTCTTATGTTATGGCAAGGGTTACCATATTATAATCTTTTATAAGATCAAGCAATTGATCATTAAGTAAAGTGTTGTTGTGTTGATTATTGGTTCCATTTGATCTAACCCCTTAGATCAAATCACCTCTACCCAAAACAAAGTTTTAACATAGTCACATTGAGGTTTATAGCGCTTGACTTGATGAGCTACTTCAATTCCACTAAGGTCAAGTGAAACTTCAGTTACTGTGACTGTTTTACTTTAAAGCGCGAAAATTCCCCAGATTTTCTATGCATGAATGCAATGCACACATCTGTTTCCTCTATTTTTGTAACCCCAATACCTGGGATATTACATGAATGCTGATCGGTACATGGTCCCTAACAATAACTCCGGCTTGACTTGTAAATTTGCGGCAAAACTCCTTGGGATGCTCTGGTTCACCATTATCCTTGAATGCCGTGAGGGCTAACCTGCCCTCGCCCTTTAGCACCCGCGTCGGGCCTCGTTTTGTTCTAACAGACTTGCTCGATGATCCAGAAGGCTAAAAGAAAAAAATATTCGTTAATAAGTGCAATACAAATAAATGAATGCATCTAGGGATGAACATAGACTAATTGATACATAGATATACACCTCCCCGGAGTTTGTGATGGACACTTCATTGTCTTTTCTAACTTGTTCAGACTCAAGTCCCTCGCCGAAATCATTCAGAAAGTCTTGGAACTCGTTGTCATCTCCATCGGGTTCCGGACCACGGGCACTCTCATAGATCAATTTCTGCACCGCTTCTTCCCCCTCCTCATCTCGGACGAAGGTGCCGTCCTCCATACCTCAATGTCACTACAAAATTAAGAAAGCAATTGTATTTCATTCATCATGTCATGATCATATAACAGATTGCTAGATGGATAACAATTGAAATGAAGAAAGCAAAAAAACCCTAACGGACCGCCACGGCCACGGACACGGTGTTCCCCCTCCTCCTCTCGCTCTTCTCTCTTTTTCTCGACCCTAACCCTAACACTCGGCGCTCCTCCTCTCGCTCTTCTCTCTATGTCGCGGCGGCACCGCCACGGACTCGGCACCGCTACGGACCCTAACCCTAACACTCGGCGCTCCTCCTCTCGCTCTTCTCTCTATGTCGCGGCGGCACCGCCACGGACTCGGCACCGCTACGGACCCTAACCCTAACACTCGGCGCTCCTCCTCTCGCTCTTCTCTCTATGTATACCGATTAATAGCGAAACCATAGAGTGCCGGAACACCTAGTGATAATGCAATGGCATCATATTGCTGCTCGTTTGCGATTTGCCCATTTTCCATTCTAGTTATTTGAATAGCCATCTAGCATAAGAACAAGAAATCTTGAACAATGACTTGAAATTAATTAAGGGGCTTAAGATAATGTCAGATTCCTGCTAAAAATGTAGCAAACTAAGAACGAGAACAACATGTATAACCCATATAACCACCTAATAGACAGTGATTAACCGTCTCTTAAGCCTTAACTAACGATCAGCGGCAGGAACCCCAATGACGGGTGCGGCGACATGGGCGACGGCAGGGGCATGCCACCCAGCAAGGCATCCCAGTACTGCTCCCGATCGGAGGCCAGCGGCGTCGGAGGGAACCCTCCGTCCGGCGTGTCCGCCGAGTCCGTCGAGGCGTGTCTTCATGGAGTCCGGCACCTCTATGTCCACGCCCCACCTGAGCGGCATCGCCGCCGTCATCAAGAGCCTGCACCGGGCTGGTCGCCCGCCTTCGGTCGGCACGATGACCTCCTCGACACGGCGGACCACGCCGCGTGCCCATCAGGACGAGCGGTCGCCGCGTGAGCTTCTACGCCATGGGCGCCGGGTACGTGAACTCGTCGCGCGCCGTGGACCCTGGCCTGGTGTACGACCTCGCGCCGATCACCATCAGGCGCACGGTGAAGAACGTTGGGAAGGCCGACTCGGTGTACACGGCGGTGCTCGACATGCCCAAGGAGGTGTCCGTCACGGTGCGGCCGCCCATGCTGCGCTTCAACAAGGTGAACCGAGGCGAGCTGCCGTGACGGTGCGGTGGGCGGGCAAGCAGCGGCGGACGAGCCGGCGCCGCGGCGGACGAGCTCGGCGGCGGCATTTTGTCGAACACCTGGCCGGCCCTGGCGTGGGAGGTGGGGAGCGAGCTAGGCTGCAGGCGCCGTCGAGGTGGCCGCGACGTGCGGAGGCGAGGTGGCCGCGGCGTGCGGAGGCGAGGTGGCCGCGGCGACGAGCTCCGCCCCCCATGCTCGCAAGAGGAGAAAGGGAGGGAAAGAAGGAGGAGAGGGCCGGGAGGTTACTGCGGGCGGCGGCGGGCGGTCGGCGGCTGCATCGGCGGCGGCGTGGTTGCGTGGCGGCGTGGGTGCGGGACGGCGTCGCGCTCGCTCTGTGCGTCGCCGCGAGGAGAACCGGGATTTGGGATTTTCCGTCGCGCTAAGGGAAAACCAGGGGGAGGGACTTTGGTACCGGTTGGTACCACCAACCGTACGAAAGCCTTGGTGGTACTGGCCGGTACCAAAGGGTTTTTTGTTTTGTTTTCTTTTTTGTTTTTTTTTTCTTTTCTTTTGTTGTTTCTTTTTTCTTTTACTTTTCTTCTTTCTTTCTTTCTTTTTCTTTTCTTTTGTGTTTCTTTTATGTTTCTTTTTATTTTCAATTTCTTTTCTTTTCTATTTCTTTTTTCTATTTCCGTTTGTTTTCTTTTTGACTTCTTTTCTATAACCTTTTTTATATTTCTTTTCTATTTATTTTTTCTTTTCTGTTTCTTTTTCTTTTCTGTTTTCTTTTCTTTTGTGTTTCTTTTCTTTTCTTTTATTTTCTATTTCTTTTCTTTTCTATTTGTTTTCTATTTCTTTTTCTTTTTTCGTTTGTTTTCTTTTCTATTTTTTCTTCACGTGATACGTCCAAAACGTATCTACTTTCCGAACACTTTTGCTATTGTTTTGCCTCTAATTTGTGTATTTTGGATGCAACTAACACGGACTAACGCTGTTTTCAGCAGAATTGTTCTGGTGTCTCGTTTTGTGCAGAAATCCAACTTTCAGGAAAAACCTCGGGATTTTGACGAAAGACCCTATTTTCCCAGAATAATGACGGAGCCAGAAGGACAAATCAAGTGGAGGCCCGAGGGCCCCACACCATAAGGCGGCGGCCTAGGGGGGCCCGCGCGGCCCTATGGTGTGGCCCCCTCGGCTGGCCTCCGACGCCCCCTTCGGACTACTTATTCGCCTCGACCTAAAAACGCACGGGGAGAAGTCGAAGTCGCCAGAAACCCTCCAGAACGCCGCCACATCGCGAAACTCCGTCTCGGGAGCCAGAAACTCTGTTCCGGCACTGCGGGACGGGGAATTGGAGGAGATCATCGCCGCCATCACCGCCAACGCCTCTCCATCGACCAGCCATGTTTCCCCCATCCATGTGTGAGTAATTCCCCCGCTGTAGGCCGAAGGGGATGGTAGGGATTGGATGAGATTGGTCATGTAATAGCATAAGATTGTTAGGGCATAGTGCCTAGTGTCCGTAATTGGTACTTTGATGATATTGTTGCAACTTGTTATGCTTAATGCTTGTCACTAGGGCCCGAGTGCCATGATCTCAGATCTGAACATGTTATTATTTCATCATGATATTCATTGTTTATGGTCTTACCTGCAAGTTGTATACACATGTCGCTGTCCGGAACCAATGGCCCCGAAGTGACAGAAATTGGGACAACCGGAGGGGATGGTAGTGACGTGAGGATCACATGTGTTCACGGAGTGTTAATGCTTTGCTCCGGTACTCTATTAAAAGGAGTACCTTAATATCCAGTAGTTTCCCTTGAGGCCCGCTGCCACCGGCTGGTAGGACAAAAGATGTTGTGCAAGTTTCTCATTGCGAGCACGTACGACTATAATTGGAACACATGCCTATTGATTGCTTTGTACTTGGATACCGTTTTATTATTATCTGCAAATGCCCTGCTATGATTGTTACATGAGTTTCTCTCATCCATGCAACGCCCGTTATCCGTCCCCGTGCCTACAGTATTTTAATCCTGCTGTTTACTATAATCACTACTTGTCTTTGTTACTCTATTCTTGTTATTTCACTATTGCTACTGCTATAAAACTGTTACTACGATAAACTCTGCGAGCAAGTCTGTTTCCAGTGCAGCTGAATTGACAACTCGCTGTTAAGGCTTTCAAGTATTCTTTGTCTCCCCTTGTGTCGAATCAATAAATTGGGTTTTACTTCCCTCGAAGACTGTTGCGATCCCCTATACTTGTGGGTCATCAAGACTATTTTCTGGCGCCGTTGCCGGGGAGCATAGCTTTATTTGGAAGTTCACTTGGATTGATATTGTTCGCTGCAAATTCTCCATCATGGTAAACCTCGCGATACTAAGGTCGCCATATTACCATCCACTACAAGAAAAGGTACAACTCTGAGTACCTCTGCTGCTCTTGATTCGCCATCTGTGATTGATAAACTTGTTTCACCACCACAAGCTTCACGTGCTGGTACTTCTGCTGAATCTGAAAATAACTCTTATAATATTGATGATGCTTCTGCTGTGCTTGATGATAGTGGTTCATTGGGAACTTTTCTAGATGCTACAATTGCTAGGTCTAGACAAATAGAAAATACTGAAATTCCTGATGCTACTACACCTGTTAATTCACCTGAACTTGAATACTCTTGTGATGATCTTGATGAAGATTATGTGGAACTTGATGATGATTTTATTGAAAAATGCAATGCTACTACTGATGCAAGAAAAATTAAAAAGTTGCTTGCAGAACATACTGTTAGATATAAACTGTCTCCTGATCCTAAATTTGCCACATCTCCTATAAACATTAAGGATAAAGATTATGATTTTTCTCTTGATCTATCTCATATAGCTATTGTTGAGAAAACACCCTTTTGTGGTACTGAAAAAGAAAGTGCTGTTGAACACATGACTGAGTTATCTACTCTGAGTAGCTTGTTTTCTGATGATGTTAAGATGCGTACTTACTTTGTTGCTAAAAATTTTCCATTCTCATTAAAGGATGACGCTTAAACTTGGTATAATAGTTTGCCACCTAGTTCTATTAAAAGTCCAAAAGAATTGCTTAATGTTTTCTTCCGGAAATACTTTCCTGCTAGTGCTCAACATGCTGCTTTGCAGAGAGTTTATAATTTTGATCAGGAAGATGGAGAGAAATTGCCTGAGGCTTGGGCGAGATTTTGCTCTCTTATTAGAGCTCTGCCTGACCATGATTTGGAAAAGCATGATTTACTTGATATATTTTATAGTGGACTAACCATTGAGTCTAGGGCATACCTGGATAGTTGTGCTGGTTGTGTTTTCAGGAAAAGAACTCCAGACGACGCTGAAGAATTATTGGCTAAAATAGGTCGGAATCATGATGATTGGACTACGCCTGAACCAACTCCAACGCCGATATTGAAGAAGAGGGGTATGATTAAATTGAATGATGAAGATATGAGGGAAGCCAAGAAGTCTCTCAAGGAGAAAGGTATTAAATCTGAAGATGTGAAGAATCTACCTCCCATAGAAGATATATGTGAGATAATTCCCCCTTCATCCATGATTGAGGTAAACTCCCTTCAACGCTTTACTAGAGAAGATATTCCGTATTCAAAACCTCCTGCACAATGCTTAGATGAGTTTGATAATTATATTGTTAAGCAAGAAAATTTTAATATGAGAGTAGAGAATCATTTAATGGAAAATTCTTGAGCTATTAGTGAATTGCATGATATTGTGGAGAGAACTTCCAATGATGTTAAGATGTTTGTTAAACATTTTCATATGGTTCAAACTCAAATTGATCAACTCACTAAAGTGCAAAATGACTTGTTAGGAAATAATGCTAAAGAAAAACATGCTTATGAAGTAACAACTAGAGGTGGTGTCTCTACCCAGGATCCTCTATATCCTGAAGGACATCCCAAAAGAATTGAACAAGATTCTCAACGCATTGAACCTAGAGCTCCTTCTAAGAAAAAGAAGAAGAAACATAAAAATGTTGTAGAATCCTCTGAACCTGTTAATGATCCCAATAGTATTTCTATTTCTGATGCTGAAACTGAAAGTGGTAATGAACATGATAAAGATAATGATAAGAATGATACTCCTGATAAAGAAGAGGTTGAAGAAGAACCTGAAAAGCATGCTAAAAAATAAAAAGTATACTAAAGAAGATTTTATTGCTGAGAAACATGGTAATGAAAGAGAACCTTGGGTGCAAAAGCAAATGCCTTTTCCTGCTAAGAAACTAAAATCAAAGGAAGAAGAACACTATAATAAATTTTGTGATTGGATGAAACCTTTATTCTTGCAAATCCCTTTGACTGATGCTATTAAATTGCCTCCTTATTCAAAGTATATGAAAGATATTGTTACTAACAAAAGGAAAATCCCCAATGAGGAAATTTCCACTATGCTTGCTAATTACTCTTTCAATGGTAAGGTTCCAAAGAAGTTGGGCGACCCAGGTATACCTACTATTCCTTGTTCTATTAAGAATAATTATGTTAAAACTGCTCTATGTGACTTGGGAGCCGGTGTTAGTGTTATGCCTTTTTCTCTTTATAAGAGACTTTACTTAGATAAGTTGATACCTACTGATATATCTTTGCAAATGGCTGATAAATCTACTGCTATTCCTGTTGGTATATGTGAGGATGTTCCTGTTCAAGTTACTAATTGCTTGATATTAACTGATTTTGTTGTGTTGGAAATGCCTGAAGATGATAATATGTCTATTATTCTTGGGAGACCTTTTCTTAACACCGCAGGGGCTGTTATTGATTGCAATAAAGGAAAGGTTACTTTCAATGTTGATGATAAGGAGCACACCGTCTATTTCCCCAAGAGGATTGAAAAAGCGTGCGGAGTTAATACTATTTCTAATGTGAGAACTATCAAAGTGGGAACTATTGATTGTCCTATATATGAGCCTAAAGAATAATATCAAACTCTTGTGATTGGATCCATATCAATACAATTCAAGGTAACATGATTGATTTGAGGATTATTTCTTCTTATGCTATGTAAAATTTATTTGGTGGCAAGACTTGATCAACCTTGTTAACAAATACTTTTTATATGCATAGAGGAGGTAAACAACATATCTTTCTTCCTCCACTTATTTTACTTACTGTAGCAATACATTTGTATCTTTACTTTATTGCATTATGGTGCTAAGTAAAGTCTCTAATAGAAGGTTGATGCTAGATTTGGATTTCTGCGCAGAAACAGATTTCTTGATGTCACGAATCTGGGCCTAATTCTCTGTAGGTAACTCAAAAAATTATGCCAATTTACGTGAGTGATCCTCAGATATGTACGCAACTTTCATTAGTTTTGAGTTTTCTGATTTGAGCAACGGAAGTTCCTCTTTAAAATCCGTCTTTACTGGCTGTTCTGTTTTGGCAGATTCTGTCTCTGTTTTTTGCATTGTCTCTTGTGGACTTTAAGCAAGGCTTTCTAGACGTGGAGAGCTGTAGCTAATGTTTTATTGAGTTCTTGCAATATGTCACTACAGGACTAAAGTGGATTAAAGTTTTTGAGTACTAACCCCTCTAATGAAGTTTATGAGAAGTTTGGTGTGGCAGAAGTTTTTAAGGGTCAAGAGAGAAGGGTGATATAATGTGATCAAGAAGAGTCAAAAGCCTAAGCTTGGGGGAGGTATACCGGCATCACTCATTCTTTGCATATTATGGTTGCTGGATACTTGTATATACTTGTTTAGTTTGTTTGAGTGGTTTTCTAATGAGAGGAAGATGATATTTGGGGAAGTGCTGCCCGAAAACAGATTCTGGACTGTTACTAGAAAAATTCGTGCGCACCGCCAGAACGTTATTTTGAGTTGCCAATTTTTGTGCAGGTTCCCCAGGTTGTTATCTAACTTTTATTAGTTGAACACTTTTCGAACTGAGCAACGTAAGATTTTTGTAAAAATCGATTTCTGTACTGCTGTCAGGTTTTGGCAGATTTCTGCCATTTCGCTTTTCTGTGTTTCTTTTAGTTTGCTATTTCTTGTTTCCACTTTGTTTCTTTCCCAAAACACAAAAAGACCAAAAATATTTCTGTTGTTTCTCTTCACCATTTGTTTATCTTGGTTTCTTGCATTTGTTTCGCTTTATTTGCTATTGCTAGTTTGCTATAAGAAAACCCAAAAAGATTTTGCTTTGTTTGCTTGTTTCCTTTTGTTCTTGTTCTCAAATTCGAAAACACCAAAAATATTTGCTGTTCTTCTTTGGTTTGTAAAGTTCATTATGAGTTCAATGGTCTTCGGTGGCTGGAGCGTGGTTTTCATTTCATATTATCCAAGCTACACAAGTGAAAAGGCAATAATGACGATTTACGACAATCTGATTGTGGTGAGAGGCTGGTATGAACTCTATTTGTTTTCATTTTTGTACATATACTCATCCATGTGAGCATGCTTAGTTGGTTCATGTGAGGTATATGTCATTTAAGAAAGTCTAGTAGTTCATGATCTTTCATGTCTAGCTCCAATTTATTAATATGAGTAGCATGTCATGGATGTTTGCTTGCATTGTTTTATTCATAGATAGATATGATATTGTGGTATCCTCCTCTGAATAATTCATTTATATCGACTTGGCACATGCTCACGCATGCATATGACTGAACAAAAGTCAATTAAGCCTCAATGATTTACATTGCTTCAGAGTTCTTGTATCACTTTTATGCCTCAGTTAATTTATTTTGCCGCAAGCATGATTATGACAGTTACTGCTCTCTTGATTTGTCGCTCCCTAGTCTTTTGCTAGCCTTCACTTGTACTGAGCGGGAACGCTGCTCGTGCCTCCAAACACATGAAAACCAAGTTATTCCAGAGTGTCCACCATAAATACCTATGCATGGCATTTCAAACCATTCCAAGTAAATTCTCATGCGCTACCTTTAAAATCTTCAAAATGCTTCTTAATTTGTGTTAATGTTTCATAGCTCATGAGGAAGTATGTGGTGTTTAGCTTTCAACCTTGTCATTTACTTTTGACGGACTCTCATATGGACTAGTGGCACATCCTCTTATCCAATAATTTTGCAAAAAGAGCTGGCAATGGGATCCCAGTCCCAAATTAATTAATTTAAATAGACAATCCTCCATGGTTTGTGATTGTTGGACGGCACCCGAAGGATTCGGTTAGCCATGGCTTGTGTAAGCAAAGGTTGGGAGTGTCCTCATCATAATAAAACTAAATTAAAAAGGCACTCCTTCATGGTATGAGATTGTTGGCAGGCACCCGAGGATTCGGTTAGCCATGGTTTGTGTAAGAAAGGTTGGAAGGAGTGCCACATAAAAATGCAAATAATTCATGGGAGCCGCTCTTGAAAGTCCGGTTGGCGAGGTAGTTGGTGTACCCATTACCATTCGTTGACAACAACAAACACCTCTCAAAATAATTTTACTCCTGCTTTACAAATGAAAAGCTCTAGCGCATGTTAATCCCTGCTTCCCTCTGCGAAGGGTCAATCTTTTACTTTTGTGTTGTGTCTCCATCCTTTCTTTGAGCACTTTCTTGAGAGCACAACTGTCATTCTTAGTATAATATGCTTGTCTCAAAATATGATTGATTGTGGTATAACTTTGATGCTTTTGTCTTTGACAATCACTACTTCTAGTCTTTGTATGAACTCCAGAGGTGCCCGGGCATTTATGTTTTGCCGATCAAATACAGGCAAGCGAGATACCACTCTATCATATTCTCTTATGAACATTGCAATCCTGCTTATATACATGATTCATGATGCTTATTATTAATTGTTGGTACCTCTTCATGATTGACATAGCTGTTAGATGATCTTATTTGCATGTATCTTATTATGAACTGCTTAAGTATTAGCCATATCATGAGAATATATACATCATATGAGCAAATGTGTTCGTGAAAGTTCTTTTATCGCTCAGTTGTTAACTGAATTGCTTGAGGACAAGCAATAAGCTAAGCTTGGGGGAGTTGATACGTCCAAAACGTATCTACTTTCCCGAACACTTTTGCTATTGTTTTGCCTCTAATTTGTGTATTTTGGATGCAACTAACACGGACTAACGCTGTTTTCAGCAGAACTGTTCTGGTGTCTCGTTTTTGTGCAGAAATCCAACTTTCAGGAAAAACCTCGGGATTTTGACGAAAGGCCCTATTTTCCCAGAATAATGACGGAGCCAGAAGGACAAATCAAGTGGAGGACCGAGGGCCCCACACCATAAGGCGGCGCGGCCTATGGGGGGCCCGCGCGGCCCTATGGTGTGGCCCCCTCGGCTGGCCTCCGACGCCCCCCTTCGGACTACTTATTCGCGTCGACCTAAAAACGCACGGGGAGAAGTCGAAGTCGCCAGAAACCCTCCAACGCGCCACATCGCGAAACTCCGTCTCGGAGCCAGAAGTCTCCGTTCGGCACTCGGGACGGGGAATTGGTGGAGATCATCGCCGCCATCACCGCCAACGCCTCTCCATCGACCAGCCATGTTTCCCCCATCCATGTGTGAGTAATTCCCCCGCTGTAGGCTGAAGGGGATGGTAGGGATTGGATGAGATTGGTCATGTAATAGCATAAGATTGTTAGGGCATAGTGCCTAGTGTCCGTAATTGGTACTTTGATGATATTGTTGCAACTTGTTATGCTTAATGCTTGTCACTAGGGCCCGAGTGCCATGATCTCAGATCTGAACATGTTATTATTTCATCATGATATTCATTGTTTATGGTCTTACCTGCAAGTTGTATACACATGTCGCTGTCCGGAACCAATGGCCCCGAAGTAGAAATTGGGACAACCGGAGGGGATAGTAGTGACGTGAGGATCACATGTGTTCACGGAGTGTTAATGCTTTGTTCCGGTGCTCTATTAAAAGGAGTACCTTAATATCCAGTAGTTTCCCTTGAGGCCCGGCTGCCACCGGCTGGTAGGACAAAAGATGTTGTGCAAGTTTCTCATTGCGAGCACGTCTCCAACGTATCCATAATTTCTGTTGTTCCATGCTTGTTTTATGACAATACTTACATGTTTTGCTTGCACTTTATAATGTTTTTATGCGTTTTCCGGAACTAACCTATTAACAAGATGCCACAGTGCCAGTTCCTGTTTTCTGCTGTTTTTGGTTCGAGAAAGGCTGTTCGGGCAATATTCTCGAAATTCGACAACGAAGATCAAACCTCCTATTTTTCCCGGAAGCATCCGAACAGAAGAGTCGGAGAGGGGCCAGAGGGCCACCACACCATAGGGCGGCGCGGCGGGCCTGGGCCCGCGCCGGCCGTGGTGTGGCGCCCCGAGTGCCCCCTGCGCCGTCTTCGCCTATAAAATCCCTTTCGACCTAAAAACACCGTAACTCTTGACGAAACTCCAGAAAGACTCCAGGGGCGCCGCCACCATCGCGAAACTCCAATTCGGGGGACAGAAGTCTCTGTCCCGGCACCCTGCCGGGACGGGGAAGTGCCCCGGAAGCCATCTCCATCAACGCCATCGCCTCCACCATGCTCCGTGAGTAGTTCCCCCATGGACTACGGGTTCTAGCTGTAGCTAGTTGGTATTCTCTCCCCATGTACTTCAATACAATGATCTCATGAGCTGCCTTACATGATTGAGATTCATCTGATGTAATCGGTGTTGTGTTTGTCGGGATCCGATGGATTGTTACATTATGATTGTCTATCTACAAAGTTTATGAAGTTATTGTTGCTGCAATCTTGTTATGCTTAATGCTTGTCACTAGGGCCCGAGTGGCATGATCTTAGATTTGAGCTCTATACTTATTGCTTAGATTGTATCTACAAGTTGTATGCACATGTCACTGTCCGGAACCAAAGGCCCCGAAGTGACAGAAATCGGGACAACCGGAGGGGATGGCGGTGATGTGAGGATCACATGTTTTCACGGAGTGTTAATGCTTTGCTCCGGTACTCTATTAAAAGGAGTACCTTAATATCCAGTAGTTTCCCTTGAGGCCCTGCCACCGGCTGGTAGGACAAAAGATGTTGTGCAAGTTTCTCATTGCGAGCACGTACGACTATTATTGGAAAACATGCCTACATGATTAATGATCTTGATATTCTGTCTTAATGCTATTTCAATCCTATCAATTGCCCGACTGTAATTTGTTCACCCAACACTTGTTATTGGAGAGTTACCACTAGTGTAGATAGCTGGGAACCCCGGTCCATCTTTCATCATCATATACTCGTTCTACATGTCATTGGAAGTAGTATCAACTATCTTCTGGTGCCATTGCTCTCATATTACTATTACTGCTGCTGTGTTACTGTTACTATTGCTCTCATATCACTGCTACTTTCACATCACCCTTGTTGCTAGTGCTTTTCCAGGTGCAGCTGAATTGACAACTCAGTTGTTAAGGCTTATAAGTATTCTTTACCTCCCCTTGTGTCGAATCAATAAATTTGGGTTTTACTACCCTCGAGACTATCGCGATCCCCTATACTTGTGGGTCATCAAGACTGTTTTTCTGGCGCCGTTGCCGGGGAGGCATAGCTCTACTCATAAGTTCACCTAGGGAGTACACTCTACCTCTCTCTCTACTTTTATTTTATTTTGTTTTGCTAGTTTACTTTTGTCTAGTTTATTTGTGCTTAGTTTATTTCTGTCTAGTATTAGTTTGCTTAGTTTACTTTTGTCTAGTTTATTTCAGTTTTGTTTTACTTTTCCTATATACCAAAAATCCATAAAAATTTGAAAAATCGAAAAATTAAAAACTGCTGTTATGGGAGAACCTACAACCTACTTGGAGCTTATAGAATGTTATAATTGTTATAGAGAATCAAGAACTGGTAAAATAATGAGTGCTATGATAGAAAAATTGAATACAATTGCTAAAATCTTGCTTAAATGCCATGATATAAACTGTTGCTCTCAACAGGATACTAAACATCTTAAATTTCAATGTGGCTTTAGTGAGGAATTTTTAATTAAGAGCTATAATCGGAATTGCTATATTCATTATGGGTTCGAAGAGGTAGAACAATTTGTCTTATTTATGGGAGCCTCCGAGATAGAATCCTTCATGGTTGAGAATTATGAAACTTGTGTTGTTTGTAAGGGCCTTAAAGATTATGTCTCTACTATCCTTAATTCTTGCATAGAATGCTACAGTAGGAATCCTTATATCCTTGATTATAAAGAGAGACACATTAATGCACAAGAATGCACTCACAATTTGCAGGAACCGGTGGAAGAAGAAATTGATGAACCTGAAAGCTCATTGGATGAAAAAGAGGAGGAAATTGATGAACCTGAAAGCTCATTGGATGAAAAAGAAGAGGAGAGTGATGAACAAAAGGAGGAAGAATGGATTAGCTACCCATGTCAACCTTCTAATGAGAGTAACTCTTTATCTCTTACACTATTTGATTGTCCTCCATGCTTACCGAAAGAGGTTGAATGTTATGTTCCTGTGGATTCTCTTGAAATAGTACCTATGAGTAATACTTGTGAGAATGATTATGCTACTGTTATCTATGATAATCCATGCTACTTTGATAAATCTTATGATAATGCTTTGTTTGTGCCTGATGTCGAAATGCATGGTACTAAAGAATTTTGTTTGGCAAATGTCTATGATAAAGCTCTAGATGATGGTCCTATGTTACTTGATAATATTAATTGTACTACTAATGAAAATGGGATTGGAGAGTTCTTGACTTATTCTATGAGTCCCATATCTATTGAGATTGATCAACTACCTTGTTATATTATTAATAAAAGTAAGTTTGAAAGTTTTAATTCCACTATTCTTGAACTTGATAAAAATTATGTGTTTGGAAATCATGAAAAGTATGCTGCATGTGATAGTTATATTGTTGAGTTTGTTCATGAAGCTACTGAAAATTATTATGAGAGAGGAAAATATGGTGGTAGAAATTTTCATGGTACTAATACACCTCTCTATATGCTGAAATTGTTGAAGTTACACTTGTTCTACCTTCTTATGCTTGTCACTTTGTTCTTCATTAATTTATTTGTGTACAAGATTCCTATGCATAGGAAATATGTTAGACTTAAATGTGTTTTGAATTTGCTTTTTGATGCTCTCTTTTGCTTCAAATACTATTTCTTGCGAGTGCATCATTAAAACTGCTGAGCCCATCTTAATGGCTATAAAGAAAGCAACTTCTTGGGAGATAACCCATGTGTTATTTTGCTACAGTACTTTGTTTTATATTTGTGTCTTGGAAGTTGTTTACTACTGTAGAAACCTCTCCTTATCTTAGTTTTGTGTTTTGTTGTGCCAAGTGAAGCCTCTAATCGAAGGTTGATACTAGATTTGGATTACTGCGCAGAAACAGATTTCTTTGCTGTCACGAATCTGGGTCTAATTCTCTGTAGGTAACTCAGAAAATTATGCCAATTTACGTGAGTGATCCTCAGATATGTACGCAACTTTCATTAGTTTTGAGTTTTCTGATTTGAGCAACGGAAGTATTTTATTAAAATTCGTCTTTACTGGCTGTTCTGTTTTGGCAGATTCTGTCTCTGTTTTTTGCATTGTCTCTTGTGGACTTTAAGCGAGGTTTTCTAGACGTAGAGGGCTGTAGCTAATGTTTTATTGAGTTCTTGCAATGTGCCACTACAGGACCAAGGTGGATTCAAATTTTTTGAGTACTAACCCCTCTAATGAAGTTTATGAGAAGTTTGGTGTGAAGGAAGTTTTCAAGGGTCAAGAGAGGAGGATGATATATGATCAAGAAGAGTGAAAAGTCTAAGCTTGGGGATGCCCCGTGGTTCATCCCTGCATATTTCAAGAAGACTCAAGCGTCTAAGCTTGGGGATGCCCAAGGCATCCCCTTCTTCATCAACTTATCAGGTTCCTCCCCTGAAACTATATTTTTATTCGGTCACATCTTATGTGCTTTACTTGGAGCGTCTGTGTGCTTTTATTTTTGTTTATGTTTGAATAAATTCGGATCCTAGCAATCCTTGTGTGGGAGAGATACACGCTCCGCTTTTTCATATGAACACTCGTGTTCTTCGTTTTACTTTTAATGTTCAATGATAAAAGTTGGAAGCTATTGCACTTATTTATATTTGGTTGAAAACAGAAAATGCCTCATCATGTCTTGGATAATTTGACACTTGGCAATTGTTTTGAGCTCTCAAGTAGATCATGATTAAGTTTTTTTCATGTAGTCTAAGCCTATTAGTGGAGAACTACTGTAGAGCTTGTTGAAATTGGTTTGCATAATTGATCTCTCTTAAGGTCTAGATATTTTCTGGTAAAAGTGTTTGAGCAACAAGGAAGACAGTGTAGAGTATTATAATGCTTGCAATATGTTCTTATGTAAGTTTTGCTGTACCGGTTCATACTTGTGTTTGCTTCAAATAGCCTTGCTAGCCTAAGCCTTGTATCGAGAGGGATTACTTCTCATGCATCCAAAATACTTGAGCCAACCACTATGCCATTTGTGTCCACCATACCTACCTACTATGTGGTATTTCCGCCATTCCAAAGTAAATTGCTTGAGTGCTACCTTTAAACAATTCAAAATTTATTACCTCTGATTTGTGTCAATGTTTTATAGCTCATGAGGAAGTATGTGGTGTTTTATCTTTCAACCTTGTCATTTACTCTTGACAGACTCTCACCAATGGACTAGTGGCTTCATCCGCTTATCCAATAATTTTGCAAAGAGCTGGCAATGGGGTTCCCAGCCCCAATTAATTAACTTGCATTAATAATTCTCTTCACGTGTTTTGCCCTGATCTATCAGTAAGCAAATTAATTTTGCAAATAGACACTCCTCCATGGTATGTGAATGTTGGAAGGCACCCGAGGATTCGGTTAGCCATGGCTTGTGTAAGCAAAAGGTTGGGAGGAGTGTCATCCATAAATAATGAAACTAAAATACATGTGTAAACAAAAGAGAAGAGGGATGATCTACCTTGCTGGTAGAGATAACGTCCTTCATGGGAGCCGCTCTTGAAAGTCTGGTTGATGAGGTAGTTAGAGTGCCCACTACCATTCGTTGACAACAACAAACACCTCTCAAAACTTTACCTTTATGCTCTTTTTATGTTTTCAAAACCAAAGCTCTAGCACAAATATAGCAATCGATGCTTTCCTCTTTGAAGGGCCATTCTTTTACTTTTATGTTGAGTCAGTTTACCTACTTCCTTCCATCTTAGAAGCAAACACTTGTGTTAACTGTGCATTGATTCTTACATACTTGCATATTTGCATTCATCATATTACTTTATGTTGACAATTATCCATAAGATATGCATGTTGAAAGTTGAAAGCAATCGCTGAAACTTATATCTTCCTTTGTGTTGCTTCGATGCCTTTACTTTGAACTTATTGCTTTATGAGTTAACTCTTATGCAAGACTTTTGATACTTGTCTTGAAGGTATTATTCATGAAAAGTTTTGCTATATGTTATCTATTTGTTAGCAACTATAGATCATTGCCTTGAGTCACTTCATTCATTTCATATGCTTTGTAATAGTATGATCAAGGTTATGTAAGTAGCATGTCACTACAGAAATTATTCTTTTTATCGTTTACCTGCTCGGGACGAGCAGGAACTAAGCTTGGGGATGCTTGATACGTCTCCAACGTATCCATAATTTCTGTTGTTCCATGCTTGTTTTATGACAATACTTACATGTTTTGCTTGCACTTTATAATGTTTTTATGCGTTTTCCGAAACTAACCTATTAACAAGATGCCACAGTGTCAGTTCCTGTTTTCTTGTTTTTGGTTCCAGAAAGGCTGTTCGGGCAATATTCTCGGAATTCGACGAAACGAAGACCAAACCTCCTTTCCCGGAAGCATCCGAACACCGAAGAGTCGGAGAGGGGCCAGAGGGCCACCACACCATAGGGCGGCGCGGCCTGGCCTGGGCCGCGCCGGCCTGTGTGTGGCGCCCGTGCCCCCTGCGCCGCCTCTTCGCTATAAAATCCCTTTCGACCTAAAAACACCGTAACTCTTGACGAAACTCCAGAAAGACTCCAGGGGCGCCACCACCATCGCGAAACTCCAATTCGGGGACAGAAGTCTCTGTCCCGGCACCTGCCGGGACGGGGAAGTGCCCCGAGCCATCTCCATCAACGCCATCGCCTCCATCATGCTCCGTGAGTAGTTCCCCCATGGACTACGGGTTCTAGCTGTAGCTAGTTGGTATTCTCTCCCCATGTACTTCAATACAATGATCTCATGAGTTGCCTTACATGATTGAGATTCATCTGATGTAATCGGTGTTGTGTTTGTCGGGATCCGATGGATTGTTACATTATGATTGTCTATCTACAAAGTTTATGAAGTTATTGTTGTTGCAATCTTGTTATGCTTAATGCTTGTCACTAGGGCCCGAGTGGCATGATCTTAGATTTGAGCTCTATACTTATTGCTTAGATTGTATCTACAAGTTGTATGCACATGTCACTGTCCGGAACCAAAGGCCCCGAAGTGACAGAAATCGGGACAACCGGAGGATGGCGGTGATGTGAGGATCACATGTTTTCACGAAGTGTTAATGCTTTGCTCCGGTACTCTATTAAAAGGAGTACCTTAATATCCGTAGTTTCCCTTGAGGCCCGGCTGCCGCCGGTTGGTAGGACAAAAGATGTTGCGCAAGTTTCTCATTGCGAGCACGTACGACTATTATTGGAAAACATGCCTACATGATTAATGATCTTGATATTCTGTCTTAATGCTATTTCAATCCTATCAATTGCCCAACTGTAATTTGTTCACCCAACACTTGTTATTGGAGAGTTACCACTAGTGTAGATAGCTGGGAACCCCGGTCCATCTTTCATCATCATATACTCGTTCTACATGTCATTGGAAGTAGTATCAACTATCTTCTGGTGCCATTGCTCTCATATTACTATTACTGCTGCTGTGTTACTGTTACTATTGCTCTCATATCATTGCTACTTTCACATCACCCTTGTTGCTAGTGCTTTTCCAGGTGTAGCTGAATTGACAACTCAGTTGTTAAGGCTTATAAGTATTCTTTACCTCCCCTTGTGTCGAATCAATAAATTTGGGTTTTACTACCCTCGAAGACTATCGCGATCCCCTATACTTGTGGGTCATCAAGCACGTACGACTATAATTGGAACACATGCCTATTGATTGCTTTGTACTTGGATACCGTTTTTTTATTATCTGCAAATGCCCTACTATGATTGTTACATGAGTTTCTATCATCCATGCAACGCCCGTTATCCGTCCCCGTGCCTACAGTATTTTAATCCTGCTGTTTACTATAATCACTACTGCTGTCTTTGTTACTCTCTGCTGCTGTTATTTCACTACTGCTACTGCTATAAAACTGTTACTATTGATAAACTCTTGCGAGCAAGTCTGTTTCCAGTGCAGCTGAATTGACAACTCCGCTGTTAAGGCTTTCAAGTATTATTTGTCTCCCCTTGTGTCGAATCAATAAATTGGGTTTTACTTCCCTCGAAGACTGTTGCGATCCCCTATACTTGTGGGTCATCACGCCGCACGGGAGAAAAAATGCGGGAAAGAAAGGGCGGGAATAAATTTTTATTACGATTGAACTCGAAATAAAAGTACATAGCTAAACTGAAAATTAAGATACATGGCCAGATTTGACTGTTGGAGTCATTCAGTCATACTCGTGCCTAGCCCTATAGTACTCGCCACTGTAGTCATCGTAGTCGCCGTCATCATCGTCGCTGGCATCGGGGTCGCGGTAGTCGAACCTCGGCGGGAGAGCACGCATGTGCTGGGATTGAGGGTAGCGCAAGCGGGGGCCACGATAGGCCATGACGCCATGGAGAGTCCGGCCGCGCCACCACAGCCGACGGCCGGCCTCGTTGAAGTTCGAAGGAGGCGGGCCGCCCTCCTCCTGCTTGGCAAGCGCCCTCTCACGCCTATTGATGAAGAAGCTTTCCCAAGTCGGGCTGTAGTCGGGATGCCACTGGGGATTCCTCCGCTGCTCTGGCGTGAGCTCGAAGTAGTAGTGGTTCGTGATGGCCATCTCGCGCGCCACACCTAGAGGGACTGGAGGGACCGGTACGCCTCCGACGCTTAGCAACCAGCCGGTCGGGACGCGGTAGCCCGGCGGGCAGGGGTAGTTCGAGGCGCAAAGCGCCTCCGCCTCCCGGGGGGTTAGAGATGCGATGGAAGCCATGGGAGAGAATGATGAGGTTTGCAGATATGAGTCTAGATGTGATATGTAAATGGTGGCCAAGCCTACATATATATAGTGAAAAAATGGCGGGAAGACAGAGGCGGGAACCGGTGGAAAGCGCGGGAAGAAAATAGGCGGGAAGACAGAGGCAAACCTTTAGTACCGGTTGGTGGGTGCAACCGGTACTAAAGGTGTTTTTCTGTCATGTAACAAAACTGTCGGTGGGATAAGGACGCGTGGGTAACCTTTAGTACCGGTTGGTGGGTGCAACCGGTACTAAAGCTGTCGGCGGGATAAGGACACCCTGCTCGATGAGATAAAGTATGTAGCGCACGACGCCCTGTCGGTGGGATAAGGACGCGTGGGTAACCTTTAGTACCGGTTGGTGGGTGCAACCGGTACTAAAGCTGTCGGCGGATAAGGACGCCACGCTCGATGAGATAAAGTATGTAGCGCACGACGCCGGATCGAGGTGGGCCGCGATCGGATGGGCTTGAAGATTATATACATAGAAGAAATACATGAATCGGCCTTGTGTACCAAGTTTGGGCTAGTTTGCCCGTGTATCTGTACCATAGTAGGATACGTGTCGATTAGAAGATAGAGTTTGACCCGTGCACGGTTTGGTGCACGCCTAAATTAGAAAGTCCCCTGGACTATAAATATGTATCTAGGGTTTATGGAATAAAAAACAACCAACGTTCAACACAATCAATCTCGGCGCATCGCCAACTCCTTCGTCTCGAGGGTTCCTTCGGTAAGCACCATGCTGCCTAGATCGCATCTTGCGATCTAGGCAGCATAAGCTTATTCACGTTGTTCATGCGTTGCTCGTACTGAAGCCTTTTTGATGGCGAGCAACGTAGTTATCTTAGATGTGTTAGGGTTAGCATTGTTCTTCGTATCATATGTTGTCGTAGTGCAACCCTTATACATCTAGCCGCCCTTACGCCTATCTTAGGTGTAGGGGCGGCACCCCGCTTGATCATCGTTTAGTAGATCCGATCCGTTACGGTTGCTCCTTGTTCTTCAAGGATTAGTTTAATATCCGCAATAGTTAGGCCTTACAAAGGGTTGGAGGATCCAGCGGCGTGTAGGGTGGAGTTTGCTAGCCCTAGACAGGATGTTCCGGGGATCAACCTCGTGTTGGTTTTTAGGCCTGTCTAGGATCGGCTTACGATCACCGTGCGTGGCCGAGGAATCGTGAGTAGGATGATCCGATTATGCGGTGAAAACCCTAAATCGTCGTAGATCGCTTTAGCTTTATCTTGATCAAGCAGGACCACCATATATTCGTGCACCTCGTACGAATCATGGGTGGATCGGCTCTTTGAGCCGATTCACAGGACAACCTGAGAGCCGATCGAGGCTCGTATTTAACGTTTACGTGTATGCCATGCAGGAAACTAAGCGAGGCATCATCCAACACCTTCCTGGCAGGTATAGGTCAGGTGGCACGCCCTGCGACGGCATCGGACGTGTGACCGGAAGGCTTTGCGGGCCGTCGCTCCGAGGGACTAGGGCCAGCCGCAGCCCGAGTTGTTCGGCTCTACGGTGTTGCCAGTCGCTGCCGCCGGTGGGTTTCTGACCGCAACACATTCTGGCACGCCCGGTGGGACAATCTTCGACATCCACCGCATCGCCATCTACATCTGAGATGGCGGAAGGCACTCCGGTCAAGTACGAGGATCTGACCCGAGCTCAAGAAGAAGCTGACGAGATCAAGGCAGTCCTCGAAGCCGACCTCATCGGCTCTTTCCACAGAACCCGCTCCCATGGCATCGTGGAAGGGTTACCTGAAGGCGCGCTCGATGGAGTGGACCTGTCCGCCCCGTCAGAAGAACGCACCAGGTCGCTGCGTCAGGAGATCAACTTCATGGTGGCTCATTCGCTGCACCGCCACTCTGAGAGCCTGGTGAACACTTTGGAGCGTGTCGCTCTGCGCGTGATCCAGGAAATCATGAGCCATCGGTATTCTCCGTCGGGACCAGCTCTGGGGACGTACCAAGGAGAGATGCCACTCCATTCCCGTCCACCGCTGCCGTTCGCGTGGGCAGCACCAGAAGTGTCGAACTCATCGGCATCCGCCGTTAACATGGTGAAGCTCACTCACCCTGGAGGGTGCCAGCCAAGATTCTCGTTCGACATCAACATGATAGGGCTCGGGCACCACCCTGGTGAGGACAGAGACGAGGGCAGCTGCTCTCACAACAAGACAAGGAGGAAGCTGTTCCACGCGATCGGCCCCGACACCTCCAAAAAATCTTGGTTACAATCAAGATGAAGGCCGATTCAGCGATGCCCGCATTATCCGTGCCACACGCTCTCCCTGTATTTGGTGTCGACCTCGCAGGGACGGGAAGCTGGGATATGGGTTTACGTCGGCTGACGAGCTAGAAGAAGTCGACATCGGTCCTGGGGATAAGCCGCGACCAACTTTTATCAGCAAGAGGTTAGATCCACATCTTAGGGGTCAGATGATAGCTCTGCTAAAAGAATACCCAGATTGCTTTGCATGGGATTACACAGAGATGCCTGGGTTGGATAGGAGCATCATTGAACATCGGCTTCCCCTTAAGAAAGGGTTTCGGCCGTTCCAACAACGAGTACGTCAGATGAAGGCCGAAATTCTGGAGGAGGTCAAGAAAGAGATCGAGAAGATGTTGGCCGCCGGGTTCATCAGGCCATGCAGGTATGCTGAATGGATCTCCAGTATCGTTCCTGTAGAGAAGAAGGACGGCCGATGGCGTGTGGCCATCGATTTCCGAGATCTCAACAGAGCCACTCCAAAAGATGAATATCCGATGCCTGTGGCAGAAACGTTGATCAATGCAGCTGCTGGCCACAAGGTGTTGAGCTTCATGGATGGCAACGCCGGCTATAACCAAATCTTCATGGCTCCAGAAGATATACACAAGACCGCATTCAGAGTACCAGGGGCAGTAGGCTTGTTTGAATATGTAGTCATGACCTTTGGGTTGAAGAATGCTGGTGCAACGTACCAAAGAGCCATGAATTATATATTTCACGATCTGATCGGCAAGTTGGTGGAAATCTACATCGATGACGTGGTAGTCAAGTCTGTCTCCATGGAGGGACACTTAGATGATTTGCGACGCATCCTAGACCGAACTCGGAAGTTCGGACTGAGAATGAATCCGAAGAAGTGTGCCTTTGGTGTGACGGCCGGTCAGTTCCTAGGTTTTCTGGTTCATGAACGGGGAATTGAGATCGGCCTGAAGAGTCAAGAGGCGGTGCGCACCATGCAGCCGCCCACCACGAAGAAGGAGCTCCAACGTCTCATCGGCAAGATCAATTTTGTTCGACGATTCATCTCTAATCTGTCAGGACGAATCGAGCCATTCATGGCACTGGTGAAGACTAAATCTGATGACGAATTTCACTGGGGGGCAGAACAGCAGCAGGCGTTTGATGAAATTAAACGGTATCTGACGACGCCGCCTGTGCTAGTTCCGCCCCAGCAAGACAGGCCGTTCTACATCTACTTGTCAGTAGCTGACACGTCCATCGCCTCGGTAGTGGTGCAACTCTACGAGGGCGTTGAAAAGGTCGTTTTCTACCTCAGCAGAAGGATGTTGGACGCGGAAACAAGGTATCCTGAGGTCGAGAAACTGTGCCTCTGCCTGTTCTTTACCTGCACCAAGCTGCATCACATCCTTTTGACGGCAGAGATCTTCGTCATATGCAAGTCAGACGTTGTCAAGCACATGTTGTCGCCCCTGTGTTGAAAGGCCGACTGGGTAAGTGGATGTTTGCGTTGTCGGAGTTCGATCTTCGGTATCAGCCTGCGAAAGCAGTCAAAGGACAAGCGTTGGCCGATCTCATAGCTGAACGGATCAGTACCAATATAGCAGCACTATCTATACGTGCATGGGCTATGTTCTTCGATGGATCGGCTTGCGACGATGGTTGTGGCATCGGCATTCTGCTCGTGTCGCCTCGGGGGGCAGAATACTCCTTCTCCATCAGATTATCTACCCCTTGCACCAACAACGTAGCAGAATATGAGGCAGTACGTAAGGGGATGGAGTTGCTACTGGAAGCCGGGGCAGAGGCAGTAGAGCTTTTTGGAGACTCCAAGTTGGTGATTAACCAGCTCACGGACGAATATAAGTGCGAGAGTGAATCACTTTTCCCATATTGGATGGAATGCCGTGAGTTGATGACACAGTTTCGGTACATCAACTTTAATTGGGTCCCAAGATCCCAAAACACCGAGGCCAACAATCTCGCACAAATGGCGTCAGGCTACATAGATATAGCTGACGGGTCGGAAGTTCAGGTGCAGTTCCTGGAACAGGATGACTGGAGAACCGATATCTTCAATTATTTGAAGGATTCGGCTCGGGGGGCACCCAAAAGGATAAGATACAAGGCCATGAAATATGTCCTCATAGGAGATGACATGTTCTACAGGACGTTGGAAGGGTTACTACTCAAATGCTTAGGACCAACTGAGTCTAATCGACTCTTACATGAGGTACATGAAGGCGCCTGTGGAACTCACCAATCGGCCCATAAGATGAAGTGGTTAATCAGGCGATCAGGGTTTTATTGGCCTACCATGCTGGAAGACTGCTTCAACTACTACAAGGGGTGCCAAGCGTGTCAGATGTTCGGGAAGATCCAGATGGTACCCGCATCAGCGATGAATCCTATCATCAAACCTTGGCCATTTCGAGGTTGGGGCATGGATATGATCGGCAAGATACACCCTCCGTCAAGCAAGAACCACGAGTGGATTCTGGCCATTACAGATTATTTCACCAAATGGGTGGAGGCCGTTCCCATGAAGAAAGTAAAATCGGAAGATGTTATCCAATTTGTCAAAGAACATGTCATTCATAGGTTCGGGATTCCCCAAACCATCACGACCGATGGAGGTTCGGTCTTTGTCTCTAAAGAATTCAGAAAGTTCTGCGATGACATGGGGATTAAGCTAATCCGATCATCTCCATATTACGCCCAAGCCAACGGGCAAGCCGAAGCATCCAATCAAAGCCTGATCAAGCTGATTAAAAGGAAGATTGAGGAGAACCCCAGGGTATGGCATGAGACGTTGTCAGAAGCTTTGTGGGCCTATCGCATGTCATGCCATGGAGCTATAAAGACTTCGCCGTACCAGCTTGTCTATGGACAGGAAGCCGTATTACCTTGGGAAATTACGGCTGGATCGAGACGTGTCACGTTTTAGAATGACCTGACACCTGAAGAATATGCAACCCTGATGAGTGACACTATTGAGGATGCAACGGAACTTAGACTTTGGTCGCTAGAGAAGATTAAAGAAAACAAAGCCAGGGTAGCTCGGGCATACAATAAAAAGGTGAGACCAAAGGAGTTTCAGGTTGGTGATCTAGTATGGGAAGCCGTGTTGCCACTAGGAACCAGGGATAAAGCATACGGCAAATGGTCTCCTAATTGGCACGGTCCTTACAAAGTCATCCAGGTTCTGAAGGGCAATGCCTATATGCTTGAACAGTTGGATGGTGTGAAGTTCCCAGTGGCCGTCAACGGCCAACATCTCAAGAAGTATTTCCCAAGCATGTGGGAGGATGGGCAGTGAGATATGGAGGCCGATTTTTAGATCGGCCAGTAAAAAAAATCACAGCCGATGTACAGACATCGACTTGAGAAAACATGTGGAGACAACAGTATGCTAACAGCCGATGCACGGGCATCGACTTCAGAATAATAAAAGCCGATGCATGGCCATCGACTCTAGCGGAACAAGCTCAATTCAGATCATAATATTTGGGATAAATCTCCTGGTGGTTTGTTGAGAGTTCAATCTGCACGTTTATGATGGTTTGGACGGGGCTAGACCTGCTGGACCGTGCGGACGGGCAATGGTTTTTGCCTCGAGTTGCTTTTGTAAGTGCAAGCCGATGCCTTGTCATCGGCTCTTTGTACAACGATCTCGTTCGACGATCGGCAAAGTTGACAAGAAAGCAAGACTCATTAGGGGAGGAGCCGATTGCTCAGGAAGAGCACTGAGCCTACTACTACTACTACTCCCTAATCTAAGGGCCGTTGCTGCCCTCGTCTTCCTCATCATTGTCACTAGGGGCCGCTTCGCCGGTGGTAGCCCTCATCATCATCATCGTCATCGTTGTCCCCTCGTCGTCCTCTCTCGCCTCCTCCTCCCCGTCGACGAGGAATTGAAGGTCGACCTCTCCGTCAGTCAAGAATGTCGTGCGCCGCCAACGGGCCCCACTTTGGCGTCGGTTCCCGGGATGGAGACGATACATAGGAGAGGTTTGAGGAGGCAGAAGAGGAGGAGGAGGAAGAAGGCATGGCTACGAAAGAATGGGGGTTTTGCCGATGACTGAGAAGCTGAGAAGACAGGGCATCATGATGAGGGATACTGCAACGGTTATGCTCTGCCACGACATGACCCGACGAAGGAAAAGCATAATGATTTTGGAAATGTCATTTCCAAAACCAGGGGGGCATGTGTTATCACCAGAATTTGACCGGATCAGAGGTGGGCCGCGATCCAGATGGGCTTGAAGATTATATACATCGAAGAAATACATGAATCGGCCTTGTGTACCAAGTTTGGGCTAGTTTGCCCGTGTATCTGTACCATAGTAGGATACGTGTCGATTAGAAGATAGAGTTTGACCCGTGCACGGTTTGGTGCACGCCTAAATTAGAAAGTCCCCTGGACTATAAATATGTATCTAGGGTTTATGGAATAAAAAACAACCAACGTTCAACACAATCAATCTCGGCGCATCGCCAACTCCTTCGTCTCGAGGGTTCCTTCCGGTAAGCACCATGCTGCCTAGATCGCATCTTGCGATCTAGGCAGCATAAGCTTATTCACGTTGTTCATGCGTTGCTCATACTGAAGCCTTTTTGATGGCGAGCAACGTAGTTATCTTAGATGTGTTAGGGTTAGTGATGGCGTGTAACTCACACGTTCGTTGGGAACCCCAAGAGGAAGGTATGATGCACACAGCAAGTTTTCCCTCAGAAAGAAACCAAGGTTTATCGAACCAGGAGGAGCCAAGAAGCACGTTGAAGGTTGATGGCGGCGGATGTAGTGCGGCGCAACACCAGGGATTCCGGCGCCAACGTGAACCTGCACAACACAACCAAAGTACTTTGCCCCAACGAAACAGTGAGGTTGTCAATCTCACCGGCTTGCTGTAACAAAGGATTAACCGTATTGTGTGGAAGATGATTGTTTGCAGAGAAAGCAGTAAAAACAAGTATTGCAGCAGATTTGTATTTCAGTATAAAAGAATGGACCGGGGTCCACAGTTCACTAGAGGTGTCTCTCCCATAAGATAAAAGCATCTTGGGTGAACAAATTACAGTCGGGCAATTGACAAATAGAGAGGGCATAACAATGCACATACATGACATGATAAGTATAGTGAGATTTAATTGGGCATTACGACAAAGTACATAGACCGCCATCCAACTGCATCTATGCCTAAAAAGTCCACCTTCAGGTTATCATCCGAACCCCTTCCAGTATTAAGTTGCAAAGCAACAGACAATTGCATTAAGTATGGTGCGTAATGTAATCAACAACTACATCCTCGGACATAGCGCCAATGTTTTATCTCTAGTGGCAACAGCACAACACAACCTTAGAACTTTCATGTCCCAGTGTCAATGGAGGCATGAACCCACTATCGAGCATAAATACTCCCTCTTGGAGTTAAAAGCAAAAACTTGGCCAGAGCCTCTACTAGTAACGGAGAGCATGCAAGATCATAAACAACACATATGTAATAACTTGATAATTAACATAACATGGTATTCTCTATCCATCGGATCCCGACAAACACAACATAGAGTATTACAGATAGATGATCTTGATCATGTTAGGCAGCTCACAAGATCCAACAATGAAGCACAATGAGGAGAAGACAACCATCTAGCTACTGCTATGGACCCATAGTCCAGGGGTGAACTACTCACTCATCACTCCGGAGGCGACCATGGCGGTGTAGAGTCCTCCGGGAGATGAATCCCCTCTCCGGCAGGGTGCCGGAGGAGATCTCCAAAATCCCCCGAGATGGGATCGGCGGCGGCGGCGTCTCAGTAAGGTTTTCCGTATCGTGGTTTTCGCATCGGGGGTTTCGCGACGGACGGTTTAAGTAGGCGAAAGGCAGAGTCGGGGGCCGACCAGGGGCCCACACCATAGGGCGACGCGGGCCCCCTTGGCCGCGCGCCATGTGGTGTCGCCACCTCGTGGCCCCACTTCGTATGCTCTTCGGTCTTCGGAAGGTTCGTGGCAAAATAGGCCCCTGGGTCTTCGTTTCGTCCAATTCGAGAATATTTCGTTACTAGGATTTCTGAAACCAAAACAGCAGAAAACAGGAACTGGCACTTCGGCATCTTGTTAATAGGTTAGTTCCAAAATGCACGAATATGACATAAAGTGTGCATAAAACATGTAGAAATCATCAATAATATGGCATGGAACATAAGAAATTATCGATACGTCGAGACGTATCAGCATCCCCAAGCTTAGTTCTGCTCGTCCCGAGCAGGTAAAACGATAACAAAGATAATTTCTGAAGTGATATGCCATCATAACCTTGATCATACTATTTGTAAACATATGTAGTGAATGCAGCGATCAAAACAATGGTAATGACATGAGTAAACAAGTGAATCATAAAGCAAAGACTTTTCATGAATAGTACTTCAAGACAAGTATTAATAAGTCTTGCATAAGAGTTAACTCATAAAGCAATAAATCAAAGTAAAGGTATTGAAACAACACAAAGGAAGATTAAGTTTCAGCGGTTGCTTTCAACTTGTAACATGTATATCTCATGGATAATAGTCAACATAGAGTAATATAACAAGTACAATATGCAAGTATGTAGGAATCAATGCACAGTTCACACAAGTGTTTGCTTCTTGAGGTGGAGAGAAATAGGTGAACTGACTCAACATAAAAGTAAAAAGAAAGGTCCTTCAAAGAGGAAAGCATCGATTGCTATATTTTCGCTAGAGCTTTTATTTTGAAAACATGAAACAATTTTGTCAACGGTAGTAATAAAGCATATGAGTTATGTAAATTATATCTTACAAGTTGCAAGCCTCATGCATAGTATACTAATAGTGCCCGCACCTTGTCCTAATTAGCTTGGACTACCGGATCTTTGCAATGCACATGTTTTAACCAAGTGTCACAATGGGGTACCTCCATGCCGCCTGTACAAAGGTCTAAGGAGAAAGCTCGCATTTTGGATTTCTCGCTTTTGATTATTCTCAACTTAGACATCCATACCGGGACAACATGGACAATAGATAATGGACTCCTCTTTAATGCATAAGCATGTGGCAACAATTATTATTCTCATATGAGATTGAGGATATGTGTCCAAAACTGAAACTTCCACCATGGATCATGGCTTTAGTTAGCGGCCCAAAGTTCTTCTCTAACAATATGCATGCTCCAACCATAAAGGTGGTAGATCTCTCTTACTTCAGACAAGACGGACATGCATAGCAACTCACATGATATTCAACAAAGAATAGTTGATGGCGTCCCCAGAAGCATGGTTATCGCACAACAAGCAACTTAATAAGAGATAAAGTGCATAAGTACATATTCAATACCACAATAGTTTTTAAGTTATTTGTCCCATGAGCTATATATTGCAAAGGTGAATGATGGAATTTTAAAGGTAGCACTCAATCAATTTACTTTGGAATGGCGGATAAATACCATGTAGTAGGTAGGTATGGTGGACACAAATGGCATAGTGGTTGGCTCAAGTATTTTGGATGCATGAGAAGTATTCCCTCTCGATACAAGGTTTAGGCTAGCAAGGTTATTTGAAACAAACACAAGGATGAACGGTGCAGCAAAACTCACATAAAAGACATATTGTAAACATCATAAGACTCCACACCATCTTCCTTGTTGTTCAAAACTCAATACTAGATGTTATCTAGACTCTAGAGAAACCAAATATGCAATCCAAATTAGCAAGCTCTAAGTATTTCTTCATTAATGGGTGCAAAGTATATGATGCAAGAGCTTAAACATGAGCACAACAATTGCCAAGTATCAAATTATCCAAGACATTTTAGAATTACTACATGTAGCATTTTCCAATTCCAACCATATAACAATTTAACGAAGAAGAAACTTCGCCATGAATACTATGAGTAGAGCCTAAGGACATACTTGTCCATATGCTACAGCGGAGCGTGTCTCTCTCCCACAAAGTGAATGCTAGGATCCATTTTATTCAAACAAAACAAAAAACAAAAACAAACCGACGCTCCAAGCAAAGTACATAAGATGTGACGGAATAAAAATATAGTTTCAGGGAGGAACCTGATAATGTTGTCGATGAAGAAGGGGATGCCTTGGGCATCCCCAAGCTTAGACGCTTGAGTCTTCTTATAATATGCAGGGGTGAACCACCGGGGCATCCCCAAGCTTAGAGTTTTCACTCTCCTTGATCATATTGCATCATACTCCTCTCTTGATCCTTGAAAACTTCCTCCACACCAAACTCGAAACAACTCATTAGAGGGTTAGTGCATAATAAAAATTCACATGTTCAGAGGTGACACAATCATTCTTAACACTTCTGGACATTGCATAAATCTACTGGACATTAATGGATCAAAGAAATTCATCCAACATAGCAAAAGAGGCAATGCAAAATAAAAGGCAGAATCTGTCAAAACAGAACAGTCCGTAAAGATGGATTTTATTAGGCCACCAGACTTGCTCAAACGAAAATGCTCAAATTGAATGAAAGTTGCGTACATATCTGAGGATCATGCTCGTAAATTGGCTTAATTTTATGAGCTACCTACAGGGAGATAGACCCAGATTCGTGACAGCAAAGAAATCTGGAACTGCGCAGTAATCCAAATCTAGTACTTACTTTTCTATCAAAGACTTTACTTGGCACAACAAAACATAAAACTAAGATAAGGAGAGGTTTCTACAGTAGTAAACAACTTCCAAGACACAAATATAAAACAAAAATACTGAAGTAAAAACATGGGTTGTCTCCCATAAGCGCTTTTCTTTAACGCCTTTCAGCTAGGCGCAGAAAGTGTAACTCAAGTGTTATCAAAAGATGGAGCATTGATATCATAAGCTCCCCCATTTGCAGTGGTACTAGGGGCTTTGTCAATTTTAGGCCTATAATAATATTTCTTTGGTTTAGGCACTTTAGAGGCATACATAAACTTTTGCTCCTTTCCCACATAAGCTTTCTCTCTAAACTGTAAAGATGAAAAGGTTGAACCCAAGGTTCCCATAGCTTTTTCAAGTTCGCCAATCCTATTAATTTGATTATCATGGTCAACACAAGTTCCTAGGACACTAATTCTTTCATCAATTCCTCCTAAGGATTTATCAAGTTTATCAGTTTTAACAAGTAACATCTCCAACTTAGTTTCAACACTAAAATTTTTCTCTATGGTTTCCAATTTTTTCATAACATCCTCAAGGGAGGTTTCAATTTTAATTTCATTAACAGGTGGTGTTCCAAATAAACTCTCAATAATGCAACTAGCTTCTAAAGCGGGAGCACCTAGGAAGTTACCTCCCGCGAGACAATCAAGAACATATCTATTCCAGCTAGAGATACCAACATAAAAATTCCTGAGTAGGATAGTGGTGGAGTGTTTCTTAGTGCACCTATTATGGGCATCACTAATTCTATACCAAGCATCTTTTAAACATTCTCCTCCTTGTTGCTTAAATGAACGAACTTCAACTTCAGGATTACTCATTTTAGCAGTAGTAAATAAAACAAACTAGATAAAGTAAATGCAAGTAAACTAATTTTTTTGTGTTTTTGATATAGAGTGCAAGACAGTAAATAAAGTAAAACTAGCAACTAATTTTTTGTGTTTTGATATAATGCAGCAAACAAAGTAGTAAATAAAATAAAGTAAGACAAAAACAAAGTAAAGAGATTGAGAAGTGGAGACTCCCCTTGCAGCGTGTCTTGATCTCCCGGCAACGGCGCCGAAAAAGAGCTTGATGGCGTGTAACTCACACGTTCGTTGGGAACCCCAAGAGGAAGGTATGATGCGCACAGCAGCAAGTTTTCCCTCAGAAAGAAACCAAAGTTTATCGAACCAAGAGGAGCCAAGAAGCACGTTGAAGGTTGATGGCGGCGGGATGTAGTGCGGCGCAACACCAGGGATTCCGGCGCCAACGTGGAACCTGCACAACACAACCAAAGTACTTTGCCCCAACGAAACAGTGAGGTTGTCAATCTCACCGGCTTGCTGTAACAAAGGATTAACCGTATTGTGTGGAAGATGATTGTTTGCAGAGAAAACAGTAAAAACAAGTATTGCAGCAGATTTGTATTTCAGTATAAAAGAATGGACCGGGGTCCACAGTTCACTAGAGGTGTCTCTTCCATAAGATAAAAGCATGTTGGGTGAACAAATTACAGTCGGGCAATTGACAAATAGAGAGGGCATAACAATGCACATACATGACATGATAAGTATAGTGAGATTTAATTGGGCATTACGACAAAGTACATAGACCGCCATCCAAGCAGGTGCCGGAGGAGATCTCCGAATCCCCGAGATGGGATCGGCGGCGCGGCGTCTGGAAGGTTTTCCGTATCGTGGTTTTTTCGCATCGGGGTTTCGCGACGGAGGCTTTAAGTAGGCGGAAGGGCAGAGTCGGGGGCCCACACCATAGGGCGGCGCGGGCCCCCTTGGCCGCACCGCCATGTGGTGTCGCCACCTCGTGGCCCCACTTCGTATGCTCTTCGGTCTTCTGGAAGGTTCGTGGCAAAATAGGCCCCTGGGTCTTCGTTTCGTCCAATTCCGAGAATATTTCGTTACTAGGATTTCTGAAACCAAAAACAGCAGAAAACAGGAACTGGCACTTCGGCATCTTGTTAATAGGTTAGTTCCGAAAATGCACGAATATGACATAAAGTGTGCATAAAACATGTAGGTATCATCAATAATATGGCATAGAACATAAGAAATTATCGATACGTCGGAGACGTATCAGTTAGCATTGTTCTTCGTATCATATGTTGTCGTAGTGCAACCCTTATACATCTAGCCGCCCTTACGCCTATCTTAGGTGTAGGGGCGGCACCCCGCTTGATCATCGTTTAGTAGATCCGATCCGTTACGGTTGCTCCTTGTTCTTCAAGGATTAGTTTAATATCCGCAATAGTTAGGCCTTACAAAGGGTTGGAGGATCCAGCGGCGTGTAGGGTGGAGTTTGCTAGCCCTAGACAGGATGTTCCGGGGATCAACCTCGTGTTGGTTTTTAGGCCCTGTCTAGGATCGGCTTACGATCACCGTACGCGAGCGCGAGGCCCAATCATGAGTAGGATGATCCGATTATGCGGTGAAAACCCTAAATCGTCGTAGATCGCTTTAGCTTTATCTTGATCAAGCAGGACCACCATATATTCGTGCACCTCGTACGAATCATGGGTGGATCGGCTCTTTGAGCCGATTCACAGGACAACCTGAGAGCCGATCGAGGCTCGTATTTAACGTTTACGTGTATGCCATGCAGGAAACTAAGCGAGGCATCATCCAACACCTTCCTGACCAGGTATAGGTCAGGTGGCACGCCCTGCGACAGCATCGGACGTGTGACGTAAGGCTTTGCGGGCCGTCGCTCGAGGGACTAGGGCCGCCGCAGCCCTGAGTTGTTCCCGGCTCTACGGTGTTGCCAGTCGCTGCCCGCCGGTGGCTTTCTGACCGCAACAGTAGCGCACGACGCCCTGTCGGTGGGATAAGGACGCGTGGGTAACCTCTAGTACCGGTTGGTAGGTGCAACCGGTACTAAAGCTGTCGGCAGGATAATGACGCCTTGCTCGATGAGCTAAAGTATGTAGCGCACGACGCCCTGTCGGTGGGATAAGGACGCGTGGGTAACCTTTAGTACCGGTTGGTGGGTGCAACCGGTACTAAAGCTGTCGGCAGGATAAGGACGCCCTGCTCGATGAGATAAAGTATGTAGCGCACGACGCCCTGTCGGAGGAAGAAGAAGACAAAGTAGAAGCGGCGCCGTGCCTATAAAAGGAGCATCGATACGCCATGGCAAGCAGCTCAACAAGCCAACATGGATGGAGAGTTTCATCACCATGGATGGAGGAAAGGGTTGGGAAATCTCCCGTGGCGGAACTTGTCGAAGATGCCCTTGGTGCACACGCCCTATGGCATCTTCGGAAGTTCCGCCTCGGAAAAATTTCCCTGCAAGCCCGTGAAAGACTCCATCTCCTCTAACAATGTTGGGGAAAGGGTTGGGAAATCTCCCGTGGCGGAACTTGTCGAAGATGCCCTTGGTGCACACGCCCTATGGCATCTTCGGAAGTTCCGCCTCGGAAAAATTTCCCTGCAAGCCCGTGAAAGACTCCATCTCCTCTAACAATGTTGGGGAAAGGGTTGGGAAATCTCCCGTGGCGGAACTTCTCGAATATGCCCTTGGTGCACATGCCCTATATATGGCATATTCGGAAGTTCCGCCTCGGAAAAATTTCCCTGCAAGCCCGTGAAAGCTACTTAACTAGTAAAACAAGCCAACCATCTCCATTGTTAATATCTTACGGAGCGTAATATATCCTTGTGTTCCTCTTTGTACGGAGCCACCAAGATGGAATTATGTAGAACTGTGTAGTGTGCTTGAGTGAAAGAATGTCCGTCCATACACGTTGCTGATTTCTTTCCTAGCGTGCCTTTTCCACGCAGTCTCCCCTCATAGCGCGATTCAGGAACACCGATCGGCTTAAGGTCAGGAATAAAGTCAACACAAAACTCAATGACCTCCTCTGTTCCATAGCCCTTGGAGATGCTTCCTTCTGGCCTAGCACGGTTATGAACGTACTTCTTTAAGACTCCCATGAATCTCTCAAAGGGGAACATGTTGTGTAGAAATACAGGACCGAGAACGCCAATCTCTTCGACCAGGTGAACTAGGAGATGTGTCATAATATTGAAGAAGGATGGTGGGAACACCAACTCGAAGCTGACTAGACATTGGACCACATCCTTCTGTAAATTTTGTAGAGTAAGTGGATTGATCACCTTCTGAGAAATTGCATTGAGGAACGCACATAGCTTCACAATGGGTACTCGAACATTTTCCGGCAGAAGCCCCCTCAATGCAACCGGAAGTAATTGTGTCATAATCACGTGGCAGTCATGAGACTTTAGGTTTTGAAACTTTTTCTCCGACATGTTTATTATTCCCTTTATATTCGACGAGAAGCCAGACGGGACCTTGATGCTACTCAGGACTTCAAAAAAGATCTCCTTCTCCTCTTTGGTAAGAGCGTAGCTGGCAGGACCTTGATACTTCTCTGGATTCAGGTTGTTTCCTTCGTGGATACTTTGCTGGTCCTGCCGTGCATCCGGTGTATCTTTTGTCTTCCCATACATGCCCAAGAAGTTTAGCAGGTTCACGCAAAGATTTTTCGTCACGTGCATCACGTCGATTGCAGAGTGAACCTCTAAGAATTTCCAGTAGGGTAGCTCCCAAAATATCGACTTCTTCTTCCACATGGGTACGTGTCCGTCAACATCATGCGGAACAGATTGTCCGCCGGGACCCTTTCCAAAGATCACTTTTAAATCCTTGACCATATCATATATAACTTCCCCAGTAGGGCGGGTAGGCTTCGTTCGGTTATCTGCCTCACCTCCGAAATGCTTTCCTCTCTTTCTTACGTGATGTTGTTTTGGAAGAAATCGACGATGCCCCAGGTACACATTCTTGTTTCCCAAATAATTACTGTCAGTCTCACCTAAACAGTGTGTGCATGCATTGTATCCCTTGTTTGACTGCCCTGAAATGTTACCAAGAGCAGGCCAATCATTGATGGTTACAAATAACAACGCTCGTAGGTTAAATTCCTTTTGTTCGTGCTCATCCCACACAGGTACACCTTCGTCACGCCACAACTCTAAAAGTTCTTCAACCAATGGCCTCAGGTACACATCAATGTCGTTGCCGGGTTGCTTCGGGCCCTGGATGAGCACTGGCATCATAATGAACTTCCGCTTCATGCACAACCAAGGAGGAAGGTTATAGATACATAGAGTCACTGGCCAGGTGCTATGACTGGAGCTCTGCTCCCCGAAAGGATTAAAGCCATCTGTACTTAGACCAAATCTTAAGTTCCTTGCGTCATCTGAAAATGACTTGAACTCTCTGTCGATTTTTCTCCACTGCGACCCGTCAGCGGGGTGTCTCAGCATCACATCTTTCTTACGGTCCTCTTTGTGCCATCGCAACAACTTGGCATGCTCTTTGTTCTGGAACAAACGTTTCAACCGTGGTATTATAGGAGCATACCACATCACCTTCGCAGGAACCCTCTTCCTGGGGGTGGACTCACCCTCAACATCGCCAGGGTCATCTCGCCTGATCTTATACCTCAATGCACTACATACCGGGCATGCATTCAAATTCTCGTACTCCCCGCGGTAGAGGATGCAGTCATTGATGCATGCATGTATCTTCTGCACCTCTAATCCTAGAGGGCAGACAACCTTCTTTGCTTCGTACGTGCTAGAGGGCAACACGTTCTCCCCTGGAAGCATCTTCTTTATTATTTTCAGCAACTTTTCAAATCCCTTGTCAGAAGTACCATTCTCTGCCTTCCACTGCAGCAATTCCAGCGTGGTACCCAGCTTTTTCTGACCATTTTCGCAATTTGGGTACAACAGTTTGTTGTGATCCTCTAACATTTTCTCCAACTTCAACCTCTCCTTTTCATTTCCGCAGTTCATCTTCGCATCAAGAATGGCCCGACCCAAATCGTCATCCGGGTCATCAAAAATCGGCTCATCGAAAATGGGCTCTTCTTCAGCTTCGTCTTCCCCCATTCTACTATCACCGTCTTCAGTGAATAAGGGATAGTTGTCACTATCCTCTTCTTCTTCGTTGTCTTCCAATATAACCCCTCTTTCTCCGTGCTTGGTCCAACAATTATAGCTGGGCATGAAACCGTTCTCCAGCAGGTGGACGTGAAGGGTCTTCGAGGTAGAGTAATCCTTCATATTCTTACAGGAACTACATGGACAATACATGAAACCATTCGACCGCCTGTTTGCCTCAGCCACGTTGAGAAAATAATGCATGCCATTAATGAACTCGGGATGGCACCGGTCACCGTACATCCATTGTCGACTCATCTGCATTTTATATGTATATCAAAAATCATTAAATACACAACATCGTGGATATATGAGTGACCAACTTAATTAATATTCAAGTTCATCACATAAAACTAATTGTTTTTATAAAAAAGAAGAGGGGCTCACCGAGGTGGTACTGTGCCGGCTAGGGGACGATTGAAAGGACACGGATGTCGCCTAGAGGGGGGTGAATAGGCGATTTAAAACTTTTACGAGATGGGCTTAACAAATGCGGAATAAAACTAGCGTTTACTTTGTCAAGCCCAAAGCCTATATACTATGGTTCACCTATGTGCACCAACAACTTATGCTAAGCAATACAAGCAAGTATGTGATAGCAAGATATATATAACTTCAAGCACGATGGCTATCACAAGGTAAAGTGCATAAGTAAAGAGCTCGGGTATAGAGATAACCGAGGCACGCGGGAGACGATGATTTATCCCGGAGTTCACACTCTTGCGAGTGCTAATCTCCGGTGGAGAGGTGCGGTTGCTTAGTGCTCCCGAACGCCACAAAGATGCTCACCCCAAGATGCGGTACTTACACCACACACCGAACGCCATGAAGGCGCCTCACCTAAATCTCCGGTGACCCTCGCCACAAAGGCCTAGGTCACGGTTCCACTAAGGGATTTCCTTCGAGGCGGAAACCGGGCCTTACACAAAGATTGGGGCACACATCCACAACTTAATTGGAGGCTCCCAACAAATCGCCACAAAGGCCTAGAATCCGTCTAGGGTTCCAAGAACCCAAGAGTAACAACTTTCTTGCTTTCACTTCCACGAATCACCGTGGAGAACTCAAACCGATGCACCAAATGCAATGGCAAGAACACCACAAAGATGCTCAAGTACTTCTCTCTCAAATTCCAACAAAGCTACAAAAGCTATTGGGGGAATAAGAGAGGAAGAACAAATAGGAGGAGGAACACCAAATTTCTCCAAGATCTAGATCTAGTGGATTCCCCTCACAAAGAGAGGGATTTGATTGGTGAAGATGTAGATCTAGATCTCCTCTATCTTTCTCTCAAATAGATGCAAGATTCATGGGAGGGAGAGGGAGATAGCAAGCTCAAAGAAGGTCAACAATGGGGGCAAAAACGAGCTCAAACGGATGGGAAACTTTGGGGAAGAAGACCCCCTTAAATAGGGCAAGAGAAATCTGCCCGTTATGCACAAAACTCGTCAAAACCGGAACTTCCGGTCATTTGGGGCGGAACTTCCGCCCCCCGGAAGTTCCGGCCAACTTCCGGGTGAAGTAGGGCGTCCCGGAAAGCTTACGGTATAGTTTGCGTGCAGATTCGTCATTTCCGGAAGTTCACCGGAAGTAGGGCGGAACTTCCGGCCAACGTCCGGCCAAAAAAGTGCTTCACGAAAACTTCAATAACTTTTGCATCCGGACTCCGATTTTGATGATCTTGGGCTCGTTTCGAAGCTAGTAACAAGCTCTACAAGATCATGCAGGGAACCATCATAGTCCAGTAAGGTAGGATATAAATGAAGAAAGGTTTTACCTATCTAAAAAAGACATACCGGTAAAACCTCCAACCTTGAAAATGCAACAACTTGAGTTAGAAAACTCGGATTTAGGTGAAACCAATTTTGTTGTAAAGAAGATGACAAGAGATACCCCACAAAGAGTGAAAATCTTAAGAACAAGTGGGGTAGGTTTTTCTATGTATTTTAGAGTGAAACCTCTCAATACGAGAAACCGAGAAAAACTCCAATATCGAAAACGCAACAAGTGATTCATGCGGAATCCGTTTTCGATGAACTAGAGCTTGTCATGAGAATAAGCACAAGCTCTAAAACATCACATGGATAAGGTCCAAATAACAACCAAGAAAGATGATGCAAGGATGCAAAGGTTTGAGCTCTCTCCGAACGATACGATCGAGTTACTCACTCGAGAGCCCTCTTGATAGTACGGCAACTAAACTATAAACCGGTCTCCAACTACACTATGAGACCGGTGAGAAAGAAACCCTATCAAGAGCAAACCTTATACTTGCGCATTCCACTTGAGCTCGATGACGATGATCTTGACCTCAACAAGATGGAACGCCTTTCTTGCTTGTGCTTGCTTGACGAAGTCTTGTGGATTGCTCCCCCATAATCCACCATGGGAGAGCTTCTTCTTCGGCGCATCTTCACATAACCATGACCACCATGTGGATTGCTCCCCCATAATCCACCATGGGAGAGCTTCTTCTTCGGCGCATCTTCACATATCCATGATCACCATATGGATGGCAAGACTCAAGCAAAGGATCTCTTCGAGATGGCTCATCTTGAACTTGCACTTCATTTCTTCATTCTTCATCATGTTGATGTCTTGAAGTAACTTGAGGGCTCACTTCATCTTCATCTTCAAGACATACTTGACACTTGATATCCTTCATCAATTTCTTCTTATTGCAACCTAATACAAACATGTTGATGTCTTGAAGTAACTTGAGGGCTCACTTCATCTTCATCTTCAAGACATACTTGACACTTGATATCCTTCATCAATTTCTTCTTATTGCAACCTTGAAGCCAACATATGGTTCAAGAATTGCCTATGGACAACTCCTACAAATATAACTCAATGCAAACATTAGTCCATAGGGATTGTCATTAATTACCAAAACCACACATGGGGGCTCCATGCACTTTCAATCTCCCCCATTTTGGTAATTGATGACAATCTCTTTGAGAGGGTTTATATAAGGAATTGAAGTAACAAACAAGTTGAATATATAGAGCAAACTCCCCCATAATATATGCGTGTGTGAATGATCTTGACTTTCATTGCATATATTGGCATTCAAAGCCTAGTGGAGTTTCCTCTAACTATTCAACTATGCAAAGCAACAAGATGCAATGCAATAAAGGCACATGCTTAAGCACAAAGCAAAGACATAACCAAATTCCCTTAAACCCTCCAAACTTCTCCCCCATTGGCACCAATTGCCGAAATGGGTGAAAAATTTAGAAGGTCAATATAGTGAGAGTTCCTCCATAGCGTGTGCATTTCTCATAATTTGAGTGGAATCAAATGCACGTATCCAATGATGAATATTCGGAAGGAATCACACTATAGATAGGATCAAAGATTGCAAAAAGATAACAAAGTCTAGAAGCTTCAACAAATGAAGCAAGCAACCAAATGAACCACAAAGAAGATACCAAAAGAAAGATAGATATTATGATAAGATCAAGAAGATTACTCTAAATAATATGAGGAAGCTCCCCAAGGTTTGTGCACAAAACTAGACAATTTGCATTGGAGTATAAAGTGCACAAACATGGAATCATCACTCCCATAATATCATTCAAAACAAAAGATACCAAGTGAATCAAACTCTAATGATCACCAAAAGATAGTGCTCTAAATCAAATGAGGAAGCTCCCCAAGGTACATGCATAAATTAAAATGTTGTATTTGAATACAATATGCATAACATGGAATCCTCACTCCCTCATTACCATTTAAAACACAAACATTTGCAATAGATCATAGATAGAAAATTAAGCTTAACACTTGCAACAAACAAATAGTTGAGCAACAAGTAAGAGGCACCATAATAAAAAGGCTCAACCAAGAGGATATGTGAAAGGCATGATAAAGCATATTATAAGACTATTACAAGGATGAGCAAAAAGCATCATCATAGTCTTCAATGAATTATATTGCTTAGCATGACCAATCAACATGCAATAAATAAATAAGATATCAAAAGGAGATGTATCATCTCTTATGTGTATAAGTTTCTCTAAGTGGGCAATATCACAAAGATATTTATCCACAAAGAAACATGCACACATAAAATAGATACGCAAGAAAAATAGTATGATATCCAAGACGAAGTCATGCAATATACCAATAAGAATTTTTGCTTAATAGCATGGCCAAAGGCTCAATTTTATCTTATTGTACATTCATGAACTTCAACCACAAACAACTAAAATACATCACAAATATCAACAAGGGATAGAAGATAGTTGGGATGCATTTGAGAAAGGCAACAAGTATCACAAACGAGGATACCAAAAGAAGTAACTAAATTTGCACTTTCATCTATATTGCACATGTGAGAGCCTTGAGGAATTGATATGCAATAAAATTGCTAGATAGGCATAGTTGGGATGGATGAATCATGAGCATGATTTAAAATACTTCCCAACAAATGCACTCATCTCAAATTACTCACATTCACAATAAAGAGGTTTCATAAAGACTTTTGCAAGAAGCACAACATTTGCAAATCAAGAGATTCATGCCAAGATGCAACCACATGGTTGGATACTAGAAAAATATGCATGAGAAGATACTTGTTACCGAGATAGCATTGGTGTGGATGTAGTAGATATGTGTTCGTTGACCATCCTAGCTTGCCTCAAGTTACCATTGAGTCACCACTTATTCCCAAGAGTGAGACAAGCATCCAATGCATATCCATTGTACCTAACACAAAGGTAAGTACAAAATGGTCCCCAAACTAATTGGGTCCGAAGTAGTTAGACACACTACAACATATAGGACAAACTCCACAATTCTATGTGCATATAGATATGAAATTGAATTTCATGCACATCTTAGCCAAATTAGGATTTGATGGAGTTTACCCTATATATTGGATCAAAGAAAGTGACACATGTCATAAGATATACATATATTAAATATGCATGCACAATACTTTCAAGAACCAAAGGAGATACAATTTGGACAAAACACCAAATAAATCAAGAGACAAAGGTTGCCCAAATTATATCAAAGAATCAAATCAACACAAGATTGACTCCAAAGACTTATCTCATTATAAGAAGCTAATTAAGCCTAAACACAAAGGAATGAGATAACCAACTCCCAAGAGAGCAAGGTTCCAACAAATAAACCAAACCCTCGACACTTTTTATGATGGCACAAAGTACCAAAAAGAAAATTATGTCTCCCAAAACCAAATTTTTGATAAAGATCAAGAGATGTTAAGCATTCTAACAAATATAGAAGAGCTCCCCCAAGATTAGTGCATTATCTAGGATTTTGCATATGAATACAAAATGCACAAAACTAGGATCATCACGCTACCTATATCTACTAAAATGCTAAGAAAGTTTGAATAGACAAATTAGATCCATAAGATGCAAGGAAGACACATGGGAGTCAAAGCAAAACAAATTCATGGCAATAAATAAGGCAATTTAAACACAAGAGCCAATGTAAATATGATCAATAAAAATCTACCTCATAAAGATTACCAATTGTCCTAGGACAAGAGGTATTAGGAAATATTTCCCGGTGGTAGTTTGTAAGTATACATAAGATCATATTTACAACGAATAAAGCATATGGTAAAAGATAAGAGTTAACCATCATGCAAAGATAGTTTCTTGATAGCTTCATTTAGTCATACCAACATGCAAGGCAATTAATAGTATTCATACCAACATGCAAAGCAATTAATAGTATTCATACCAACATGCAAAGCAATTAATAGTATGACTTGAAGCACATGGTTTTCCAAAAATGTATTGAGGGACACGTTGTGAAAAACCATGCCAAGAAAAACTTTCACAAATAAGATCCACAAAGATATTAGCAATGAAGCTATTTAAGCAAATTGGAGTTTGTTTGAGCAAACATGCCACATAGGAGAGAGATAATTTACAATATCAATTCTATGTGACACAACCTCAAATGTTCACATTTTCTAGGCTTGTAATATGCACAAAGCTTATTACTCCCCCATAATGTGATAAGGAATTTATTTTCACAAGAGGCAAATAAGATCCAACTAGAGATATTAATGGACATTAGAATTTGAATTTCTCATGAATATGACATACCACATAGAGACTAGATAATCTTGCAATATCAATTCTAAGTGATATTCCTCATGTACACACATTGTTAGGATCATGAAATTCCCAAAGGAATATCACTCCCCCAAAATGGGATAGTCCATTAATCGCTCATAAGAGCCATATAAGATACAACAAGATGCAAAGTGGCTCCTGATACGTCTCCGACGTATCGATAATTTCTTATGTTCCATGCCATATTATTGATGATTTCTACATGTTTTATGCACACTTTATGTCATATTCGTGCATTTTCTGGAACTAACCTATTAACAAGATGCCGAAGTTCATGTTTTCCTGTTTTTGGTTTCAGAAATCCTAGTAACGAAATATTCTCGGAATCGGACGAAATCAAGATCCAGGTTCCTATTTTCACCGGAAGCATCCAGAACACCCGAGAGCCGCCATAGGGGGGGCACTGGGCCCCCAGACCATAGGCCGGCGCGCCCGGGCCTGGCGCGCCGCCTATAGTGTCGTCGCCCTTCAGCCCTCTGCCGCCTCTTCGCCTATTTAAAGCCTCCGTCGCAAAACCCTGAAACGGAGGACGAAACCCACAGAAACCTTCCAGAGCCGCCGCCATCGTGAAGCCAAGATCCGGGGGACAGGAGTCTCTGTCCGGCACCCGCCGGAGCGGGGAAGTGCCCGGAAGGCTTCTCCATCGACACCGCTGCCATCTCCACCGCCATCTTCATCACCGGCTGCTCCCATGAGAGGGAGTAGTTCTCCATCGAGGCTCGGGGCTGTACCGGTAGCTATGTGGTTCATCTCTCTCCTATGTACTTCAATACAATAATCTCATGAGCTGCCTTACATGATTGAGATTCATATGATGATGCTTGTAATCTAGATGTCATTGTGCTAGTCAAGTGAGTTTTACTTATGTGATCTCCGGAGACTCCTTGTCCCACGTGTGTAAAGGTGACAGTGTGTGCACCGTGTGGGTCTCTTAGGCTATATTTCACAGAATACTTACTCACTGTTATGAATGGCGTAGTGAAGTGCTTATTTATATCTCTTTATGATTGCAATGTGTTTTGTATCACAATTTATCTATGTGCTACTCTAGCAATGTTATTAAAGTAGTTTTATTCCTCCTGCACGGTGTAATGGTGACAGTGTGTGCATCCGTGTTAGTACTTGGCGTATGCTATGATCATGATCTCTTGTAGATTGTGAAGTTAACTATTGCTATGATAGTATTGATGTGATCTATTCCTCCTACATAGCGTGAAGGTGACAGTGTGCATGATGTGTTAGTACTTGGTTTAGTCATGTTGATCTTTCTTGCACTCTAAGGTTATTTAAATATGAACATTGAATTGTGGAGCTTGTTAACTCCGGCATTGAGGGTTCGTGTAATCCTACGCAATGTGTTCATCATCCAACAAGAGTGTAGAGTATGCATTTATCTATTCTGTTATGTGATCAAAGTTGAGAGTGTCCACTAGTAAAAGTCTATTCCCTAGGCCTTGTTCCTAAATATCGCTATCGCTGCTTGTTTACTGTTTTTTACTACTGCTGCGTTACTACTGCTACCATATTACCACCATCAACTACACGCAGTTACTACTGCTCATATTCATTCATACCACCTGTATTTCACTATCTCTTCGCCGAACTAGTGCACCTATTAGGTGTGTTGGGGACACAAGAGACTTCTTGCTTTGTGGTTGCAGGGTTGCATGAGAGGGATATCTTTGACCTCTTCCTCCCCGAGTTCGATAAACCTTGGGTATCCACTTAAGGGAAACTTGCTGCTGTTCTACAAACCTCTGCTCTTGGAGGCCCAACACTGTCTACAAGAATAGAAGCACCCGTAGACATCAAGCACTTTTCTGGCGCCGTTGCGGGGAGGAAAGGTAAAAAGGCACTCATACTCCAGTACTTTTCTGGCGCCATTGTGTTTGTGCTCGAAGCTATTTCCTTTAGATCCTGCAATTGCATCTTTTTGTTTCTTGTTTACACTAGTTTGGCATAATGGACAACAATGAGCTTCTTATTCTATTTCCTGATTTAAGACATGGATTGTTTGATGCGAAAATTAAAAAACCTATGAAATCTTATTTGCATGCTGGTAGTAATATTAGTATGAACGCTTTGAACACCATTGTTGATAATGATATAGAAAGTTCTAAGCTTGGGGAAGCTGGTTTTCATGATCTTTTTAGTCCCCCAAGCATTGAGGAGAAAATTTTCTTTGATGATACTTTGCCTCCTATTTATGATGATTATAATAGTGGTCTTTTGGTACAACCTACTATGGAGAGTAAATTTTGTTGTGATTATACTATGCCTCCTACACTTGATGAAAATAATAATGATAGCTACTTTGTTCAATTTGCTCCCACTACAACTAATAAAATTGATTATGCCTATGTGGAGAGTAATTATTTTATGCATGAGACTCATGATAAGAATGCTTTATGTGATAGTTATATTGTTGAGTTTGCTCATGATGCTACTGAAAGTTATTATGAGAGAGGAAAATATGGTTGTAGAAATTTTCATGTTACTAAAACACCTCTCTATGTGCTGAAATTTTTGAAGCTACACTTGTTTTATCTTCCTATGCTTGTTATTTTGCTCTTCATGAACTTGTTTATTTACAAGATTCCTATGCATAGGAAGCATGTTAGACTTAAATGTGTTTTGAATTTGCCTCTTGATGCTCTCTTTTGCTTCAAATATTATTTCTTGCGAGTGCATCATTAAAACTGCTGAGCCCATCTTAATGGCTATAAAGAAAAGAACTTCTTGGGAGATAACCCATGTGCTATTTTGCTACAGTACTTTGTTTTATATTTGTGTCTTGTAGTTGTTTACTACTGTAGCAACCTCTCCTTATCTTAGTTTTGTGTTTTTTTGTGCCAAGTAAAGTCTTTGAATAGTAAAGTGAATACTAGATTTGGATTACTGCGCAGAAACAGATTTCTTTGCTGTCACGAATCTGGGTCTAATTCTCTGCAGGTAACTCAGAAAATTATGCCAATTTACGTGAGTGATCCTCAGATATGTACGCAACTTTCATTCAATTTGAGCATTTTCATTTGAGCAAGTCTGGTGCCCTTTTAAAATTCGTCTTTACGGACTGTTCTGTTTTGACAGATTCTGCCTTTTATTTCGCATTGCCTCTTTTGCTATGTTGGATGAATTTTTTTGATCCATTAATGTCCAGTAGCTTTATGCAATGTACAGAAGTGTTAAGAATGATTGTGTCACCTCTGAACATGTGAATTTTTATTATGCACTAACCCTCTAATGAGTTGTTTCGAGTTTGGTGTGGAGGAAGTTTTCAAGGATCAAGAGAGGAGTATGATGCAATATGATCAAGGAGAGTGAAAGCTCTAAGCTTGGGGATGCCCGGTGGTTCACCCCTACATATTCTAAGAAGACTCAAGCGTCTAAGCTTGGGGATGCCCAAGGCATCCCCTTCTTCATCAAAAACATTATCAGGTTCCTCCCCTGAAACTATATTTTTATTCCGTCACATCTTATGTACTTTGCTTGGAGCGTCGGTTTGTTTTTGTTTTTGTTTTGTTTGAATAAAATGGATCCTAGCATTCACTTTATGGGAGAGAGACACGCTCCGCTGTAGCATATGGACAAATATGTCCTTAGGCTCTACTCATAGTATTCATGGCGAAGTTTCTTCTTCGTTAAATTGTTATATGGTTGGAATTGGAAAATGCTACATGTAGTAACTCTAAAATGTCTTGGATAATTTGATACTTGGCAATTGTTGTGCTCATGTTTAAGCTCTTGCATCATATACTTTGCACCCATTAATGAAGAAATACTTAGAGCTTGCTAATTTGGTTTGCATATTTGGTTTCTCTAGAGTCTAGATAACATCTAGTATTGAGTTTTGAACAACAAGGAAGACGGTATGGAGTCTTATAATGTTTACCATATGTCTTTTATGTGAGTTTTGTTGTACCGTTCATCCTTGTGTTTGTTTCAAATAACCTTGCTAGCCTAAAACCTTGTATCGAGAGGGAATACTTCTCATGCATCCCAAATACTTGAGCCAACCACTATGCCATTTGTGTCCACCATACCTACCTACTACATGGTATTTATCCGCCATTCCAAAGTAAATTGCTTGAGTGCTACCTTTAAAATTCCATCATTCACCTTTGCAATATATAGCTCATGGGACAAATAGCTTAAAAACTATTGTGGTATTGAATATGTACTTATGCACTTTATCTCTTATTAAGTTGCTTGTTGTGCGATAACCATGTTTCTGGGGACGCCATCAACTATTCTTTGTTGAACATCATGTGAGTTGCTATGCATGTCCGTCTTGTCTGAAGTAAGAGAGATCTACCACCGTAATGGTTGGAGCATGCATATTGTTAGAGAAGAACATTGGGCCGCTAACTAAAGCCATGAATGATGGTGGAAGTTTCAGTTTTGGACATATATCCTCAATCTCATATGATAATAATAATTGTTGTCACATGCTTATGCATTAAAGAGGAGTCCATTATCTGTTGTCCATGTTGTCCCGGTATGGATGTCTAAGTTGAGAATAATCAAAAGTGAGAAATCCAAAATGCGAGCTTTCTCCTTAGACCTTTGTACAGGCGGCATGGAGGTACCCCATTGTGACACTTGGTTAAAACATGTGCATTGCAAAGATCCGGTAGTCCAAGCTAATTAGGACAAGGTGCGGGCACTATTAGTATACTATGCATGAGGCTTGCAACTTGTAAGATATAATTTTCATAACTCATATGCTTTATTACTACCGTTGACAAAATTGTTTCATGTTTTCAAAATGAAAGCTCTAGCACAAATATAGCAATCGATGCTTTCCTCTTTGAAGGACCATTCTTTTACTTTTATGTTGAGTCAGTTCACCTATTTCTCTCCACCTCAAGAAGCAAACACTTGTGTGAACTATGCATTGATTCTTACATACTTGCATATTGTACTTGTTATATTACTCTATGTTGACAATTATCCATGAGATATACATGTTACAAGTTGAAAGCAACCGCTGAAACTTAATCTTCCTTTGTGTTGCTTCAATACCTCTACTTTGAATTATTGCTTTATGAGTTAACTCTTATGCAAGACTTATTGATGCTTGTCTTTAAGTGCTATTCATGAAAAGTCATTGCTTTATGATTCACTTGTTTACTCATGTCATTACCATTGTTTTGATCGCTGCATTCATTACATATGTTTACAATATGATCAAGTTTATGATGGCATGTCACTTCAGAAATTATCTTTGTTATCGTTTTACCTGCTCGGGACGAGCAGAACTAAGCTTGGGATGCTGATACGTCTCCGACGTATCGATAATTTCTTATGTTCCATGCCATATTATTGATGATTTCTACATGTTTTATGCACACTTTATGTCATATTCGTGCATTTTCGGAACTAACCTATTAACAAGATGCTGAAGTGCCGTTCCTGCTGCTGTTTTTGGTTTCAGAAATCCTAGTAACGAAATATTCTCGGAATCGGACGAAATCAAGACCCAGGTTCCTATTTTCACCGGAAGCATCCAGAACACCCGAGAGCCGCCAGAGGGGGGGGCACTGGGCCCCCAGACCATAGGCCGGCGCGGCCCAGGCCCTGGTCGCGCCGCCCTATAGTGTCATCGCCTTCAGCCTCCCGCCGCCCTCTTCGCTATTTAAAGCCTCCGTCGCGAAACCCCGACACGGAGGAAGAAACCCACGAAACCTTCCAGCCGCCGCCATCGCGAAGCCAAGATCTGGGGACAGTCTCTGTTCCGGCACGCCGGAGCGGGGAAGTGCCCGGAAGGCTTCTCCATCGACACCGCTGCCATCTCCACCGCCATCTTCATCACCGCTGCTCCCATGAGGAGGGAGTAGTTCTCCATCGAGGCTCGGGGCTGTACCGGTAGCTATGTGGTTCATCTCTCCTATGTACTTCAATACAATAATCTCATGAGCTGCCTTACATGATTGAGATTCATATGATGATGCTTGTAATCTAGATGTCATTGTGCTAGTCAAGTGAGTTTTACTTATGTGATCTCCGGAGACTCCTTGTCCCACGTGTGTAAAGGTGACAGTGTGTGCACCGTGTGGGTCTTTTATGCTATATTTCACAGAATACTTACTCACTGTTATGAATGGCGTAGTGAAGTGCTTATTTATATCTCTTTATGATTGCAATGTGTTTTGTATCACAATTTATCTATGTGCTACTCTAGCAATGTTATTAAAGTAGTTTTATTCCTCCTGCACGGTGTAATGGTGACAGTGTGTGCATCCGTGTTAGTACTTGGCGTATGCTATGATCATGATCTCTTGTAGATTGTGAAGTTAACTATTGCTATGATAGTATTGATGTGATCTATTCCTCCTACATAGCGTGAAGGTGACAGTGTGCATGCTGTGTTAGTACTTGGTTTAGTCGTGTTGATCTTTCTTGCACTCTAAGGTTATTTAAATATGAACATTGAATTGTGGAGCTTGTTAACTCCGGCATTGAGGGTTCGTGTAATCCTACGCAATGTGTTCATCATCCAACAAGAGTGTAGAGTATGCATTTATCTATTCTGTTATGTGATCAAAGTTGAGAGTGTCCACTAGTGAAAGTCTATTCCCTAGGCCTTGTTCCTAAACTGCTATCGCTGCTTGTTTACTGTTTTATCGTTACTACTGCTGCGTTACTACTGCTACCATATTACCACCATCAACTACACGCCGTTACTACTGCTCATATTCATTCATACCACCGTATTTCACTATCTCTTCGCCGAACTAGTGCACCTATTAGGTGTGTGGGGACACAAGAGACTTCTTGCTTTGTGGTTGCAGGGTTGCATGAGAGGGATATCTTTGACCTCTTCCTCCCTGAGTTCGATAAACCTTGGGTATCCACTTAAGGGAAACTTGCTGCTGTTCTACAAACCTCTGCTCTTGGAGGCCCAACACTGTCTACAAGAATAGAAGCACCCGTAGACATCAGCTCCAACACAAACACATGGTGTGTAACCCAACATGCATAGACTTGATTTCTCAAGAAAAGCAAGTAGGAAGTACAACATATACAAACACATGTTAGGAACAAAAACTAACACATGCAAAGGGGCGAGTAACTTTCAATATAAATGAGTTGAGCACATGTTACCGCAAGGAGGAACATTGATCATATGATAGAAGCAAGATAACCAAGACTTGGCTTGATAATATAAATGATGAAGATCCCTTAATTCTTCATGATGTAGCCAAGTCTCCAATGCCCTCCAACAAGCACCTATTGATCAAGTTTTGGATTGTTGGTCCCCAACTAAGTTGGGTCCTAAGAGGTTAGTCACAATAGGCTTGGCAACCCAAATGGTTCTTTTCTTGACACCACTTTGAGTACCAACATATTTGGCAAACACATTGCCACCCTCATCCTTACGAAGAGAATAAACATCATCAATGGAGATAGAGTTGGATGAGGTACCAATAGTGCAAAAAGAGGAGATGTGGCCCTTCTCACGGCATATGTAGCAAGTTCTTTTCTTCTCCTTCTTCTCACTAGATTTCTCCACAATGGGAGCATTGGCTTGATTCTTCTTGGGAAGTGGAATTTCTTCAACTTGAGGTTGAATATGAGTTTGAGCTTGAGGCCGCTTCCCTTTTTGCTTCTTCTTCAAAGGGCAAGATCTAACATGGTGCCCTTCAATTTTGCACTTGAAGCAAACAATCTTGGCCGGGTCTTTGACTTGTACTTGGCCCTTCTTGTTCTTGTTGTTCTTGGACTTGTTCTTGTTGTTGGATTTGAATCCAAGTCCACTCTTGTCATTGGGGGATTGTTGCACACTTAACATCTTGTCAAGTTTGCATTTCCCTTCATGACCCTTTACCAAGTCGTTCTTCAAAGAAGAGACTTGGGCCTTGAGCTCTGATACGTCTCCGACGTATCGATAATTTCTTATGTTCTATGCCATATTATTGATGATACCTACATGTTTTATGCACACTTTATGTCATATTCGTGCATTTTCCGGAACTAACCTATTAACAAGATGCCAAGTGCAGTTCCTGTTGCTGTTTTTGGTTTCAGAAATCCTAGTAACGAAATATTCTCGGAATTGGACGAAACGAAGACCCAGGGGCCTATTTTTCCACGGAGCTTCCAGAAGACCGAAGAACATACGAAGTGGGGCCACGAGGTGGCGACACCACAAGGCGGCGGCCCGGGGGGCCCGCGCGCCCCATGGTGTGGCCTCGCCTGGCCCCCGACTCGCCCTTCCGCCTACTTAAAGCCTCCGTCGCGAAACCCTGATGCGAAACCACGATACGGAAAAACTTACCGAGACGCCGCCGCCGCCGATCCCATCTCGGGGATTGAGATCTCCTCCGGCACCGGAGAGGGATTCATCTCCCGGAGGACTCTACACCGCCATGGTCGCCTCCGGAGTGATGAGTGAGTAGTTCACCCCTGGACTATGGGTCCATAGCAGTAGCTAGATGGTTGTCTTCTCCTCATTGTGCTTCATTGTTGGATCTTGTGAGCTGCCTAACATGATCAAGATCATCTATCTGTAATTCTATATGTTGTGTTTGTCGGGATCCGATGGATAGAGAATACCATGTCATGTTAATTATCAAGTTATAACATATGTGTTGTTTATGATCTTGCATGTTCTCCGTTAGTAGTAGAGGCTCTGGCCAAGTTTTTACTTTTAACTCCAAGAGGGAGTATTTATGCTCGATAGTGGGTTCATGCCTGCATTGACACCTGGGACAGTGACAAAGTTCTAAGGTTGTGTTGTGCTGTTGCCACTAGGGATAAAACATTGGCGCTATGTCCGAGGATGTAGTTGTTGATTACATTACGCACCATACTTAATGCAATTGTCCTGTTGCTTTGCAACTTAATACCGGAGGGGGTTCGGATGATAACTGAAGGTGGACTTTTTAGGCATAGATGCAGTTGGATGGCGGTCTATGTACTTTGTCGTAATGCCCAATTAAATCTCACTATACTTATCATGTCATGTATGTGCATTGTTATGCCCTCTCTATTTGTCAATTGCCCGACCGTAATTTGTTCACCCAACATGCTTTTATCTTATGGGAGAGACACCTCTAGTGAACTGTGGACCCCGGTCCATTCTTATACTGAAATACAAATCTGCTGCAATACTTGTTTTACTGTTTTCTCTGCAAACAATCATCTTCCACACAATACGGTTAATCCTTTGTTACAACAAGCCGGTGAGATTGACAACCTCACTGTTTCGTTGGGGCAAAGTACTTTGGTTGTGTTGTGCAGGTTCCACGTTGGCGCGGAATCCCTGGTGTTGCACCGCACTACATCCCGCCGCCATCAACCTTCAACGTGCTTCTTGACTCCTACTGGTTCGATTAAACCTTGGTTTCTTACGAGGGAAACTTGCCGCGTGCGCATCACACCTTCCTCTTGGGGTTCCCAACGGACGTGTCAACTACACGCATCAAGCAAATTTCTGGCGCCGTTGCGGGGAGATCAAGACACGCTGCAAGGGAGTCTCCACTTCTCAATCTCCTTACTTTGTTTTTGTCTTGCTTTATTTTATTTACTACTTTGTTTGCTGCATTATATCAAAACACAAAAAAATTAGTTGCTAGCTTTACTTTATTTACTGTCTTGTTTGCTATATCAAAAACACAAAAAAATTAGTTTACTTGCATTTACTTTTTGATTCATCATGTTTCCTTTTAATTTTACCACAAAGAACATACCGGTGGGTCTATAATTGGGAGAAACAATATAGAAGAATTTTTCACTCATGTTAGTACCACTGAAGATTTTGAAGATAGACACTTGGTAGAACTTGCTCCCACTTATGAAATTGCTGCCGCTGCTTTAGTTCGCATGTTGGAAACTAAATTTGTTAATCTCAATCCTATAATCCAACACATGTTTCTTACACTTGGTGATTTGGAAGAGGGGGAAAAGAAAGATTTTGTTTTAGAAACCCTTCTTAGAGAATTTGGTGGTCTAGCAAGAGAGGCTAGAAAGGTCTTTGCTAAATTTAATATGCTTGGTTCTCATACTAATTTTGTTAGTCTCCTTGAAAAAATGGATATGGATAGAATAAGGTACACTAAAAATACTAATGATGGTGGAGAGATCAAAGCACCAATACCATGTAAACTCCTAGCTATGAATGATACACTAGAACATAACTATGCTTGGCTTGTTCCTGAAAATTTGTTCGATGAGAGTAGCAAGCCCAAGACTAATGAAAAGGAGACGCTGAAACTTATGTATCCAATATAATATGCATGGTTGAGAAAACTCCAAACCCCGCTGTAGGTGCACCACCCTTCGATAATACTTGAGATACACTTTCTGCGCCTAGCTGAAAGGCATTAAAGAAAAGCGCTTATGGGACACAACCCATGTTTTTACTACAGTATTTTTGTTTTATATTTGTGTCTTGGAAGTTTTTTACTACTGTAGCAACCTCTCCTTATCTTAGTTTTATGTTTTGTTGTGCCAAGTAAAGTCTTTGATAGAAAGTAAGTACTAGATTTGGATTACTGCGCAGTTCCAGATTTCTTTGCTGTCACGAATCTGGGTCTATCTCCCTGTAGGTAGCTCAGAAAATTACGCCAATTTACGAGCATGATCCTCAGATATGTACGCAACTTTCATTCAATTTGAGCATTTTCGTTTGAGCAAGTCTGGTGGCCTAATAAAATCCATCTTTACGGACTGTTCTGTTTTGACAGATTCTGTCTTTTATTTCGCATTGCCTCTTTTGCTATGTTGGATGAATTTCTTTGATCCATTAATGTCCAGTAGCTTTATGCAATGTCCAGAAGTGTTAAGAATGATTGTGTCACCTCTTAACATGTGAATTTTTATTATGCACTAACCCTCTAATGAGTTGTTTCGAGTTTGGTGTGGAGGAAGTTTTCAAAGATCAAGAGAGGAGTATGATGCAATATGATCAAGGAGAGTGAAAGCTCTAAGCTTGGGGATGCCCCGGTGGTTCACCCCTGCATATTCTAAGAAGACTCAAGCGTCTAAGCTTGGGATGCCCAAGGCATCCCCTTCTTCATCGACAACATTATCGGTTCCTCCCCTGAAACTATATTTTTATTCCGTCACATCTTATGTACTTTGCTTGGAGCGTCAGTTTGTTTTTGTTTTTGTTTGTTTGAATAAAATGGATCCTAGCATTCACTTTATGGGAGAGAGACACGCTCCGCTGTAGCATATGGACAAATATGTCCTTAGGTTCTACTCATAGTATTCATGGCGAAGTTTCTTCTTCGTTAAATTGTTATATGGTTGGAATTGGAAAATGATACATGTAGTAAAATGCTATAATGTCTTGGATAATGTGATACTTGGCAATTGTTGTGCTCATGTTTAAGCTCTTGCATTATATGCTTTGCACCCATTAATGAAGAAACACTTAGAGCTTGCTAATTTGGTTTGCATATTTGGTTTCTCTAGAGTCTAGATAATATCTAGTATTGAGTTTTGAACAACAAGGAAGACGGTATGGAGTCTTATGATGTTTACCATATGTCTTTTATGTGAGTTTTGTTGTACCGCTCATCCTTGTGTTTGTTTCAAATAACCTTGCTAGCCTAAACCTTGTATCGAGAGGGAATACTTCTCATGCATCCAAATACTTGAGCCAACCACTATGCCATTTGTGTCCACCATACCTACCTACTACATGGTATTTATCCGCCATTCCAAAGTAAATTGCTTGAGTGCTACCTTTAAAATTCCATCATTCACCTTTGCAATATATAGCTCATGGGACAAATAGCTTAAAAACTATTGTGGTATTGAATATGTACTTATGCACTTTATCTCTTATTAAGTTGCTTGTTGTGCGATAACCATGTTTCTGGGGACGCCATCAACTATTCTTTGTTGGATATCATGTGAGTTGCTATGCATATCCGTCTTGTCTGAAGTAAGAGAGATCTACCACCTTTATGGTTGGAGCATGCATGTTGTTAGAGAAGAACTTTGGGCCGCTAACTAAAGCCATGAATCATGGTGGAAGTTTCAGTTTGGACACATATCCTCAATCTCATATGAGAATAATAATTGTTGCCACATGCTTATGCATTAAAGAGGAGTCCATTATCTGTTGTCCATGTTGTCCCGGTATAGATGTCTAAGTTGAGAATAATCAAAAGCGAGAAATCCAAAATGCAAGCTTAGACCTTTGTACAGGCGGCATGGAGGTACCCCATTGTGACACTTGGTTAAAACATGTGCATTGCAAAGATCCGTAGTCCAAGTTAATTAGGACAAGGTGCGGGCACTATTAGTATACTATGCATGAGACTTGCAACTTGTAAGATATAATGTACATAACTCATATGCCTTATTACTACCGTTGACAAAATTGTTTCATGTTTTCAAAATAAAAGCTCTAGCACAAATATAGCAATCGATGCTTTCCTCTTTGAAGGACCATTCTCTTTACTTTTATGTTGAGTCAGTTCACCTATCTCTCTCCACCTCAAGAAGCAAACACTTGTGTGAACTGTGCATTGATTCCTACATATTTGCATATTGTACTTGTTATACTCCCTCCATCCCAGGGAACAAGGCATGAAAAAAAATCTGATTTTTCCCAGGGGTTAAGGCGTATGGATAGAACGATCGATGTGTTGCCGATTTTGCCCTCGTTTTCCCGTTTCCTCTGTCCTCGAGTCGAGCGCGCGCGAGTAAAGACGGCCTCCTCGACTCCAGCGAGCCGCCGCCTCCAGGCCTCGTGAAGATGCGGCCGCCCTTCGATCGATCAATGCTTTCATCTGTGCACCTCTTCCCTTCCCCGTTCTTCCCCAGTTCTCCTTCCCCACCTGGTTCCCTCAAGTTTTTCCCATGGCGACGCGGGCGGCGGCGGTTATGGCGCGGGCGGCGGCGGTTAAGGCGCGGACGGCGATGGTTATGGCGCTGGGGGCGGCGTTGCTGCTTTCCCATGCCGCCGCTGCGATGGAGGACGGTGCTGGATCGAGCGACGGAGGTGGGCACGGCTGCAGCTCGCCTGGGATGCCCATGGGCGGAACCCTGCCTAGGGTTCAGGGCGTGGGAACCCTAGGGAACGGTGGCATGGGCAGCGGCCTGCTCCCAGAGCCGCTGAACGGAACCGCAACCCTCGACGTCGACGAGTACAATGACTTTGACCTCGCCTTCATGGCTGAACATGTAGTCAACATGCATGTGTTTTACTGTCCATGAACTTGTCCTCTAACTATATGCCCTAGCTAGTTGCATATGTTTACATGAATTTGTATACAGTGGGTATTTGATTTGCAGAACACTTTTGAATCTTGGCTCGATTCTATGGATAATGTACTTGTTGCTCCCGAGATTGAAGAAGGAGAACATGTTGCTCCGGAGATGGAAGGATACCAAGATGTTGATGCGGTGATGGAAGGAATCGAAGTTGATGCGGTGATGGAAGGAGTCGAAGATGTTGCTCCGGTGATGGAAGGAGTCGAAGATGTTGCTCCGGTGATGGAGGGAGTCGAAGATGTTGCTCCGGTGATGGAGGGAGTCGAAGATGTTGCTCCGGTGATGGAAGGAGAAGAGGTGCATCAGTTTGATGTGCTCACAAACGGTGAGCAAGTCATATTTGATGTGATGTTTGACATTCATCATCCGAACTTCTATCTTGACGACAACGGTGTGTACCGTTTCCATGAAGATTAGAGGAATTAAGGAGTAATATTGGAGATTGTGGTATGAGATTGTATGCCATCTTTATTTGAGACTATTCATGTTATGCAAGTCAGACTATTAATGTTATGCAAGTCATATTTGATGGGATGAATTGTGAGACCATATTTTCAGCAACATGAACATTTGCCATCTTTTCATCACCATACTCTCTTGACCATTACAACAAACTTCGCATGTTCTTGACCATTACAACAAACTTGTCATGTTCTTGACCATTACAACAAACTCTCTACTCCGAATTTACATACTCTCTAGCCGCGTTTACAATTGCGGGATCAACATTTAGCACTTCAGGTAGTATCCCTAAACTTTGGAGAACCCCCTTCCTTATGTGAGGGATCTTGTACCGGTGCTCCCCCATTAGCTTCATGACCTCCACCATGCACGTTTGATGTGTCAAGAAGACACGGTTACTCCTCTCAGCCGGGTACTCGTTCCAAGCTTGTTCAACCTTAAGTACAACAACAACATAAATACACATGAGTACGAGGCAAGTAAAACTAACAAAAAAATGAGGCAACTAAAACAACCATACAAAATGTGTACCTTCAAGAGAATGTCTAGAATAGATGTTGGAGATTTTTTTTGAAACAAAGATTGGAGGGCGGCGAATAAACCCAAGTCAAGAATATTTGTGTCCGGTGAATTCGGAGGTTGACAAACAAGCCTAATGTCCCATCCACCCCTAGCAGCCGCCTCTAAAAATTCAGGATCATTTGGCAACACATGCGTTTTTGCATTGTCTTGTTGAATGAATATTGGGCTCCAACGATCCTCCAACGGCCATTTCTCCTTGATAGCGGGCAACACTTTTTCAATAAGGAACTCTCGACTCACTTGACGTGTAACATTCAATGGCTTAGTTTCCATTGTTCCCCTCGGGCGGTTGCCACTTTGACGTTCCGCCGGCTTCTCGGTCACAAATGGGAACATGCCAATTTTACCATCAAAAGTACAATTACCATCCTCATCATATCTTGGTCTACCCACGACGCAAAGAAACATGACCTTGTCAATGTAGTGCTTACTTTGACATGATCTGTAAGGTTCCTCCTCTTCATTGGCCAAATAATAATTTTGAGAACCCTTGGTTTTATAAAACCACTTCTCATCCATATGTACGATGTTATACATGCCCTGAAACTTAGGATCTTCGCTGTCCGGGTCTAGCATAGAGAGTGCATAGCGGACCCTTGCTTTCTTGTTATCATCCGTGATACGAGGTTTGATGGCATTTGAATGCCTCCTAAACTCCTTCTCCTTGAACCTCCTATGCAAGGTGGACTTTGATATGCCCAGCTCATTAGCAAGGTCCTTCAAAGTTGTCCTCTTGGATGGAGGAATTTGCATGATGGCTTGGGGGTCAACTTCAACTCTTTTACACCAACAATTCAGAGGCTTCTTGTTGCAAACATTCTCAATACCTTGAAGATGATCAAACCATACACGTTGCACAACTCGCAATGGTACCATAAACTGTGCCGCGACTTCCTTGGTTACACCGTTACTCAACACTGTTGGCTTTGTTTTACGCAAGAGGGCTGCGAGAATTATTCTTTTGTCCTCATCACTGTAAACCCTACGTACATTCACCATTTTTCCTAATGGCAGAACTGCAAACAGTAGCATAGCATTAGCATTATGGAGATGATCTACTTTGGTTCCAATAATATTTTCAGAATTATGCTAGTGTACAGAAACAGTAGCATATGGAGATGATCTACTTTGGTTCCAATCAAATTTTCAGAACTATGCTAATGTACACAAACAGTAGCATATGGAGATGATCTACTTTGGTTCCAATAATATTTTCAGAACTATGCTAGTGTACAAACAGTAGTAATATCTGCACATGATCCACTTTATGTTACAGAGAAACAGTAATATCTGCACATGATCTATTGGAAATTTACAAGCAGTACCATATGGACAAATTTACAAGCAGGCATATGGCCAGTACGTGCATGCTGATCATCAAGGACATGAACAGTACCACTACATACCTGCATGGTGATCGGCAGCTTCTTCTCCATCTGCGTCTTGATCCTGGCCATCACCATTACCACCACGGGCTGCTCCATCTCCATCTGCCTCCTGCTCCTGGCCATCTACATTACCACCACCGGCTGCTCCACGGCCAGCACCGGCCCCTGCTCGGCCGCGACCACCGCGCACAGCAGTTCCCGCTCGGCCGTGACCACCACGCACTGCAGCTCCTGCTCGGCCGCGACCAGCACGACCACCGCGCACAGCAGCTCCCGCTGCTCCACGACCAGCAGCTGCAGCACCTCTAAACGGCGGACAGCTACCGCGGCCACGGCCGGATAGCCCAAGACGGCCTCGTCTGGCGATGGACGGACTTGTGAATATGAAGACGCCGTCGAAGAGAGGGTATCGAACGACTTCAGGCTCGCCGTCTTCACGGCCATGGGCATCTCCGTCACCGCTCTGGTCTCCGGTGAACTGCTGCCCATGGTCAGCTCCGTCGCCGCTGCGGTTTTCCACGAACTGTTGGCTACGTCGAGCTCCGGCAGTGCTCGACTCCCCCACGAACTGTGGGCGACGGCCAAGTCCGGCAGTGCTCGAGTCGCCGACGTTCCATCTCTGCGCTGATCGAAGACCTGTGAGACCGAGAGTACCTCGTCCCTGGCCGTTCACCATGTCCATGTCCTGCCTTGGGTTCTCCTCGTCGCTCCTCTCATCTGTTCAGAAAACAAACTACTCCATGTCACGAGATAGATCACGAACAAATACTCGGAACAGAAAAAGTAATGAAGAGACAAGTACCTTCGTCGCTCTCTACCTCGAAGAAGAAATCGCCGGCTAGGTCACGAGCTTCCCCATCAAAATCCTCCAGTTCATCCCAGTTGATAGGGTCGTTCAAATCAACCCCGGCCATGACGAAGAACAAAGAGAGACAGAAGGAGGAAGGAACAGAGGGACAAGATGGGCTGCCTTGGCCGTCCATGGCGGGAAGATCTTATAGGAGCTCGATTTTTTGAGTTTCAAACTATTCTTCCCTCCATCTAACCCTCTCATCTTGATCTCCACCGTGAGATTTGGGAGTGATCCGGGGCAAAACTTTGATACCCAATGGATGAAGAACCTTTTCCCCTCGGATTGGTCACTCAATTTTGCCATGGATCACCATCTCCATTGATGCCTATGCGTAGGGGAAGACGAACGAGGTGGAGAAGAGAGAGAGAGCGTTGGCTGCGTGCGAGAAACGAGGAGACCCGGTCTCGTGCGGGAGAGAAATTAGGGGAGAGGGCACGCGTGCATGCAGGGGCAAGAAGGGAAGGTTGCAAAACAATCTCCACACAGATCGGTTGCCTAAATAAGTGTGCTCAGATTATTACGCCTTGTTCCCTGGGATGGAGGGAGTATTACTCTATGTTGACTATTATCCATGAGATATACATGTTACAAGTTGAAAGCAACCGCTGAAACTTAATCTTCCTTTGTGTTGCTTCAATGCCTTTACTTTGATTTATTGCTTTATGAGTTAACTCTTATGCAAGACTTATTGATGCTTGTCTTGAAGTACTATTCATGAAAAGTCTTTGCTATATGATTCACTTGTTTACTCATGTCATTACCATTGTTTTGATCGCTGCATCCACTACATATGTTTACAAATAGTATGATCAAGGTTATGATGGCATATCACTTCAGAAATTATCTTTGTTATCGTTTTACCTGCTCGGGACGAGCAGAACTAAGCTTGGGGATGCTTGATACGTCTCCGACGTATCGATAATTTCTTATGTTCTATGCCATATTATTGATGATACCTACATGTTTTATGCACACTTTATGTCATATTCGTGCATTTTCTGGAACTAACCTATTAACAAGATGCCGAAGTGCCAGTTCCTGTTTTCTGCTGTTTTTGGTTTCAGAAATCCTAGTAATGAAATATTCTCGGAATTGGACGAAACGAAGACCCAGGGGCCTATTTTTCCACGGAGCTTCCAGAAGACCGAAGAACATACGAAGTGGGGCCACGAGGTGGCGACAGGCGGCGCGGCCCGGGGGGGCCCGCGCCGCCCATGGTGTGGCCCCCTCGGCCCCGACTCCCCTTCCGCCTACTTAAAGCCTCCGTCGCGAAACCCCGATGCGAAAACCACGATACGGAAAACCTTACCGAGACGCCGCGCCGCCGATCCCATCTCGGGGGATTCTGGAGATCTCCTCCGGCACCCTGCCGGAGAGGGGATTCATCTCCCGGAGGACTCTACACCGCCATGGTCGCCTCCGGAGTGATGAGTGAGTAGTTCACCCTGGACTATGGGTCCATAGCAGTAGCTAGATGGTTGTCTCCTCATTGTGCTTCATTGTTGGATCTTGTGAGCTGCCTAACATGATCAAGATCATCTATCTGTAATTCTATATGTTGTGTTTGTCGGGATCCGATGGATAGAGAATACCATGTCATGTTAATTATCAAGTTATAACATATGTGTTGTTTATGATCTTGCATGCTCTCCGTTACTAGTAGAGGCTCTGGCCAAGTTTTTACTTTTAACTCCAAGAGGGAGTATTTATGCTCGATAGTGGGTTCATGCCTGCATTGACACCTGGGACGACAGAAAGTTCTAAGGTTGTGTTGTGTTGTTGCCACTAGGGATAAAACATTGGCGCTATGTCCGAGGATGTAGTTGTTGATTACATTACGCACCATACTTAATGCAATTGTCTGTTGCTTTGCAACTTAATACTGGAGGGGTTCGGATGATAACCTGAAGGTGGACTTTTTAGGCATAGATGCAGTTGGATGGCGGTCTATGTACTTTGTCGTAATGCCCAATTAAATCTCACTATACTTATCATGTCATGTATGTGCATTGTTATGCCCTCTCTATTTGTCAATTGCCCGACTGTAATTTGTTCACCCAACATGCTTTTATCTTATGGGAGAGACACCTCTAGTGAACTGTGGACCCCGGTCCATTCTTTTATACTGAAATACAAATCTGCTGCAATACTTGTTTTTACTGTTTTTCGCAAACAATCATCTTCCACACAATACGGTTAATCCTTTGTTACAGCAAGCCGGTGAGATTGACAACCTCACTGCTTCAAAGTACTTTGTTGTGTTGTGCAGGTTCCACGTTGGCGCGGAATCTCGGTGTTGCGCCGCACTACATCCCGCCGCCATCAACCTTCAACGTGCTTCTTGACTCCTACTGGTTCGATTAAACCTTGGTTTCTTACTGAGGGAAACTTGCCGCTGTGCGCATCACACCTTCCTCTTGGGGTTCCCAACGGACGTGTCAACTACACGCATCAAGCTCTTTGATTTCCTATACATGGTTAGTAACAACACAAGTACTAGAGGAAGTATAGCCTTCATTGTTAGAGCAACAAGGCAAGGAAGATAATTCATCACAAGATTTAGCAATATTATGAGTGGATGAATTACTAGGACTAGCACATGGCAATATAACATTTTGAGTAGTAGTGCTAGTACTCACATGAGGCTCACAAGGTGTTGCCTTAGATATTATAGCCTCATAAGCTAACTTTAGCCTATCATGAGAGGCTAGAAGATCCTCATAGGAGCTAGAAAGCTTTCCATGATTTTCTTCCAATTTCCCATAATTGCTAGTTAGCAATTTAAGTTGAGCCCTTAGCTCAACATTCTCCTTCAAGATAGATGCTTCACAAGAAGTAGAGTTAGTAGCACAAGCATCATCACAAGACAAATTAAGAAGAGAGGGTAACATAGCATGCTCTTTTAAATAGGAAGCTTGAAGTTGCTCATGGGACTTGGTGAGGATAGAGTGTTCGCTCTCCAAGACCTTGTGGGCCTTGTCTAGATCATCTATATCCTTAACAAGTTTATCATGGCCAACACCAACTTTGGGATTTTCCTTTTTAAGCATTTTTACTTGAGCTTTAGCATGGTCTCTTTCCTTAGTGAGTTTAGAAACTATTTCATTTTGAGACACTTCAAGGGTTTCAAGTTGCTCTTCAAGAGAGGCTATGGTCTCTTGTTCTTCTTCAAGATCATTCTTTAGGAATGCTAAATCATTGGCATACTCTCGTTCAAGAGCACCCTTTTATCAATGGTGTTCTCATGCATCCAAATAAGTTTTTGGCTCTCAATAGCGGTAGTCAAGATTTCAAAGAAGTGAGTGCTAGCAATTTTATCTTTGCAAATAACCTTGAATACGCTCTTACCCTTATCGCGTAGAGAGACAACCCAATCCTCTTCTTCATATTCATCCTCATCCTTATCACCACGAGACATATTAGGTTCCATGGTAGGAGGTACCGTGGAACCCTTGGCCATAAGGCATATATGAGGACCGTGAGATAAAGATGAGGAGTTACTTGAGGCTCCTTTCAAGATCTTGTCTTGACCAATAGAATCTTTGGTTTCCTCTACAATGGTAGTCACACAACAACTAGAGGAAATAGAAGCATTTGTATCATGGCCACAAGACAAAGCAAGCATATCATCATTAGATTTATGCAAGCAACTTACACATGATATGCAAGGACTATCAACACAAGCATGTAAATCATTTCTAGTGCTAGATGTGTTTAAGTCCAAAGATGAACCATTGCAATGAGATAGAGATGAAGAATCATCAATAGTAAGCTCAATATCAACATTGCAATTTTCATCACCACTCACTATATCATTACCTTGTGTCTTACCACACTTTGTTGAAGTGGATGAAGATGAGAACTCATCACGGCCGGAAGTGGAAGCAATACAATCATCCTCAATAATATTGGACACATCATATTTGTCTTGAAGCTTTGTCCATAATTCATGAGCGCTCCCAAAAGGCATGATTGAAGAAGTAACTACATTGCTCACAACAATGGAAAACACATGAGAAGCAAGAGCATCGAGACAAGAGTTTTTCTTCTCCTCATAAGATAAATTTTGGGGATCCTTAGGAGAAGAAAAACCCATGTCAAGAAATCGCTCCATGTTCGGGGAAATACCCCGCAAAATATTAAGCACATAAATTTTCCATAGATCATAGTTTGTGCCATCAAATATAAACAAGTTATTGTGATCTAATCCCCTAACCGACATCTTTACTCTCAAGGCGGTGAAGCCTAAGAATGAGAGACCTTGCTCTGATACCAATTGAAAGGACACGGATGTCGCCTAGAGGGGGGTGAATAGGCGATATAAAACTTTTACGAGATGGGCTTAACAAATGCGGAATAAAACTAGCGTTTACTTTGTCAAGCCCAAAGCCTATATACTATGGTTCACCTATGTGCACCAACAACTTATGCTAAGCAATACAAGCAAGTATGTGATAGCAAGATATATATAACTTCAAGCACGATGGCTATCACAAGGTAAAGTGCATAAGTAAAGAGCTCGGGTATAGAGATAACCGAGGCACGCGGGAGACGATGATTTATCCCGGAGTTCACACTCTTGCGAGTGCTAATCTCCGGTGGAGAGGTGCGGCTTAGTGCTCCCGAACGCCACAAGAGGCTCACCTTGAGGTGTGGTTGCTCGATGCACACCAACGCCACAAAGGTCTCACCCCAAGATGCGGTACTTACACCACACACCGAACGCCACGAAGGCGCCTCACCTAAATCTCCGGTGACCCTCGCCACAAAGGCCTAGGTCACGATTCCACTAAGGGATTTCCTTCGAGGTGGAAACCGGGCCTTACACAAAGATTGGGGCACACATCCACAACTTAATTGGAGGCTCCCAACAAATCGCCACAAAGGCCTAGAATCCGTCTAGGGTTCCAAGAACCCAAGAGTAACAACTTTCTTGCTTTCACTTCCATGAATCACCGTGGAGAACTCAAACCGATGCACCAAATGCAATGGCAAGAACACCACAAAGATGCTCAAGTACTCTCTCTCAAATTCCAACAAAGCTACAAAAGCTATTGGGGGAATAAGAGAGGAAGAACAAATAGGAGGAGGAACACTAAATTTCTCCAAGATCTAGATCTAGTGGATTCCCCACACAAAGAGAGGGATTTGATTGGTGAAGATGTAGATCTAGATCTCCTCTATCTTTCTCTCAAATAGATGCAAGATTCATGGGAGGGAGAGGGAGATAGCAAGCTCAAAGAAGGTCAACAATGGGGGCAAAAACGAGCTCAAACGGATGGGAAACTTTGGGGAAGAAGACCCTCTTAAATAGGGCAAGAGAAATCTGCCCGTTATGCACAAAACTCGTCAAAACCGGAACTTCCGGTCATTTGGGGCGGAACTTCCGCCCCCCGGAAGTTCCGGCCAACTTCCGGGTGAAGTAGGGCGCCCCCGGAAAGCTTACGGTATAGTTTCTGCGTGCAGATTCGTCATTTCCGGAAGTTCACCGGAAGTAGGGCGGAAGTTCCGGCCGGAACTTCCGGCCAACGTCCGGCCAAAAAAGTGCTTCACGGAAACTTCAATAACTTTTGCATCCGGACTCCGATTTTGATGATTTTGGGCTCGTTTCGAAGCTAGTAACAAGCTCTACAAGATCATGCAGGGAACCATCATAGCCCAGTAAGGTAGGATAGAAATAAATGATGAAAGATTTTACCTATCTAAAAAAGACATACCGGTAAAACCTCCAACCTTGAAAATGCAACAACTTGAGTTAGAAAACTCGGATTTAGGTGAAACAAATTTTGTTGTAAAGAAGATGACAAGAGCTACCCCACAAAGAGTGAAAAGCTTAAGAACAAGTGGGGTAGGTTTTTCTATGTATTTTAGAGTGAAACCTCTCAATACGAGAAACCGAGAAAACTCCAATATCGAAAACGCAACAAGTGATTCATGCGAAATCCGTTTTCGATGAACTAGAGCTTGTCATGAGAATAAGCACAAGCTCTAAAACATCACATGTATAAGGTCCAAATAACAACCAAGAAAGATGATGCAAGGATGCAAAGGTTTGAGCTCTCTCCGAACGATACGATCGAGTTACTCACTCGAGAGTCCTCTTGATAGTATGGCAACTAAACTATAAACCGGTCTCCAACTACACTATGAGACCGGTGAGAAAGAAACCCTATCAAGAGCAAACCTTATACTTGCGCATTCCACTTGAGCTCGATGACGATGATCTTGACCTCAATAAGATGGAACGCCTTTCTTGCTTGTGCTTGCTTGACGAAGTCTTGTGGATTGCTCCCCATAATCCACCATGGGAGAGCTTCTTCTTCGGCGCATCTTCACATAACCATGACCACCATGTGTATTGCTCCCCCATAATCCACCATGGGAGAGCTTCTTCTTCGGCGCATCTTCACATATTCATGATCACCATATGGATGGCAAGACTCAAGCAAAGGATCTCTTCGAGATGGCTCATCTTGAACTTGCACTTCATTTCTTCATTCTTCATCATGTTGATGTCTTGAAGTAACTTGAGGGCTCACTTCATCTTCATCTTCAAGACATACTTGACACTTGATATCCTTCATCAATTTCTTCTTATTGCAACCTAATACAAACATGTTGATGTCTTGAAGTAACTTGAGGGCTCACTTCATCTTCATCTTCAAGATATACTTGACACTTGATATCCTTCATCAATTTCTTCTTATTGCAACCTTGAAGCCAACATATGGTTCAAGAATTGCCTATGGACAACTCCTACAAATATAACTCAATGCAAACATTAGTCCATAGGGATTGTCATTAATTACCAAAACCACATGGCTCCATGCACTTTCAACGATGCTGGCGATCGACGGTGGTAAGGACGGGGATGATACTAATTAAAACCTACAAAACATACCATAATTTCAGCTCAAATTGCATATAAAAAAATAAAATCACTAACTTAGGCATTTCATCGAACACCTTGCTTGCATTAGAAAAATAGTACGAGTTAAAACTACCAAAGAAATGAGCTAAATTAGAAACGCCGGAAGGAAGGATGATATTGCTAACCCTTGGATAGATGTATATCGTTAATCTTGTTAAAATGGTGGAGAAAAATGAAAATTATTGGAGTGTGAGAGGTGCAAAATATTTGGAAATGTGAGAGAGGATGAGAAGGAAATGAGATATGCAGGGAGCTCGGGCGCGGCGCGCGCTGATATAGGGCATGGACCCTTTAGTACCGGTTCCTTACATGAACCGGTACTAAAGGTGCAGCCTTGGCCCCACCACCGCCTGGAAACTGGGCAGAAACTCTTTCATACCGGTTCGTAACACGAACCGGTATTAAAGGTCCATAACAAACAGGTATAGATGTCCCACCCCTGGAACCGGTATTAATAACGCCTTTCGTACCGGTTCGTAAGGGAACCGGTACTAAAGGCTTAGATGGATGAGAGGTTTTCTACTAGTGATTTGTGACCTTAATGCTTCTAATCGCAAATATAAATTCTCAAAAAATAATAACAACAGGTTGAAACGGGCGAGAATATAATTATCAACACATGTTTCCACATAAATGACAAAATATGAAATAGAGAGGTCTTCGAAACTTAGCTATACACATACACATTGTTTATTATGTTAAGGATCATGAGTTGGGACTTTTCTCGATCACGGAATCTAGTAGACATGAGCTCCTTGAGCATGTCTTAGATTACCTTTATGGTGGCTGTGACTTCACTTGGCACTAGATACATCCTACTAGACTTTGTTTGTTGTTTTTATTTTATGCATAATCATAACATCAAGCATATCTTTGGCTCCCCAAATTATTTTATTAAACTTTATTTTTGTTGCCGAAATTAATCCTCCCTTCTTTATCTCAAATTAAAAGATATTTATCTGCTTATTTTCTAAATATATTGGGAGAGCGTCCCATATTCTATGTTGTTATACTTTGCATTCAAAAACAAATTCAACCAAGTGCATATATTATGGGCGAGTTTGCTTAATATCTTATACGGAAACATTTTTATAAGCTCATCGCAATTTCTTTTTGTGACTCTAGCTCGCTTTGCCATCTTTAACCAAAAAGGGGGAGAATGTAAGGATATTTAACTCTTAACTGTTATTTTGGTTGGTGATGACACCTGAGATAAAGTGTGGAGCAATGTTACCTACTATAGTGTACACAATTTTTAATTCATATATGCGGATGGAAGGTGATTAGAGACCCCCAATTCGCAAAAGGGTAGATGTACTCGTGTTTATTTTATATTTATCTCTTATTTATGTTTGTGCCAATAGAAAATACCATACTATTAGGAGGTGTGGTATCGATGATCTTGATGGGATGTTACAAAAGGCTAAAGATAGCAATGGGTAGGGTATTTGCAGGGTAGATCAATACCATACCCATACCCGTACAGTCAATGGGTAAGTTCTCCCTATAACCTTACCCATGGGTAGAAAGTTCTGCCTATACTCTACCTGCACCCATACCCGACGGATACCCGTACACATTGGATATCCAACGGGTAGATCAAATAGTAAACAAGTTACTCATAATTTTACATTCATCGATATCATATCTGACAATTTTTTTTCTATCTCAAGTTAATAACAGGTAGTTGAGTATGACAATTATCAAAAAAAGAAAATCGTACAATCACGTACTGGTAACTACCATAATTAGACGACTCACACGACATATTAAAACCATTGTTTCATCTAGTGTCTACAATACATATTACTCGTATCGTACTAATTTTATTTTTACCGGATCGAAAAAAATTATGTTGAAAAGAAAAATTTATAGATCCAATGTCACATTACGTAATAGATGATAACTTAGCATAGGTTTACAAACTCAATAACTTATCTATTTTGTTGCATAGATCCACACATCAGTATAAATTGGAAGGGTATGGGTATACCCATGAGTACAAGGATATACCGTGTCATACATGTGACTTAACAGGTAGGGTATGGATATTACCAATGGATATAAAAGTGTGCCCTTACCCTTCCCATATGGGTACTGTACCAGCGGGCATGAGCGGAGTTGGAGATCGAGTCATCTTGATGCACCACTTACTATGGCATAATTTTGTTTTTTAGCACAAATCTACTATATAGAAATATGATTATAGCTTCCCATAGGGGTGAAATATGACATAATAGGAAGACAAGGTAAATTTTGAAAACGTGATACTCCCTCCGGCCAGTAATACTTGTCGTAGGTTCAACAAATCTAGATAAATTTTAGCCTATATTTTACTCAAATCCGCGACAAATATTTAGTGACGGAGAGAGTATTTAAAACAAAAAATTCCTAATCCATTGGTGAAATAAAAGAAGAAGTTACCTGGAAAATATGTCTTGCATTTCCAAATTCTCATGAGACTTGGAAATTCGACTAAGAAAAAAATGTGGAGTTCATTTTCAAGTGAAACATACTAGAATGACAAAATTATACTCTCTCTGATCTATAATACTTGTCGCCAACTGCATGCACCTAGATACATTATAGTGTGTCTATTGACTCGTTTTAGCCACAAATATTATATGATGCCAATGTAGCTAAAATGTTCCTATATAATACTACTATATACCTACATTTTATAAATAAAAAATTCACAAGAGACTTGAAAAATGGCATGAGAAAATGATACATATAAATATATCTTGCATAGACCCAACCAACAATTCTCAAGTGCCGGTTGACAATAATAAAAAAAATGGGAAATAAAGGTTCCATTAAAGATAAGGCTTTTCGCGTGGTATCTTCGTCGAGGAGTAATCCTCACTAAAGATAACCTTGTTAAATGCAATTGGCAAGAAAATACAAGGTGTGTATTTTGTAGTCAGGATGAGACAATGAAACCACTTTTCTAATGCAATTTCGCGAGATCTATATGGACAGTCATCCACATAGTTTCGATCTTGTATCCACCAATTAGCTCTGCTAATATATTTGGCAACTGGCTAAATGGGGTGGATAGTATATTTTAAATACTTATTAGGATGGGATCACTTTGCTAATACGTGAAAGCACGAGATGTCGCCTAGAGGGGGGTGAATGACGTAAAAATTCGGAATTAAAATAACATTTTTTACAAGAAAAAACCCTAAATATGGTAGGCTCAACTAAGTGCAACAACAAAAACTTAAGCTAAGCAAGATAGCCACAAGACATATGTAAAACAAGTGATAGCAAGATAAAATAAGTTAAAGCACAATGTGTATCAAAGGAAAGTAACTTTGGGTATAGAGATAATCGAGGCATGCGGAGACGAAGATGTAATCCAGTGTTGCCTCACAAGAAGTTAGGTATGTCACATTGGAGGTATGCATGCTGCCATGAAGGTTTCCTGAACGCCATGAAAGCTCACATTCTTCTCCAAGCTAATTTCATGAAGGACAAAGGTCTTTCTCTTATGGTTAATTTTTCCTCCACTCCGAACATGGTAAACTCCACAACCACTTCACAAACCTCCACGAAGGAGAAGCCTGGACCTCTTCACAATCTTCTACAAAGAGGTCATCGGAGCACCAACTGGCAAGCCAACTAGGAGGTAACCCCCCTAATAGTAACAAGCTCATGGCCTCTCACTCAAACTAATCGTATTGGAGATCTCAAAACTTATGCAAGGATGCAAAAGCAAGGACACCAAATGTGGTCAAATCCTTCAGGCTCAAACCCCACCAAAGCAACAAATACTATGTAGAAACTAGAGAGGAAGAACAATGGAGAAAATCAACAAATGAATCCAAGATCTAGATTCCAAGAGTTCCCCTCACTTAGAGGAGAAATTAATTGGTGAAGATTGTAGATCTAGATGTCCTGTTTCAAATCCTCAAAAGGATGTAAAAATCATGGGAGGGAATGTAGACGAAACAAGCTTTTGATGTTCAATAATGGACTATGAGATAGAGAAAGCAAATGGGATGGTTGACCTTACCTCCTCAAGGAGGAAGAATGGCTATTTACAGTTCAAGGGGGTATACTTGCCCTTTGGGCCGGCCAAGAACCGGCGCTAGGGCCACCAAACTAACCAGCAGCCGAACAACCCCCAATACACCGTTTTGGCGGTCACCGGCTTGGAGTCGGTGCCCAGCCGGTCAGAGTGGCGTAGGGGCCGACCCAGCCGATTTGGCTGTCGGTTTCGCTAGAAACCCCTCAAACGCAGTTTCTCAAAATAAATTAAGCTTTCACTACGCTCCCGAACTGCGATTGAGATGAAACCAATTTTGTTGGAAATATAATGACGAATAGAACCCCAAAAAACATATGTAATATTAGGACTCATCATAGAATGTTTTTATATCATTTTATAGAGGAAGCCACCCAATGTAAAAAATTGTAAAGACCTTCAAATTCAAAAACACAATAGAAGATGCATATGGATTCCATTTTCGATGAACTTGAGCTTGTTAAAAAGCTAACAATAAGATCAAGAACCTCAAACAGAGAAAAATCAAGAAGCAACACGAATATAGGGATGCAAAGGAATGAGCTCCCTAAGGTAATACGATCAAATTACCCAACCGATAGTGCGGCTATCTATCATATAACACGGTCTCCCAACAATCACCTTGCGACCGGTAAAATAAAAATCTTTGCCTTTCACATCCTGCTTGATCTTGATGACAACACTTCATGCTCCATTCATGCCGGAATGTCTCACTTGATCATTGTTGCTTCGTGAAGACTCGTGATGTCCCCCCGTACACCACTATGGGAAAGCTACCTTCAAGCGCATCTTCACAAGTTTATTATCACCAAATGGATGAAAAGCTTCAAGCATAAGTTCCTGAGATATATAACCCATATATACAACACAAACACACATATATAACGGGTTAGTTCACAAAGCATAATTGAGAAAGCTTACTCTACCACAAGATCACATGATCAAAAGTGGTACAAACTTTATGCTTCATGTGTTGACCAACTTGAATTCAATCTTCACTCTTAGTATTGGTCAACCATGTATCATAATATCTTGAGGAACATAAAGAACTATTCATTTGATTGCATGCTCTAAACCTTAGTCAACCATAGCTCAACTCATGAGACTATCATGAACCGGCTGAGAGCCATATCTTGAATTCTTCTCTTGAAATGAAACACTCAAGATCTTAATCATATACTATTCTTCTCTTGAAATCGATGATCTTGATGCTAATACTATAAGTATATCTTTATCTTCATGGCATCCACACTTGAATCCAACACATGGAATATAAGAAATACTGTCGTTGCCTAATCGACGGTACCTCGGAGGAGGGATCCTCACGAGGGGGAGAAGAAGTAGGGGCCATAGGGCGGAGTGCTCTCGGGACGGTGGTACGCGAGTTACCCAGCTTGAACACCCGCACGATGACGGGGCTACTGCTTGTCTGGAATTATCCGGGGCGCTCGCGTTGTTACAATGAGTTGTGGTTGTGCCTCTAGGGCTCCCGGGATCCGGCTTATAAAGGCGCACGGATCTAGGGTTTACATGGAGAGTCCTAGCGGATTACAGATAGCCTAACTACGGTAATATTGCCGTGCACGTCATGGATCCGCCTTCCATATACGTCGACTGGATCCGGGTCCCTCATGGGCCTCCATGGATCCGGGTTACTTCTATGTCGGTACGGATCCGGCCTGCTGATCCTGGGCTGGACTTCTTCCTTCATGATCAACAGCAACTGGGCCGCCCGATGGGCCACATGCCTCATCACCATCTGTGGGCCACCCGGGCTTGCCGGATCTTGGCACTGTCGATGGTACACCCATGAAGTATACCCACAACAAATACCTATGGAGTATCTTTCATATAAACTCAAAGAAAATATTAGTCCATAAAGATTGTCATTAATGACCAAAAACACACTTAGAAGCAATGTACCCTTACACTATGTAGAAATGCAAAATATTTTTAATGATAAAAAATCTTCTCTTATGCAGGTTATCTACTAGGGTGCGGCTACACTTTGTTCATGGTCACCTCTACAGCATGTGAAGAATTGTGACCTAATTATTGATGTTTCTACATGGTTGAAAGATACAACTAGGGGTATTTTTATCCAAGATGGATGGCAGCATAATCTTTGGATCGGGCACCCAACACCTTAGGAGGATTTACAGTTTACACATAGTGTTCTTGTAATATGTCTTTTTTACTTTTTTTGGTTCACCCTTTTTTTCCTGATGCGAACAGTTGCGCAGTCCATGCTGCCGCATTTTCAGACCAAATTAGGACTAGGAATGTGTCGGTCCATGCGTGTCACGCTAAGTCATCTTAGTTCGTGTCTTCATGTCCATGCGGACCAAAACAGATCACATCGGTCTGTTTGGATCACGGCCGCTGAAGATGCCCTAAAACATCTTATATGAGTGAATGGAGGGGGTATTAGTCTTGGTTAATGTAAAACTTCATACAAAAATATACAGACTCTTCCCTTTTAAAAATACTTTTCTTAGTTGAGTCAAGTTCTACACCATTTGATTGCACCGTGATTCATGTATACGAAAGTTCGGTTGCAACTGAGTTTTTCAGTTGCAGGTGGAGTTGCAACTCAGAATTTTTTAATTTTAAGTGGATGCAACTAAGAAAAATTATTCTAACCGTTAAAATTGCTTCATTATTTGTGCTAATCAAGTTAGTTCTCAGTTCGACGGAGAAATAATCACACCCTTCTTTTAAGAAAGAACTAAATATGATTTTTTTACTAAACTTTGGACATCTCATCCTACCCCAAACATTAGTCTCGACGGGTCGCCGACACTGTCCACTTTCATTTTGCTGATGCGTTCCTTCCGCCAGAGCGACCGCGCGTCAAACATGTCGTCAGGACCTTCAAGGCAAAGCAATGGCGCTGCCTCTGTTGTTGGTGGAGCCCGCGGGAGGAGAAAGTGCGTAATTGTTAGTCTCTGCAGCTCCACCAAACTTTACGACCGCCACGCCACCACCAGCTGCTTGCTCACCTTTCCCTTTCTTCTTCTTCCTCCCCTGCTTTTGCTCACTTCATTGGCGGGCGACGACCTCCCATTGCCTCCTCTTGCTGTCTTCCATGTCGACAATGAAGGGCGTCGACGACGCGTTCCTCGGCGTCGGCGACAAGCCGTATGTCCTCTGTCCTGCTCCTTAACCCCCTCTTTTCTCCCTCGCCTGCTTTTATTTTCTTCTGTTGTTCTCTTGGACTAGATTCCAGCCAAATCTTGGGTCAGCATTGGAATATGCCTCCACGATTCTTTCTATTTCCCCCATCCTGCTGTTATTACCCTTTCTCTTTACAAAATGCAACTGGTAATTTTGTTTTTACCAGTATTCCAGCAATAAATCTGCTCTGTTCATAAGATTTGCAAGAAAAGTAGAAAAACGCTTGGAAGTCTCAAATCCGTGATGGAATGTGGGGTAATATATTTCAAACCTGTACGCAATTTGGCACATTATTCTTCAGTTTGCCTCTGTGCTGCAAATGTCAGGCAGTAAATCTAGGTAGCTTACGCTGTTCTTCTTAAAATGTTGTTCCAGAGGGCTGGACATCTGGTGCATTATGGGCACCAATGTAGTCCCAATTGCAAAGAATTTGCATGGCAAGTTCTACACTGGGAACTGCTATATCGTACTCAGTGTAAGTTTCTCCAAAGCTCTGCTCGGGCTGTAGAATGTGTACATTTTATTAGCCTACTCATTTACATCACTGTCCAATTTCACATGCTGTACAACGTTTCAGACATCTGAGCTCAAGAGGGGAAGTCGGCAACACAATGTGCATTACTGGGTAGGGGAAGAAGCGAAAGAGGTGTGTCAGTTAATGGTCCCTCTTGTCATTCTTGATTGGCAAGACTTTTGCTTATGTCTTTTTTTGTGTGTTGTATTATGGTCATCTAGGAACACTGTGTGATGGCTTCCGACAAGGCCTTTGAGTTGGATGCGGCACTGGGCTCCCAAGCTGTCCAGTACAGGGAAATGCAAGGTGAAGAATCTGACAAGTTCTTGTCATACTTCAGGCCATGCATAATCCCTGTGCAAGGCAGCTTCTCTTCGCACTGGAGAAGATCTGCGGAGGAATGCGACCAGACCACAATGTTTCGGTGTGAAGGAGAGCATGTAGCTCGTGTCACAGAAGTAAGAACTGCAAATGCAAAAAAAAAAAAAAATCAGCACATCTAACTGTCTGTCAGCGCAAGTCAACTAAATTGTGTTATTTCCAATGATGTTCACAGGTTCCGTTTTCGCGTACCTCCCTGGATCATAAGGCAGCGTTTATAGTTGACACTCCGTTGAAGATCTTCCTTTTCAGCGGTTGTAATTCTAGTGTGCAAACAAGGGCAAAGGCATTAGATGTCATTAAGTACCTGAGAGAAAACCGACATTCCGGTAGATGTGAAATTGGGACAATAGGTAGTGTCATATGAAACTCTCTCCTTTCATCACATGGCTAAGATACTTAAATTTTTATGCTTGTCACTGACTGTAGAGGATGGAAAGCTTGTTGGTGATTCTGATGCTGGTGAGTTTTGGAACCTGTTTGGAGGCTATGCACCTATTCCCCGTGATGTACCAGATGCAGCCAATGGGGAGCTGATGACTACCACATCCAAGAAACTTTTTTGGTGACTATCCCCAAGTTAATTTAGAACTCAATTCCCCTTTAATAAGTATATAACAGTATATTGGTATGCTTCTCCATCTGTAGGATTAATAAGAGAAAACTTGTTCCGATGGATGCACACTTGTTAGATAGAGAAATGCTGAAGTCTGACAGAAGTTACATACTGGACTGTGGAACTGAAATATACTTGTGGTTAGGGATGGCAACACTGGTTTCAGAGAGGAAGATATCCGTTACTGTCTTAGAGGTATGCATATGAACCTGTCTATTTTCCTTTTTGCTATTATACTGAATGTGTGCTTGTAGGGAAATTTCTAACAGAATAACATTTATTTAATATGCTCGTAGTGCAAATAAGTTTTCTTTCTTCAGAAAAAATATTGTGCAGATAACTTTCAAGCTAAACCAGAAAAAAAGATAGGGGTATTAACATGCTTGATATGTGGTCCCTAGTTAAATCTTTGCATATGATTGAAACAAACCTTATTTTGTAGGATTATGTACGAAGTCAAGGAAGATCATCAATTGGTCAAACTGTTATAACGACTGAAGGTCATGAAATTGCCGACTTTAAGCTGCAGTTTCAGCATTGGCCGAAGAATGTCGTCCAAAAGTTATACGAGGCAGGGAGAGAGAAAGTGGCAGGTGTGAAGACTATAGTGGTTTCGTGTACCTATTGGTTCCATTAACTCAGTGAATATCATTGCAAGGTCTAATGCAGAATCATGGTGCAGCAATTTTCAAGCATCAGGGGTATGATGTTGCAGAAATTCCAGAAGATAAACCTCAACAGTCCATCAGTAGTAATGGTTCTCTGAAGGTAAATTATTTGCCTAAGTGTGTCATATATGAGTGAAGCCGTCTTGTAACAGAATAATATGTAGCGCAGGTATGGCTGGTGGACCGTGGTTCTGTAACCCTCCTTTGCACTGAGGAGCAGGAGGAACTGTATAATGGGGATTGCTATATTGTACAGTACAGCTATGTTGAAGATGGAAAAGATTATAATCTGTTCTTTTCTTGGTCTGGACAAAATAGCGTACAGGTATACTGTATCCTACTAGTTTTTAAGAACAAAGCCACACTCTTATAATTTACCTTGCTAAGAACCACTTAACGTTTCCAATCGGATGTAAAGGTGAACATGGTCGAATATTGATTGGGTTCTGTTTATCCATTCGCATGGCGCATGTTACTGAATTGGATTGTGCATTTGGATGCAGGAAGACAGACTTGCTTCAGTTTCATTGATGTCAAGCATGTCTGATTCAGTCAAAGGTCCTGCAGTTGTGGTGAGTTATTTCACTCCTTAATTCCACTAAATCCAGGCATATGACTAAAATGAATCTTTGCCGTCATATCCAACAGTGTCAATGATTTGCAAAATGTAATTTCAGGGGCAAGTGTCTGAGGCCAGAGAACCAGAGCTGTTTTTCCTAGTATTCAAGTCCTTGATCATATTCAAGGTATACGTCTCATGTTGTGCGTGTCATGTACTTAAAAATTGATTAAGGAAGGGATGCATACTTGGATACTAATATTGTATAGTTTCTTCATTTTCTTCCTTTTCCAGGGTGGTAGGAGTGCTGCATATAAGAACTCTGTTCTGCAGAAAAGCAATAGAACTGAAGGGTACCAGAAAGACGGGGCTGCATTATTCCGGGTTCAAGGGCTGAGACATGATTGCGCAAGAGCCGTTCAGGTTGATCTGGTGAGTTTGGGCAAAAATCCAAAATAATTGCAGATTTAGAGTTAGCCTCTTAGGCCAAAATCACAATTCGATATCATTTAATCTTCTGATATTCTAGATCATCCCATGTTTACTGGAATACTCACTAAATGCAGATTGCAAGCTCGCTTAATTCCTCGCACTGCTATATTTTGCAAGACGGTCCTTCTTTCTTTACCTGGACTGGAAGCCTTTCTTCACCAACTGAACATGTTATACTTGACAGGATGATGAATAAGTTGTTTGTAAGGATGCCATTTTTCTCACTCTAATGTTTCTTTCCAAAAAAAACTCTGATGTTTGTAGGAAATTTGTGAAGTATACCCTTGTGGATTATATGCTGTGCTATTTTTGCAGCCACTAAAGCAATCGTTTCTATTAAAAGAAGGTTCTGAACCTGATCACTTCTGGAAAACATTAGAAGGAAGATCAGAGTACTCCAAAGACAAGTGTGTCAAGAGTTGGCCGGCAGATCCACGTCTGTATACCTGTACTTTCCAGCAATGTACGTGCATCTTTGTAGTTTTCCTTCCAAGAGACTCTGTTCATAAAAGAATTTCTAATCTAATATATGATTCTTTTCAGGTCTGTTCAAGGTTAGCGCTATCCTACAGATAACATTTTCTGCCACAAGAAATCATGAATACAGCCAACTCGTAGCTTGCTGATTTTTCTTGCAAAGGTTGAATAGTTTTTGGGATTCCAATCTTGCAGGCAAAGGAGGTATTTACCTTCTGTCAGGATGATCTGGCAACTGAGGAGACCTTGATACTGGACTGCGGCGAGGAAATTTATGTCTGGGTTGGACTTCACTCAGGTGTCACGTCCAAAGAGCATGCCCTCGACATCGGCAAGGTCATCAACAAGTTTCCAACTTGTGATTATAGCTGCCAAGAAAACCGTACTGGAGAAATCTCAAATCTCAATTTGTTTCTACCTAATCTGCAGATGTTCCTTCAGGCAGGCAATGGTCAGGATGGGCGACGGTCCATCTTTGACACAACTGTTTATGCTGTCGCGGAAGGGGATGAGCCTGCATTTTTCAGCAGCTTCTTCAACTGGGATAACTCAAAAGAAGTTGCATCCGTAAGTGCTACTAGTACTTAAGCAAACATAAATCGTGGCTTAATCTTTTTTCGTTATTCATAAATAATCATAGATATTGCTGTCCACTTAATCGATTCACGAACAATCTAGCGACTAATTTCTTTACTTGTTAAATATGTAGGTTCTGGGCAACTCATTTGAGAGGAAGCTGGCGATGCTGAAAGGGATTTCACCAAAACTGGAGGTTTGTTCATTAGCTTGTCTCAGCAAACTCTGAATTTCTTGTCACGCTGAAGTATTTAACAGAAAGATTTACATCAATACTAAGAGTGGATTGCATATCAGCCTAAACATCAGGCAAAACATAAGCCCTGTCGATGTGAACTTTGTTGAAACCACTTTTACATATTTTTGGAAAAAAATCTAAATATGAAAATCAACTCTAATCCCCTTTGGAGGATATGAAAAAAAAATCATCAATGGTGATTTATTATTGTTTGCATTATATGTATTTCCATGCTGCCAATTCATATCTTCAAAGTGAAATTTTATCTGATTTGAAATTACATGTGGTTTCGTCCTGGCAGTTGCTAATTGTTATAATCTGATGGAGAAAAGAAATGGTCGCTACTGTGTGACAGGCACCGGACAGGAGCTTGCGCAGATCATCCTCGAGAAGGCTAGGGACATCGTCGGAGCCGACCACGCCGGAACAGCACCAGCCGGCAGCTAGGAGGACGTTCGGCCCTGCCTCTGCCTCTGTCGGGAGGGTAGCGAAGGAGAGATCAGGATCATCTCCGGCACTGTCGCCGTCGCTGGTAACACCATCCTGGTCTTCGAGGAGCCGCGCCTCCTCCTCGCCGTCGTCGCCGTCCACACCGGTGATAGCGCGGAGGCTCTTCCCGTCCACGCTGCACGGAGCCCCGCACGCCGCCTCCGCTACAGCCACTGCGAGCCCCGCTCGTCGACGGTGAGCAGAAGCCGCCGGCGTAGCCTGAGCCCTGAGGAGAGTTATCTTACTGTAACTAAACCACTGTAACAAGATTGAAGCCAAAGCCACGCATCAGAGAACGTGAATCCGCCAGGCCAGCCACGTGTTCTCTTCGCCACAATTCCTGCCGTGTCGTGATCGCCGCGCCACAGAGAGGGCACGCGCCACCGCGGCCTCGCCGATCTTGTGGTTCGCTTCGCCGTGTTGTCATCGCCGCGCCAGTTCATCACAGATGCCACGCGCGCCGATCCTTGTGGTCTTTTCCCGTGTCACACGACATGAACGGAAACCAACAGCTTTCGTCCTCATCGACGACACCACCGAGGGCCATAGCCAGCCAAAAACACCTCGTGCTACCCTGAACCGCGTTCCACCGGACGCGAAGCGCCGGCTGCCGTGCGGAGATTTGTTAGTACCTTTTCAACAGTTCCGGTGCTAAAGCGTCGGTTCGCAGTGCGCAGGGAAGATGGAACACGGAAAACGGAGATAGGCCTAAAAGCGCTACGCAAGCAACTGGATTCATGTCCAAAACCGAGCATTTCTCCGGGAGGCATAATGATAAAAAAAAAATCGATAACATGAGCTTTTATTAATAGACCTTCGAGGTACTAGAGTGCAAAATAAACATGACAGTCTACCATGCCACAAAGTATTGAATTCAAATGCTCCCTCCGATCATTTTAATTAACTCGGATCGGAGGAAGTATTATCCATATATATAAATTAATAATAAACACAAAGGACCCATTAGGCTATGCACTTCATATGTTGTCTTGTATAATACAGTTTCGCAACCGGATTTTGCTCGTTGTTGTATCGAATGTGGTCCTAGATAGTTGCAACATACTAGGTGCATGTTGTATGAATGTCGAAATCTTCACGAATTTCTAAGGTTTACGTAATGTTGAAACATGAGTTTGGTATATCAGTACACGTAAAAATGACGGTGCACCCAGTATGTCACCTTTCTTCCATTGAGATGGCTTCTCACCCTTGTCGAGCTATCCGGTGCAATTAACTACATACTATTTACATGGACATGGATCCACATGTCCAATATGCAAGGGAGCCACCTTGTTGTAGCCCCTAGCATTTCCTATATGCGGGATATATTTTACTGAGGATCACACTGGAGGAGGACGATGAGAGCAAAAGACACACCCATATGATCCATCGAAAACTACAAATAAGAACTCCTGGAAGCTTTGTGACCATCTTACCGTGTAAATTGCCTTGGCGAAGCCTAAGTTGAGGAAGTTGTCTGATGTGTTTTCTCGATGTGCATCTTCTTCATGATGCTTTGGATGTGGATTTTTTTAATTGGAAGCACGGCTTCCTAATGAAGACCATGCTAGACTAGCCGAGACAAGATTTAGGAGGAGAGGGGCGACACCAGATGCCATCATTTGGGAGAGAATGTTGGAGACATCGTGAATGCTACCAATTGAAATGAACTTGAGCGACCTATGTTAGTGAGAGGGACTTGATGAGGATGACGGTGAGCGCTTGGTAGTTGAATTACCGCACCTTAATATTGTTAGGAGAAATATTGATTGGATTATGTAGATCAAATCCTTAGGAAATTCTTTCCAACAAATCAAAGTTGATTCCACACATGTGTATTCTCATTAGTGCTTTCTAGTTAGGATATTGGCTCCCATCAAGAAAAGGTGCGGGGGTGATAGTTCATATGGCATTTGAGCACTCAGTTAGTAGTAGTGTGGAAGCCTCTTCACCCCGAAGATGAAACAAGATGGAGGTTGACTCCATGGCCTTCTCTACACGCATATCACCGATTTTCTTTGCCAACTCTATCACTCATCATCATCTGCCATCATATTTATTGTTTAGGTTTTTTTTCGAAATGGATATTTATTGTTTAGGTGGTAAAGCCTTCCACGAGAACCCTAGTCATGATACGAGTTGAAGGATCAATATGTAAATTAGAGGAGTGGGTGAATAGGTGGCCACAAATTTTAAGCAAAATGTTAATCTTAGAAAAATACATGTAAATACAGTTCTATGCATGCAACCGTATGAAAAATCCTATATAACAAGATTACTCTAACAAGCAAGATAGACAAGGCGGGGTATACTTAGAACTAATTAACCAGAGAGAAAGTTAAAATAATTTGGGAGAGTCCAATATTTTGTTGGAGATGCCATGTCAAACAACCCTCACAACGGTCACAATAGACATGCCCTTATCAAACAACTATGTATCAGATCTTCCACTATATATTGGTGGACCTTGAGGCGATATGTGGGCCTTCACAAACTTCTTGGGTGAGTTCTCAACCTTAAATGCTCCCGAGGGACTCCAACTCTCTAAGGTTCCACACAAACCCAAAAGTAACAAGCATTATGCAAACTTAGAGGGTAAATCCAATTTGGCTAGGTGGAATCACATATTTTGGTCTCCACACTTTATTTTCCCTCATTGAGATTCAATTTTTAACTTTCTATTTCTCTTTGGAATATATGATTGCATATGTGATGTATTTTTAAGCATTGATCCCACTCCTTGGAAAAATTGAACCAGTGTTAATAGTATGATTTATATATGACTCAAACATCTTATTTTCGTAACCTTTTGTACATTGGGTATCAACCATTACGAATCTACCACCATCAGGGATTAAAACATGTTCTCCTACTTGCAAAATGATTAGTCCCCAAAATGGCGGGCCATTACTATTAAAACCACATATGGAAAGATAAATGTCCTTTCGAATAGTATAGGGACTATCAATTTATATCACGAGATGTGCTACCAATTTGAAAAACATAAACTTATAAGTGCCAATTCTTCAAGTAGAGCTTTGCACAATCACTAAGTTTAACAAATTTCATCAAACATTTTTGCCACAAAATGTCATACCAATTATAATGATGACACCAGAACAAAAAAGAAGGGCAAGCTTCGTCATACTATTTGTCGCGTATCGTGGAGATGAAACGTCATAGCAGTTATCCATTTATAGTACTACATATGTAACAACTCCGGTCGCCGGAGATGAAACTGACAGAAACTTCCACGTACCTGCGGTTCCGTACACCCCTTCGATGTGTCTATACGTTTCCCAACAATAAACGACAATTCCGTACGGATGTGGTATCTATTCATGATACCGTTCTCCGCTCTCCGGTCTCCGGTCACGAAACCGACAAATTTTCTCGTACCAATGATCCAATACACCTTTTCCGATGGCAACCTTTTCTAACCATTAAAACGCCAAAAATCCTCACCGGTAATACCACCTAGATCTCCGCCGGTTAGCATGCACTATGCATCTGTTGCTACTTTTTTCCAACTACGTAAAACCCTAACTCTTGGATCGACAATTGGGGCCATTAAGTTGGACCGGAACACCACAAGAGCTTTGTACTGTGTAGAATACTCCTGTGTATCTATCTAAAAACAGGAATGGAACTACATCAAAATGATTTGTTATGCTATTTATTACTTATAATGACACCCTCTAATTAGCTAAAAATTAATGAATCGTCATCTAGCACACACCAACCACCGTTCTGCGATCGGTTTCTCCCTGAATTTATGTGCATACGTCCATAGGGGCACGAGTGCTGTGCATCAGCGTATTTGTACTGACAGGTATTACATAGTCTGGTGCACGGCAAACCTCTCCATGGACTGCATACACCCGGTGCACATGGTCCAGAGAGACAATTGTAAATGTGTATTCGGAACGTCATAACCTGGGACAGTCTCCTGGCCGTCTGATGAGTTGTGGACCTGGGCGAATGGACGGTCCGATGGAGCATCCTCCCTCTATATCAGTCCACCCGTCCTCTGACACAGGTACTTATCTCGCAGTTGCAGGCACAGACTACTCCCCTTCTCATTCTCTGCTTGTCCCCTCTCTGCCACGAGTGTTCCTGCTGCCATTGCTCCGTTCCGTCCTCAGAGGCCGAGATGATTGCGGGAGGCTGCGCGTACTTCGGCAGGGAGCTGGCGGCCGCGGCGGGCTGGACGGCAGGTAGCTACTCCGCGAGCTCCCGCCTTGGCAGCGTCGCGTCCGCGCAGTACTTCGTCCCCAACGACGGCGGTGCTCCATCAGCCGGTGCGGCAGCCGTCCCGGACGAGGGATCAGGCGTTTACGGTGCCATCGGTGGGATGGATCGTCGCACCAGCTTCGCCGGCTATGGCAGCGCCCCCCTGCCCATGGCGACGGCCGCGCCGGCTCGACCGCCGCCGCTCGCCAGAGCCAACGGACCGCTGATCAAAGCATCGTGGACGGAGGAGGAAGATGAGTACGTACTAAATCGATCGGAACTAGAATCCTTTCTCTTGGTTCGTAGAGATTTTCTCCTGCAGCTTCAGTTTTGTTTCTTTGTGGTTCGTTTGCAGGATTCTGACGAAAGCAGTGCGGGAACATGGCAACCAGCACCGGAAGTGGACGGCGATTGCCGAGCACCTCCCAGGGCGAACCGGGAAACAGTGCCGCGAGAGATGGGTTAACCACGTCGACCCCACCATTGAGGTAATATCGCCAGATCTTGGCTTCTTGTTGTATACTATAGGTCAGCAGCTTAATTTCAGTGGGAATTCTGATCATCTAGTATGGCCGAGTGTGTCTACCGAGAGGGAATTTACTGGAAATAATAAATCTGGTTTATATACTTGCGAAACTTCGCTCCAAGTTTCATCCCACACCATTAGGAAGTGGGTGTTAACTCCCGGATAAATAGTGTGTGTTGCATTGCATGTCTTTACTCTGATCAGTAAGTGCGCAATTAGTTTCTTCATCTAGCCCACTAATTGGTCAGCCAAGTAATTTTGGGTATAATTTGTTGACGAAATTTTTGTTGTTGCTGTTGTTGTATTCTGTTGCTGTTGTAAATAGAAGTAGAGCCCTCATATTAGCATTCTGAGATATGTACGGAAATTTGAGTTCGAATCCTGCAGATAAAAGGTGTCACTTGCACTTATGAAAATCCTTATTCCTAATTTCCATGTCTACGAAATGTTCAAATTCTCGGACACTAATTGATCACACCCAAGTAACTTTGTAATGATATATATTTGTGAAATTCTGGATGTTGTTTGTTCTGTCTCGTCTGAATTTGGTAGTCCCCACTTTAGCAATTTGGGATGTGTACAATTTTGTTCATTCAGTTCTATTAATAAAATATGTCACTTGCACAGTTGCACTAAGGAAAATTTGGCTAGCCTGAAAGTGTTGTAGTTCCAAGCCATTAATTGATCAACAAAGTAATTTTGTGATCCTATTTACTTGTAAAATTGGCGTTGCTGCTTATTGTGACTTGGTTGAATTTCTAAGGAGTTGATATTCATGCCCCCAAATTAGCATTTGAGATGTGGTATGAACGTTTTGCTTCAACTATATAAACCAAGAGTCTCACTTGCAATTATCAAAATAGGTTTTGGTGATACATAGATTCTTAGCATTTCATAGAGTTTTGTGACTTGGTTGATATTTGTCAAGAATCGATATTTATGCCCCTGGATTACAATTTGAGATGTGGTATGATTTTCTATTCCAGTTATCTAAATATATATTTCACTTGTATTTAACACCATTTTCTTTGCTGATACATAGATTCCTAAAATTTTACTCCCTCTGTCCTATGTCGCCAATTTGTCTAAATTTTGATGTATCTAGATGCGACATCCTTTTCGGGATGAAGGGAGTACTTTATTTATATCTGAAGTTCCTACCATGGTTATTTGTTCATCTAATATGTAAATGGAATAATGATGTCAATCCTATAAAAAAATTAAGTTACATTTGCAGTTTTTAATCGATCTTGGTAATGATGTCTCTGAAGATTTTCGTGATTCTCGGCCGCAATTGATAAACCATGTACTTTTGTGTTGTTATTTAATTTACACATCTTTGTCTATGCTCCTGCCCCCAAATTACTATTTGAGATGTGCTACAGACTTTTGAATTCAATAATATAAATAGAAAATTTCATTTGCATTTAACATAATAGGCTTTGCTAATACAAGGTTCATGTAATTATGTGTTATTTGTTTGTGAAACTGTTCTCTTGTTTATTTGTGAATTGCTGCAACCTTGAGTTCTGTTGTATGGTGTTACGTGCTGTGTTGTGTTCAATTATACTCCTCCTATGGTCTGACAACAAGCTTGTTATGACACAAGTAATTAACTCACAAGTATTGCACACGTGCAGAAGAAAATGTGGACCGAGGCGGAGGACATGGAGCTGATCGCGGCGCACCGGAGGTGCGGCAACCGCTGGTCAGCGATTGCCAGAAAGCTCTCCGGCCGTTCCGAGAACTCCGTGAAGAACCACTGGAACGCCACAATGCGTAGCCTAAAGGCCAAGCGCACGCTCAAGAAGCGGAACTGCGAGCAGCTACCTCCCCGCAAGCTCTCCCTCCTCGCCGACTACATCCGTAGCCTCTACCCTGCCACCGAATGGCCACCAGCAGTGTTACCGGCGGCGACCGCGCCGCCGACCATTTCCGATCACCAAAATCAGCCAGTTGGTCCAGACACCGCCATTGCCGCTGCGCCGCTGGCCTACGCCGCCCCGTCCATGGCTGGCATGTACTCCACAAACATGCAGCACTCCTGGGCACTGGACATGAACTCCGCGGCTGCCGGGTACCCGTACTACATCCCTCCCTACCCGCAGTTGAACTACCACCTGCCCTACGTCCCGCCTCCGACGCCAGCGCAGATGATCAAGGTGCAGGACCTGCAGGCGGACGCGGCGTACGCGAGCACGAACGACGTGAACCCGTTCGCCGACCAGCAGAACTGCCTGCAGCCGGAGGCGGAGATCGACCACGGTTTATCCACCAACGACACGATGGGCCACGTTGGTGGTGGTGGCGGTGGTGCTAACGACTGGTGCTACTTCGGCACCAACGGAGCTGGCCTGAGCCGTAGCGTTAGCGGCGGTGGTCCAGACGACATCGACGTGGTACAAATGGCCTCGAGGGAGTTTGAGGTGCAGGACCAGTACATGGCCACCCTCGACCATCTCACTCAGTTGATCAGTTCAACTGAGAGGATTTGATCTAATCTGGAAGACTGTAAGCTGTATACTGTTGTAGTGTGGTGCGTTGTGCCTGTACTTTGGTCGATTTGAATTTTTCGTGACAGTACTATTCCCCGATCCATTTGGTGGAGAACCTTAATATGGTGTGTACTTCTATTTTACAGAATAAACATGTTGTACTTGTATTTGTACTTGACTGATAGCCCATACATCCGTAGAAGCATCTCCGCTAGAGCTCTCGGAACAAGAAATCGGCGTCCCCGATAACACGGCATTGTACGACGCTGCCCAGCAAACTGCTTGGCACTCCCACACTGGCCCCGAAACATAGGAGCCGTTTTGGGAATGTCGAACCACGTCGAGTTGTTAGCATAAAACCACCACTTTTGCAGCTAAATCTTTTTTTTGGTACCACTTTGTATTTCGGGAGTGAAAAATCACCAAATTTTGACGAGGTTTTCTCAAATAGCACTAAACCGTCTCTGAACTCGAATTGACACGATTTCTGCCTGGCCTGGCCCACTGTCAGAGCTGATGTGGCAACAACTTGACGGCTCTCGGCACCGTCGTTAACAGGCGTTGACGGTGCGTGGGTCCCACCCACTTGTCGGTCGTTTAAGCGTGCGTTTTGGAAGACTGCCGGTTCAGTCGCGATCGTCCTCCCCACTCTCACTCCTCTCTCTCTCTGCCGGAGCTGCGCCACCGTGGTCCACCACCACCGCCATTCGTGCCGCCATGCCAAGCTGGAACGACGGCGAGAGCTCGACGGACCAGATGGATGTAAGCTCGGCCATCTCAATCTCTCTCATTTTCTTGGATCTAGGTTCCGATTTGGGGATTTTGTTTCGTTGCTTCGATTTACCTTGATTAAGGTCATTTTTTGCAAATTTTTGTCATTTAGGAGCTGACAGACATGAACTATGCTCCTGACACCTGCGAGGACATTACATTTGGAGGATTAGCTGTCGGTAGACCACATTGCCGCGTGCACAATTTGGAGCCGAACAGATGTGTAACGTTTGAAGGGACGAACACCGGCATGAGATTCTACATGTGCTTCGTCGGTCATGTAAGCTTCTGCCTCTGCTCTGTCCCATAGTTCCATTTTTCATTGCGGTAGAACAGATATTTTGCAGTAATGGTAGATATAATTTATATGTGTTGTGTTATAATGGATATATATTGAATTTGCATGTCCCTGACGTACATAATTGATAGATGTTGTGTGTATATATAATGGATGATATATTGATAACAATATTTGCAGCAGGTGTTTAACTGTGGGTTTGTGGCCTGGGTAATAAAGAGTAGTCAGCTACTCTTCAAAACTCACTCGAAAGGTTGTGGTCAATGTACCATGAGTCCAGCAATACAAGAATAGATGAGAGGGTCCAGAATGCCAGATTGGTGCAGGAGTTGGTTGAGGACAGGAACAAGTTTAAGAAGAACTACAACTCACTGATAAATGATGTGGATCAATTCGTGAAAGATACAGAGAAAAGAGTGATGGAAGAAAATTTGAAGAAGATGAATGAGGAGAAGAACCAGATATTTGATTTGAGAAGTCTGATAGGTCTCCAACGTATCTATAATTTTTTATGTTCCATGCTAGTTTTATGACAATATCTACATGTTTTATTCATACTTTATATCATTTTGATGCATTTTCCGGTACTAACCTATTAACAAGATGCAAGCGCCAGTTCCTGTTTTCTGCGATTTTTGGTTTCAGAAATCCTACACATGAAATATTCTCGGAATTGGACGAAACAAAAGCCCACGGCCCTATTTTCCACGGAGGATTCTAGAACATCGAAGAAGACTCGGAGGCGGCCAGTAGGGGGCCCACCCCATAGGGCGGCGCGGCCAGGCCCCCTAGTACCGAGAGCCAAAATACGAGAAAAGTTCCAGAGACGCCGCCTCCGTCAACCCCATCACGGGGGGTTCTGAAGATCGCCTCCGGCACCACCGGAGGGAATCATCACCGTAGGGCTCTACATCACCATGCCCACCTCTGGACTAATGCGTGAGTAGTTCATCCTTGGACTATGGATCCATAGCAGTAGCTAGATGGTTGTCTTCTCCTATTGTGCCATCATGTTTAGATCTTGTGAGCTGCCTATCATGATCAAGATCATCTATTTGTAATGCTACATGTTGTGTTTGTTGGGATCCGATGAATATGGAATACTATGTCAAGTTGATTATTGATCTATCATATATGTGTTGTTTATGATCTTGCATGCTCTCCGTTGCTAGTAGAGGCTCTGCCAAGTTGATACTTGTAACTCCAAGAGGGGTATTTATGCTAGATAGTGGGTTCATGCCTCCATTGAATCTGGCACAGTGAAAGAAAGTTCTAAGGTTATGGATGTGTTGTTGCCACTAGGGATAAAACATCAATGCTTTGTCTAAGGATATTTGTATTGTTTACATTACGCACAGTACTTAATGCAATTGTTTGTTGTTTGCAACTTAATACTGGAAGGGGTGCGGATGCTAACCCGAAGGTGGACTTTTTAGGCATAGATGCATGCTGGATAGCGGTCTATGTTCTTTGTCGTAATGCCCTAAGTAAATCTCATAGTAGTCATCATGATATGTATGTGCATTTTTATGCCCTCTCTATTTGTCAATTGCCCAACTGTAATTTGTTCACCCAACATGTTATTTATCTTATTGGAGAGACACCACTAGTGAACTGTGGATCCTGGTCCATTCTTTTACATCTGAAATACAACCTACTGCAATAATTGTTCCCTGTTGTTCTTTGCAAGCAAACACCATTCTCCACACCATACGTTTAATCATTTGTTTTCAGCAAGCCGGTGAGATTGACAACCTCACTGTTAAGTTGGGGCAAAGTATCTTGATTGTGTTATGCAGGTTCCACGTTGGCGCCGAAATCCTTGGTGTTGCGCCGCACTACACTCCTTCACCAACAACCTTCACGGCCTTCATCTCCTACTGGTTCGATAAACCTTGGTTTCTTACTGAGGGAAAACTCACTGTACGCATCATACCTTCCTCTTGGGGTTCCCAACGGACGTGTGCTTTACCGTCACAAGCAGCTGCTTTTTGGCTCGGGGAGGAATCAACACTCCATCAAGCTCAGTCACGCCATCAAACACGTTTTGGCGCCGTTGTCGGGAGATCAAGACACGCTGCAGGGGAGTCTCTCACACCCAATCTCTTTACTTTGTTTATTGTCTTGCTTTATTTTATTTTCTGTCTTGTTTGCTTTCTTTATATCAAAAACACAAAAAATTAGTTACTTGTTTTACTTTACTTAATTCGGTTTTGCTTTACTTATTTTTATTGCTAAAATGAGTAATCCTGAAGTTGAAGTTCGTTCGTTTAAGCAACAAGGGGAGAAAGTTTTAAAGATGCTTGGTATAGAATTAGTGATGCTCATCATAGGTGCACTAAGAAACACTCCACTATTATCCTCCTTAGGAACTTTTATGTTGGTATCTCTAGCTGGAATAGGTATGTTCTTGATACTCTTACAGGGGTAATTTCCTAGGCACTCCTGCTTTAGAAGCTAATTGCATTATTGAGAGTCTGGTTGGAATACCACCTTTTAATGAAACTAAAATTGAAATCTCTCTTGAGGATGTCATGAAAAATTTGGAGGCCATAGAGAAAAATCTTCCAAGTGTTGAGACTAAATTAGGAATATTACTTGATAATACTGATAAACTTGATAAATCTCTAGGAGGAATTAATGAAAGAATTGATGTCTTAGAAACTTGTGATATCCATGATAATCAAACCCATAGGATTGGTGAACTTGAAGAAGCTATGAGAACCTTGGGTTCAACTTTTTATTCTCTTAAGTTTAAGGAGAAACCTTATGTGGGTAAGGAACAAAAGTTCATGTATGTCTCTAAGATGCCTAAGCCAAAGAATCATTATGAGCTTAAAATTGATAAAACCCTTAGTACCACTATAGGAAATTTAGATAATGGAGCATCTAAGATACGTATTGCGACAAGTTGTGTTTTTAAGGAAAATCATGATGTTGATACTTCTTCTCTTCATGTTACTTGATTTTCACTTTCTGCGCCTACGTGAAAGGCGTTAAAGAAAAGCGCTTATGGGAGACAACCCATTATTTTATTTCTACAATTTTTGTTTTATATTTGAGTCAAGGTGCTTGTTACTACTGTAGCAATACCTTTGTATCTTTATTTTATTGTATTGTTATGCCAAGTAAAGTCTTTGATAGAAGGTTGATACTAGATTTGGATTTCTGCGCAGAAACAGATTTTTAGCTGTCACGAATTTGAGTTGTTCTCTCTGTAGGAGAATCTAAAAATTCTGAAAAAATTCATGAGTAATCCTCAGATATGTACGCAACTTTCATTCAATTTGAGCTTCTTCATCTGAGCATGTTAAGTGCGTCGAAAAAATTCGTCTTTACGGACTATCTTTACGGACTATTCTGTTTTGATAGATTCTGCCTTTTATTTCGTATTGCCTCTTTTACTGTGTTTGAGCGGGTTTCTTTGCTCCATTAAATTTTAGTAATCTTGGGTAATGTCCAGAGGTGTTGGGAATGATTGTGTCCTTGCTGAATATGTGAATTTTTGATTATGCACTAACCCTCTAATGAGATTGTTTTGAGTCTGGTGTGAAGGAAGTCTTCAAGGATCAAGAGATCAGGATGATATAATATGATCAAGAAGAGTGAAAAGTCTAAGTTTGGGGATGCCCCCGTGGTTCATCCCTGCATATTTCAAGAAGGCTCAAGCGTTTAATATTGGGGATGCCCAAGGCATCCCCTTCTTCATCAACAATTTATCAGGTCACCTCTAGTGAAACTATATTTTAATTCCGTCACATCTTATGTGCTTTACTTGGAGCGTCTGTGTGTTTTATTTTCGTTTTGTTATTTTCATTCTCTGAATAAATCGGATCCTAACATGCTTGTGTGGGAGAGAGACACGCTCCGCTTTTTCATATGAACACTAGTGTTCTTTGCTTTTACTTTTAATCTTCAATGGCAAAAGCTGGAAGCCGCTGCACTTATTGCTATTTGGTTGGAAACAGAAAATGCTTCATGTGGTAATTGGTATATTGTCTTGAATAATTTGATACATGGAAATTGTTTTGAGCTCTCAAGTAGATCATGTTTAAGCTCTTGCATCATGTATTTTAAACCTATTAGTGGAGAACTACCGTAGAGCTTATTGAAATTTGGTTTGCATGATTGGTCTCTCTAAGGTCTAGATATTTTCTGGTAAAAGTGTTTGAGCAACAAGGAAGACAGTGTAGAGTCTTATAATGCTTGCAATATGTTCTTATGTAAGTTTTGTTGTACCGGTTTATACTCGTGTTGCTTCAAAAAACCTTGCTAGCCAAAGCCTTGTACTGAGAGGTAATGCTTCTCGTGCATCCAAAACCTTGAGCCAAAAACTATGCCATTTGTGTCCACCATAACTACCTACTATGTGGTATTTTTCTGCCATTCCAAAGTAAATTTCTTGTGTGCTACCTTTAAAACCTTTCAAAAAATTCATTCCTTGTTTTTGCAATACATAGCTCATGGGAAAGTAGCCTAAAAACTATTGTGGTAAGAAATATGTCGCTTGTGTATCTTAGTTCTTATAAGTTGCTTGTTGAGCGGTAACCATGTTGTCTGGGGACGCCATCAACCTGTCACACCTTTATTGAATATCATGTGAGTTGCTATGCATGTTCGTCTTGTCTGAAGTAAGGGCGATTTGCCATGAGTTGAAATGATTCAAGTATGCATATTGTTAGAGAAGAACATTGGGCCACCAACCAAAGCCATGTATCATGGTGGAAGTTTCAGCTTGGACACTCAAATCCTCAAAATCTCTTATGAGAATATTATTATTGTTGAATGCTTAAAGCATTAAAAGAGGAGTCCATTATCTGTTTTCTATGTTGTCCTGGTATGGATGTCCTTAAGTTGAGATCTATCAAAATCGAGAAATCAAATGCGATTTATCTCCTTGGACCTTTGTACAGGTGGCATAGAGGTACCCCTTTGTGACACTTGGTTGAAACATATGTAATGCGATGATAATCCATGGAAATCCGAGCTAATTAGGACAAGGTGCGGGCACTATTAGTATTCGATGCATGAGGCTTGCAACTTATAGGAAGTTTTATACATAACCCATATGAATTATTACTACCGTTGACACAATTGTTTCCATGCTTTCAAAATAAAAAGCTCTAACACGTGAGTAATCCCTGCTTCCCTCTGCGAAGGGCCTTTCTTTTACTTTATGTTGAGTCAGTTTACCTACTTCCTTCTATCTTAGAAGCAAACATTTGTGTCAACTGTGTGCATTGATTCTTACATGCTTGCTTATTGCACTCATCATATTACTTTGTGTTGACAATTATCCATGAGATATACATGTTGAAAGTTGAAAGCAACTGCTGAAACTTAAATCTTCCTTTGTGTTGCTTCAAAACCTTCTATTAAGAATCTATTGCTTTATGAGTTAACTCTTATGCAAGAATTTTTGATGCTTGTCTTGAAAGTACTATTCATGAAAAGTTTTTGCTATATGATTCAGTTGTTTAGTCATTGTCTTTTTTGTTAGCAAACTATAGACCATTGCTTTGAGTCACTTCATTCATCTCATATGCTTTACAATAGTATTGATCAAGATCATGTTGGTAGCATGTCGCTCCAGAAATTAGCCTTTTTATCGTTTACCTACTCGAGGGCGAGTAGGAACTAAGCTTGGGGATGCTTGATACGTCTCCAACGTATCTATAATTTCTTATGTTCCATGCTAGTTTTATGACAACATCTACAAGTTTTATTCATACTTTATATCATTTTGATGCATTTTCCGGTACTAACCTATTAACAAGATGCCGACGGTCCTGTTTTCTGCTATTTTGGTTTAAATCCTACAGAAATATTCTCGGAATTGGACGAAACAAAAGCCCACGGCCCTATTTTCCACGGAGGATTCCAGAACATCGAAGAAGAGTCGGAGGCGGCCAGCAGGGGGCCCACCCCATAGGGCGGCGCGGCCAGGCCCCCTGCCGCGCCCAGATGTGGGGAGGCCACCCCCTGGCTCCCCCGACGCTGCCTCTTCGCCTATATATTCCTTCGTATCGGAAAACCCTAGTACCGAGAGCCAAAATACGAGAAAACTTCTAGAGACGCCGCCGCCGTCAACCCCATCTCGGGGGGTTCTGAAGATCGCCTCCGGCACCCTGCCGGAGAGGGGAATCATCACCGGAGGGCTCTACATCACCATGCCCGCCTCCGGATGATGCGTGAGTAGTTCATCCTTGGACTATGGGTCCATAGCAGTAGCTAGATGGTTGTCTTCTCCTATTGTGCCATCATGTTTAGATCTTGTGAGCTGCCTATCATGATCAAGATCATCTATTTGTAATGCTACATGTTGTGTTTGTTGGGATCCGATGAATATGGAATATGTCGAGGGTGCTCCTCGGCAATGCCCTCCGATAGGGGCTTAGGGTTGATGGAATCCTGCAAGCTGACACGAGACATCGGTACACAGACAAGCGGGGAGAGCGATTTACCCAGGTTCGGGGCCCTCGATAAGGTAAAACCCTTACGTCCTGCCTGTCTGTTCTTTGATTATGATGAAAACAGGTTACAATGGGGTGCCGAATAGTTCTGTGATCTCGTCGAGATGCTAATTGCTAGGGTGACCTAGTTCTAAGCTTCTATTGCTGCTAAGATTGATTGTGTCCCTCTCTCTGGCCTTTATATAGGAGGCAGGTCTCAAGGGTCCTACCCGAGGACGACTAGGTTTACAGTAGATTAGATCTAATCTTTCCTTGTTCGCCCGTTTCCTGATCTTGTCCGCCAAGGAATCTTCTGACGCACCGGCCTAGTGGCCCATCTCGCCTTCTGGTAGCTTTATGGGCCTCCAACTTGTCAATATCAGATAGCGCAACGGTTACCCGAAGGGTAATGCCCACGTCAGTAGCCCCCGAGTGTCTAGCCGAAAATAATTCGGGTAGAGACTGATGCATGCTTTCTTCTCCTTCACTGTTCTTGCTCATCCTAATTGTGCTTCATCTTCTTCTTATCGGGTGCGCGTCAGCGCTCCCGATGGGAGTAGCCCCGAGTCTAGGTACGGATGCTTGCAATCCGTGCGTAGACTCAAGTTGTACCACTCGAATATTTTCCTCTGCCGAGGTCTTCATAAATCATCTGATATATTTTTTACGCAAAGGATAATGAATAACGTGCCCAACTGTTGTTTGGTTAACTACCGATGGCAAAACACCGTTACCCTACGCGAGAATCCCCGGGCATGATCCTGGAGTGCAAAAAATTTCTATCGGGTGTGCATTACGAACTCCCGATGGGAGTAACAGGCCCCGAGTATCTTGATGTGAGTGTTTTGTCGAGTCCTCATTTATCGGGTGCGCGTCAGTGCTCCCGATGGGAGTAGCCCCCGAGTCTAGGTACGGATGCTCGCAATCCGTGCTTAGACTCAAATCCTTCATCCGATAACTTTTCACGTTTCCTTCGAATGCTTTCGAATCATGACGTCATTGATGACGTATAACTGCTGCAGGCTGATTTGACGGGTCCGTCATGTCAGGCTAGCCCTAGCCCTGTTCATTCAACGCTTCAGGGTTTGTCCGTGTAATGATCGAGGTGGCTCCTCGATTTTCGCGCAATCGTGGGCGTAGTGCGCCGTCAGCTCTCTCCCTTCCTTAAGCGCCACGTGCTTGCTTTAATTTTCCCTCAAAGTTCCCAGTTTTCTCCACAGTTCCCGCAGCAACTCCTCAATCTTCCTCTTCTTCCTTCTTCCGCCATTGTTGCGCCGCCGCCACAGTTCCAATCTTCTCCAGATCTCGCGATGGTGAAGAAGAGGAATACCACCGCCGCTGCCAGCTCCACCAGCGAAGGTGCCGCTGCCAAGTCTTCTTCTTCCCTTCCGAAGGGGAACGCTCCAAACGCCCCTCCCCCAGCTCCGGCGCCGCCAGCGCCGTCGGGCTCGATGGCCAAACCCGGGGATTGGGTAGCTTCAACCGTCACCAAGCGTGACGAAAATAGGTCTCGAAGCCTAGGATTGATATCCTCCAATGCTGGAGATGTAATCCTTCCAGGTGCGATCTCTCGGCCTGATCCTCCTGCTGGATTTTCTGTGATGTTCTTATCTTTTCTTCATCGAGGCCTTTCACTCCCTGCTCATGGATTCCTCCTCCATCTCTTGCGGACGTACGAAATTCAATTGTGGCAACTTACCCCCAATTCGATCCTTCACGTTGTTGTGTTCATCACCCTTTGCGAGGCGTTTTTGGGCATTGAGCCTCACTTCAGGCTATGGAAGAAGATCTTTTATGTGAAAAGATACAGCAGTAGTAATGGTCACTTTGTCACCGGAGGAGTAGGTTTTGTTGCTCGCTCAGAAGTTAATTACTTCAATTTCCCAATGAGAGAGTCCGTGCAAGGATGGAGGTTGAAATGGTTTTACGTTAGGGATTCCTCGTCACCCGAATGTCGACTCCCCTGCTATGCCGACGTTTCTGAAGCCAAACCTAAAGACTCCTGGAAGAACATCCTCTCAACCAATGAAAGGGCCTCAGCCGAAGAATTGTTTGCCAAATTCCTTCGAATTAAAGAAGCTGACAGCCAAACTATGACTGGTACGGAGGTGGCAGCAGTTTTCCTGAGGCGCCGAATCCAACCAGTCATGGCCAGAATTCACCCGATGTGGTTGTACTCAGGCCCAAAGGATGTGACCAGGATCAATGCTGCCGATCTATCAGAAAAAGAGTTGCTCGATGAAGTTCGCCGCCTCACTTCGTTTAACCAGGAAGATTCGATTCCGCTGATCTCTTCTTATGCTCCTCTAGACGTTGATCACCCGCCATTAGGGGTACTTCCCTTTCTTTTTCATATCCTTTTATTGCAGCTCCTTGCTTAGCCGACATGATTATCTTTGTTCTTATTTGTCATTCTTCTTTGTCAGATCCTTGTGCCTTCTGAAAATACACATGACTCACCGGATGACACTTCTGAGGGAAAAGGCTCCTCAATCCCCGTAGATTTTCATACCATGGATCAAACAGGTTTAGAGAATGAATATAATGGTCCAATGAATCTTGAAGTAGCCCGTGCTGATCTTCCCCTCTCAGCCGATAACACCTGCACCGCAGACGGATCAGTGCGCAACGTCGACGCTGATCGTGATACTTTTGTTGATGCAGATGCGGATGGGGCCAAGGCTTCTCCCGCGAAGAGATCAACCGGCGGCTTTGCCGATGAAGATGATCTCTTCGACATGTAAGTAGTTCCCTTTCGAAGATTATACTGTGCCCTTTTTATCTGTCATACTTCTATTTTAATCACAGCCGACTGTCTGCTTTTGCAGTGACGAGGGCTTTGTTGAGCCTCCTCCTAAGAAGGCCAAGTCCGATGCTGTTTCGCCAGTCGTGGTCGCTTCAGAAGCTTCGGCTCCTAAGGCCGCTCCCACGGCTCAAGCTTCGACCGCGTCTTCCCTTTCCAAAGGAAAGGATATTTCTCCAACTGCTGCTACTGCGGCTCCTTTTTCTGTAAGTCCTCTTTTGATCTCAATATGAATTTCTTGGAGCATGCCTTGTTTTAATTATTTTTGTTTCTCTCTTACTTAAGGACCTGCGTGGCGTTATCTCTTCTCTGGAGATTTTCGCCTCCCGGTTCACTTATCTAGAGGATGACAAAGTTCGGCTACAAAAGGAGGTCGAATCTTCTTCCTCAAAACTGGATGGCGCAGTCAAGATAGCTGCCGCGGCTCGCCAAGAGATTGACTCTCTGAAAGAGGAGCTGGCCAGACTGAAAGGGAAGTTGAAGGAGGAGGAAGCATCTAGGCTGGTGGCTGAGGCTCGAGCAGCCGAAAAGGATGAAATCCTTCGCCAATCTTCTTTGGCCTTGCTTGGTAATCTTCAACATACCTTTGTCGGAAGACGTTGTTAAGGATTTAAACCTTTGTTGATGACTAAAGTTCTTCATTCCTTTTTATTGCAGAGGCAGCGAACATTCCTGTCGATGCCCTAGAAAGAGTTACAAATAACTCCCCGTCGAATGCTGTGTCGATGGTTCTTGCTTCTCACCAGCATACACAAGAACTTCTTGTGAAGGGGAAGAGTGTTCTAGCACAGATACACTCGATGATCTTCCCCAAGATTAATCAAGAAAAGACCCTGGGACAGATGATCGATTCCTTCGCGGTTAACACCAAGGAGACCATCGAGGTATTCAAACGTACATCGCGCACTTATGGTGCTGTCCTTGCCTTCCAGCTTATGATGGGTTACGGCTTTAAGGGTGATATTGAGGAAATGACTAAAGGGCTTCCAAAAGGGCAGGACGGGCAATCTGTTGATTTGAGCACCTTTAAGGCATCTGCTCTTACTTGTGCCCGTCAGCTCCTTGAATTGGTTTCATCAAGGAAATCATCGACTGGCCCTAGTTCATCGACTCAAACCCAGCTTCCCTGATTCTTGTAACAAACTTGTGTCTTTGAGCTTGATGCAAAACATTGCTCTGCCGCCAAACTCATGCTTTGTAATAAACTTCGTGCTGTCATTGTCGTAGACACACTCTTGCTTATGATATCAGTTTCTTGTACTTCTCCCGATGGGAGTTATTTTGGATGTTCGGTTGTACCATATCCATCACTTTTTTATAACCAGTACTTTCCGCAGGTCTTCCCAGTACCTTCGTTTACAGACGACTCGTTGGGTGCGCTTCCGAAAGCGATCGGATCCAGCGCATGAAAGACCGAATGACGCAGATGGAGAAGGATTTACGCAGCACTTATGCCTTAGCTGCCATCATCAACAAAAAAAGCGAGACTGCAGCCTCCGTGGAGCGGTACATTCATGGCGAGCTGCATAAGGCTACCGAAAGTTTAAACTGTAAGTTTCTTGATCCTTTTGCCTGCTTGCTAGCAACTTCTTGTCTGGTCTTTGACTGATTCTTTTGGCAGTCATAGCGTTGAATCCTGCGGAAGAGAACAAGCGGATACACGAGCGGGTGCGTGCTTTGACTCAGCTTTCCTCATCCGAAGAAATTTTCTGGCGGGACCAATCGAAGACCTCGGCTGTCGTTAAATTCCAGGATCGGGTGCAACAGGTCCACCAGTTCTTCGACAAGTGCTACAGGGCCATGATGGTAGTTTGGAAAACAATGTTCCCTCTGAATGCAGTTCCCCCTACCCTTTTGACTTTGATGTCTGAATTTGGAAGTGCCAAGAAGGTTCGGGAGCTAGTAAGATCTCAAGTCTTTGCAGGGGCCAAATGCACGCTTGCCCTTGTGCTTGCTTGTTATCCTTCAGTTCACTTGCAGTCTATTGCCAGCGCAACTGGTGACTTTGAGGAGCTGTACCCGAAAGTTTTGGCTCCTGCTCATGTAATTGTTGACAGGCTGGAGGAGATGTCAAAGGTACCTGAAGAAGAGGAAACTCCGCAAGGGTGATAGAAAGGTGTAAAGTTACTTTTGTGTATTGTATCGGCTAACCCGTCCGAGTATTCGGGTTTTTTGGGCCGAAAAATTTCTTAACTGGTTGGTACACGAATGTGTACTTTCACCATGCCGTTGGCAGATATTAAAAGGGGTGGAGCTTAATTGCCCGTTGTATGTATGAGTATTAGTTGGTTAGCAAATCATTATGAGTGATCAGCTCGTGTTGCAGGTTTTGCTAAACCTGTTGTATGCGCAACTTTGCTTTCAACCGTTTGTAAAGTTTGATAGTTATTCCCGAATTTTTCGGGTGTAATAATTCTGTCGATGGGCCCGTTGCTCTTTGATATTTCCATAAGTAAAATATCGAGCGTGGGTTGTGTGTAAGTGTTATCACCAGAATTTGACCGAGTCAGAGGTGGGCCGCGACCAAGATGGACTTGAAGAATATACATAGAAGGAATACGTGAATCGGCCTTTTATACCAAGTTGGGCTAAACTGCCCATGTATCTGTAACATATTAGATCGCATCTTAGTTTAGAAGTTAGAGTTTTACCCGTGCACGGTTTAGTGCACGCCCACATTAGAAAGTCCCTGGACTATAAATATGTACCTAGGGTTTATGGAATAAACAACAACCAACGTTCAACCACAAACAAATCTCGGCGCATCGCCAACTCCGTCTCGAGGGTTTCTACCGGTAAGCACCATGCTGCCTAGATCGCATCTTGCGATCTAGGCAACTGCTTACGTTGTTCATGCGTTGCTCGTACTGAAGCCTTTTGATGGCGAGCAACGTAGTTATCTTAGGCATGTTAGGGTTAGCATTGTTCTTCGAATTACATGCTTTCGTAGTGCAACCCTTGCATGTCTAGCCCCTTACACCTATCTTAGGTGTAGGGCGGCACCCTGATCATAGTTTAGTAGATCTGATCCGTTACGGTTGCTCCTTGTTTCATCAAGGATTAGTTTAACATCCGCAATAGTTAGGCCTTACAAAGGGTTGGAGGATCCAGCGGCGTGTAGGGTGCCGTTTGCTAGCCCTAGAAAGGATGTTCCGAGGATCAACCTCGTGTTGGTTTTTAGGCCCTGTCTAGGATCGGCTTACGGTCACCGTGCGCGAGCGCGAGGCCCAATCGTGAGTAGGATGATCCGATTATGCGGTGAAAACCCTACATCGTCGTGGATCTCATTAGCTTTATCTTGATCAAGCAGGACCACCATATATTCGGACACCCCGTCGAATCATGGGTGGATCGGCTCTTTGAGCCGATTCACAGATAACCTGAGAACCGATCGAGGCTCGTATTTAATGTTTACGTGTGTGCCCTGCAGGAAACTAAGCGAGGCATCATCCACACCTTCGACCAGGTATAGGAGGTGGCACGCCCTTGTGATAAACATCGGACGTGCGACCAGGAGGCTTTGCCGTCACTCTGAGGGACCGGGGCCAGCCGCAGCCCTAGTTGTTCCGGCTCTCTGTGCTGACCGTCTGCGCCGCCGGTTTCGACGTCAACACATTCTGGCACGCCCGGTGGGACAATCTTCGACATCCACCACATCGCCGTCTACATCCGAGATGGCGGAAGACGCTCCGGTCAAGTACGAGGATCTGCCTGATGAGCTCAAGAAGAAGCATGACGAAATCAAGACAGTCCTCGAAGCCGAACTCATCGGCTCCTTCCACCGAACCCGCTCCCATGGCGTCAGGTGGAAGGGTTTCACACCTGAAGGCGCACTCGATGGAGTGGACCTGTCCGCACCGTCAGAAGAACACCCGGTCACTGCGGCAGAGATCAACTCCATGGTGGCTCATTCGCTGCACCGCCACTCGAGCCTGGTGAACACTTTGGAGCGTGTCGCTCTGCGCGTCGTCCGGAGATCATGAGCCACCGGTATTCTCCGTCGGGACCGGCTCTGGGGACTTTCAAAGGAGAGATGCCACTCCAGCCCCAGCCGTTCGCATGGGCAGCGCCGGAACTGCCGAACTCCTCGGCATACGTCGTCTACAAGATTGGTGGTGATCCTAGTGACTACCAATTCCTACCCGAGGCACCCAAGGAGATCCCGCACGGATACGCGTGCGCATACATAGAACGGCAGCACAGGGAACTCTCGAACCAGGCTGCGACGGCGGGGCCTCTGGAACAAGGAGGAACGTCGAGGAGCCGATCCTGAGAAACAATCGTGGCTAGCTAAGTCGCCACTCCGACAAACCTCGAGCCCAGCTCCTGCAGTTGGCTCGGAACCGGAAAAGCAAGCATGGCTGGTTAAGTATGCCACCCCGGCGAATCTTCAGGGTTCGACACCTTCAGCCATCACAGCGGATCAGATTTGTGCAATCCTGAAAGATCAGTTTGGCATGATGCCGAAAAGGAAGACGTTCGGCTACACCAAGCCGTACCCCAACGACTACGAACTGATCCCGCTACCACCCAAATATCGGCTCCCGGACTTCACAAAGTTTAGTGGATCAGATGGTTCCAGCTCCATCGAGCATGTGAGCCGATATTTGGCACAGCTGGGCACTATCTCAGTGTCGGACGAGCTGCGTGTGAGGTTCTTCTCACGGTCCCTCACGGGATCGGCTTTCGGGTGGTATCGCTACCACCGAACTCAGTCCGGACTTGGAAGCAGTTGGAAGAGCAATTCCACCTTCGGTATCACTCAGAAGCTTCCGAGGCTGGTATTGCCGATCTTGCACAAGTACGACGACGAAGCCGTGGCAGAATACATCCAGCGCTTCGGGACCATTAGGAACCGATGCTTTCGGTTCACGTAAGCGAAAAAGAAGATCGAGTTGGCGGTGGTGGGTCTCTTATCATCTATTAAGGACGTGGCCTCCCAAGCAGACTACCCTTCGTTGGCGCACATGGTGCGAAGCTGTCAGCATATGAACAGCGCCACCGGATGTTTACCAGGACAAATTCAAGCGTGCGGTGGTCCTGGTTGAGGCAGACGAAGATGAAGGCGCTATGGGAGATCAGGAGGTAGCAGTAGCTGAATGGACTCGGGTGACAAACCCCGTGTCCTGTAAGTGGGTAAAGCCACAAGTGCCTCCAAAAGGGTTCGACTTCGACGTGACCAAAACTGAGCAGATTTTCGATCTCTTGCTCACGGAGAAGCATATAAAGGTACCCGAAGGCCACAAGATCCCCACGGTGCAGGAGCTGAATGGAAAGCCATACTGCAAATGGCATAACACGTTCTCCCACAACACCAACAACTGCAGGGTGTGGCGGCAGCAGATCCAGATGGCGATAGAAAATGGGCGGTTGATTTTTATCCAGTACGCCATGAAGGTCGACACACACCCTTTCCCCGCCGTTAACATGGTGGAGTATACTTACCACGAAGGTTGCCAGCCAGGGTCTTCGTTCAGTATCAACATGGTAGGATCTGGACACACGCTGGCAAGGACGGAGATGAGGGCAGCTGCTCTCATAGCAAAGATCGAAGGAAGCCGCTCCGTGCGATCGGCTCCGCCAAGATGGCAAGCGCTACGTGACGAGAGGGAGAAGTGAAGAACATAAGATATCAGCGACCTCTCTCGATCACCTCCTCAACAAGTATGTGAGTCAGTATGACCAACGCCGACGGTCCAGCAATGATGATGAAAGAGATCGTCTGGCTAGAGAAGCCAGGAGACATCGTCGGCGTAATCGCGATGAGGAGGAGCACGAACGTTGTGCCAACGAAAAAGCAAAGGAGCGGGACGACGAGGACAGGCACTGGGATTGTCCCTTCTTCAGACACTGCTGGGATTCAGAATGAGCCGATTGCCAACAATCGGCAGTGCCCGAGAATGCAACCGGAAGAAGGGGGCAGCCAATGTGTCCGTGTTCGAGTGCTTAGGGCCTCTCCCACCACAAAGCAAACGCGCTGAGTCCCCTCGATGGGAAGATCTCGAGGATTCGAGAAAACGAGGGACAAGAAGAAGAAGGCAGTACCACCGGCCAAGGTGGTGCCACGACGGACTCAGCCGTTCCCGAAACGCAGGGTTCAGCGATTGCGCGGCCTGGAGGAAGCCGAGAGGTTATACTTGCATACATTGAGGAAGGCAAGGCCTGATCTGGCTGCGAAGGTTCAGCGAACCCTGGATGAAGAGGGTCGTCCACAGAGAAAGGAGTGGCGCCCCAAGCAAAGGAAAGCCGATGATGAAACATCGGCTGGCACAAACATGGTACTCGTCCTTCCGACGAAGCTTAGCGCTCCACGTTTACACGAGGCACTCAAGGTGGACGACAACAAGCGTTCCAACATGATAAAGTCAGAGATTGGGCTGGTTTTATCCACCGACCCAACCAGGTAGTTGGAGCGAATCAATAAACGAACGCGGCGAGGCTGATCCTTGTGATCGGCCCCAAAGGATCTATGAAGGGATATTACGAAACCTTCACCGAGCAAGCAATGTGGAGGCCGATTCCAGCAATCGGCCAAAATTATCCTCACCATCCGTTCTGCCTGGGTTCAACATGTTATCCAACAGAGCCGATACCATCAATTCTCTTGACAGAATCGGCTCGGGGGGGCACCCAGGTGGATAAAACACGAGGATATGCAATAGCAGTGTCTCATCCTTTGGTGATGAGTATTGAAGCATGGGGGCCGATGTATAAATCGGCCGTAAAAAATCCAAAAAATCGAAAAAAATTTAGCACAGCCGATGCAGCAGACATCGACTTAAGGATATGAAAGCCGATGCATGGCCATCGACTCAAGGGGAATAAATGTTTCGATCAGAGGGTCAATGGAGCACGAAGGAAGATTTTAATGGAAGAACTCCTCAGTAGAGTAGTTTAAGGGCTCGGATCCTCTCTTCAAGAACAATGCCAAAGAGCAACCTGGACGTGCAAGGCGCAAGGAGTAGATTGAAGAAGCTCGGGGGGCAGCTCACCCTGAAGGTTCTCTGCTTTGGGGCTACGTCAGGATTTGAGGCTAATGTTGGCACACGTGGCTGATTCGCCTTGATTAAGGCTCGGGGGGCAGCTCGCTCTGAAGGTCTCTGCTCTGAGGAGCCGATTTGGTTGGAATCGGCTATCCCTACGGCACAACTGGTCTGGAGAATGGTGTTCTGTTACGGAGTCATCAGCTTGAGCATCCAAGACAGTTCCAGGGCTCTTTTAAAGGCGCCTGCTCAAGATCAAGTCGCCAGCTTACTAAGATCGGCTGTGCCATCGTCATCGGCAGGACTGGCTAGCTTGGGGGGATGGCTAAATTGGCTTGTTTCGCAGATTATCGTAAAACTGATGCGTTACCATCGGTCACTAAGCATGGATTAGGCCAGCAGTCGACAAACTCAGCATGAAAGGAATCGGCGAAAATCAAGTTAAGGGAAAATCAGCATGGAGAGCCGATTGCTCAAGGAAGGAAGAACAAAAGAAGGGTCTATTGACCAATCTACTACTACAAGGCCTATGCTAGTAGATCCTAATCTACGGGCCATCACTGCCCTCATCATCCTCGGAACTCTCATCGTGCTGTTGTAGATGGGCTCCTCATCCTACTCCCGTAGCCCTCCGCGGGGGCTTCATCCCCGTCTTCGTCGTCTGTTGCCGTCGTCCCACCACATGCGGAGGCGTTTCGCCGGCGGGTAGCCCTCGAGGGAGTCATCGTCGCCGTCGTCTTCCTCTTCCTCTTCTTCAGAGGTGGGGCAGCCATCCCAGGAGAACTGGTCGTCCTCGCTGTTTGACTCCAGTTCCCCGTCGGCGAGGAACCGAAGATCTTCATCCCCGCTGGTCAAGGACTTGTCATCCTCGGACCAAATGGAGGAGGCGTGGCTCTCCTCGTCCCATTCTTCTGGGGCACGGATTTCCGGCGGCGTCTCGCGGGAGGAATCGGACCCGTAGGAGAGCTCGGAGGAGGAGGAAGAAGACGTCATGGCACAGAGGGTTTTTGGTGCTAATGTGAGGAGGACGAAGGAGACGCAAAACTGTTTAGAACGGTTAAATAAAGGGGATATGAGAGGGATTCAATGCCACAGCAGTTTCCGAGGAGATGTTGCCCAACAGGAAAGTTTTGCGGCCACGTGGAGAAGTGGAAGGGGCAAGGACATCATGAAGACGGATACTGCAAAAATCCTGCCACGACATGACCCGACGAAAGAAAGGCGTAATGATTTTGGAAATGTCATTTCCAAAACCAGGGGGCATGTGTTATCACCAGAATTTGACCGAGTCGAGGTGGGCCGCGACCAAGATGGACTTGAAGAATATACATAGAAGAATACGTGAATCGGCCTTTTATACCAAGTTGGGCTAAACTGCCCGTGTATCGTAACATATTAGATCGCATCTTAGTTTAGAAGTTAGAGTTTTACCCGTGCACGGTTTAGTGCACGCCCACATTAGAAAGTCCCTGGACTATAAATATGTACCTAGGGTTTATGGAATAAACAACAACCAACGTTCAACCACAAACAAATCTCGGCGCATCGCCAACTCCTTCGTCTCGAGGGTTTCTACCGGTAAGCACCATGCTGCCTAGATCGCATCTTGCGATCTAGGCAGCACAAGCTTGCCCACGTTGTTCATGCGTTGCTCGTACTGAAGCCTTTTTGATGGCGAGCAACGTAGTTATCTTAGGCATGTTAGGGTTAGCATTGTTCTTCGAATTACATGCTTTTGTAGTGCAACCCTTGCATGTCTAGCCGCCCTTACACCTATCTTAGGTGTAGGGGCGGCACCCCGCTTGATCATAGTTTAGTAGATCTGATCCGTTACGATTGCTCCTTGTTCTACAAGGATTAGTTTAATATCTGCAATAGTTAGGCCTTACAAAGGGTTGGAGGATCCAGCGGCGTGTAGGGTGGCGTTTGATAGCCCTAGAAAGGATGTTCCGAGGATCAACCTCGTGTTGGTTTTTAGGCCCTGTCTAGGACCGGCTTACGATCACCGTGCGCGAGCGCGAGGCCCAATCGTGAGTAGGATGATCCGATTATGCGGTGAAAACCCTACATCGTCGTGGATCTCATTAGCTTTATCTTGATCAAGCAGGACCACCATATATTCGGACACCCCGTCTGAATCATGGGTGGATCGGCTCTTTGAGCCGATTCACGGGATAACGAGAGCCGATCGAGGCTCGTATTTAACGTTTACGTGTGTGCCCTGCAGAAACTAAGCGAGGCATCATCCACACCTTCCGACCGGTATAGGTCAGGTGGCACGCCTTGTGATAAACATCGGACGTGCGACCAGGAGGCTTTGCGGGCCGTCGCTCGGAGGGACTGGGGCCAGCCGCAGCCCTAGTTGCTCCCGGCTCTACTGTGCTGACCGTCTCTGCCCGCCAGGGGGTTTCTGACGTCAACAGTAAGTTTTTCCAAACTCTTGCTTTGTTCGGCGCTCGTAGAGGCATCTAAAGCAGATGGAAAAGGTGTCGTCATTTTAGCACTCGCAGAGGCTTTTTGGAGCACGATCTTCGGCCCTGTACTATGTTTACATAGTGATGGGGTTTAGAAGCTTGTGGGTACTGCAATGCTTAACAAGAATCGAAGCTTTAAGTTCTTATTAATAAAGTAAGTACGATGCTAGAGGGCGAAAAGAATAAGGCCCTGTTTATAATGAAGTAAAAAGAGAAAATAAGAGCTGATAGATTGCTTAGTCAAGGAAGGGGTTCTTCTCTTCGTCTGGCTTCTTCACCGCGTTAGTAGTTGCCGCAGCGTTGCTGGTTTCATCGGTGGTTGCCACTGTCTTGCTATCTACTAGGCCTTCTGTGCCGTCAACTCCCGAGCCTTTTGCTGTCGATGCTTTTACTGCCGAAGCTTCTGCTGCCGAAGCCTCTGCTGCCGATGCTTTAAGGGCGAGAGCAGCTGGTTTCTTCTTGGTTTCCCTGCCGTCTTTTTCTTCCTTGATCTCTCGTAAGGACAGCTTTGGCGGAGGGCCGACAATTTTTTGCTGCGGTCCAAACTTTGCAGCAATCCTCTGAAAGTCGCGATCACAATTGTCCGAGCGTGAAAAACTTCCATAGACTGTGACGTTTGTCCCATTGTTCCCAGGCATTTTCAGCTTAAGGTATGCATAGTGCGGCACGGCCATGAACTTGGCATAGGCTGGTCTCCCAAGTATAGCGTGATACTGTGATTCCCAGTTCACCACTTCAAACTCGATTTTCTCCTTCCTGAAGTTATCAGCTCTGCCGAAGATAACATTCAGGTAGACTTTGCCAAGAGAGTGGCCCGGCGCAGTTGGAAGGATTCCATGGAAGCAGGTGTCTGTTTCTTCCAGCATGCTCATGGTGATCCCCATACTCCTGATTGTGTCTACGAATATCAGGTTTAGCCCGCTTCCACCATCCATAAATACTTTGCTCATCTTGAACCCCCCAATTTGTGCTTCGACTACCAGGGCAGCGTGTCCTGGTTTTGGTATGGTCATCGGATGATCTGCTCGGCTGAACGTAATGTTATCACCAGATTTTGGCCAAGTCAGGAGGTGGGCCGCGATCAGGATGGGCTTGGAAGATTACACGTGGAAGATCTCTGAAGCGGCCTTGCACGGAGAATTTGGGCTAGATTGCCCGTGTATCTTTAATTATAGTAGATTGTATCTAGATTAAGAATTAGAGTTTATCTCGTGCACGGTTTAGTGCACGCCCACATTAGAAAGTCCCCTGGACTATAAATATGTACCTAGGATTTATGGAATAAACAACAACCAACGTTCAACCACAAACAAATCTCGGCGCATCGCCAACTCCTTCGTCTCGAGGGTTTCTACCGGTAAGCATCATGCTGCCTAGATCGCATCTTGCGATCTAGGCAACGAGCCTGCCCACGTTGTTCATGCGTTGCTCGTCTGCCTTTTTGATGGCGAGCAACGTAGTTATCTTAGACATGTTAGGGTTAGCATTGTTCTTCGTATTACATGCTATCGTAGTGCAACCCTTGCATGTCTAGCCGCCTTACACCTATCTTAGGTGTAGGGCGGCACCCCGCTGATCATAGTTTAGTAGATCTGATCCGTTACGATTGCTCCTTGTTCTACAAGGATTAGTTTAATATCTGCAATAGTTAGGCCTTACAAAGGGGGGAGGATCCAGCGGCACGTAGGGTGTCGTTCGTTGGCCCTAAGCAGGATGTTCCGGGGATCAACCTCGTGTTGGTTTTTAGGCCTTGTTTAGGATCGGCTTACGATCACCGTGCGTGGCCGCGAGGCTCCAACCTGGAGTAGGACGATCCGATTATGCGGTGAAAACCCTAAATCGTCGTAGATCTCATTAGCTTTACCTTGATCAAGCAGGACCACCATATATTCGGACACCTCGTCGAATCATGGGTGGATCGGCTCTTTGAGCCGATTCACAGGATAACCTGAGAGCCGATCGAGGCTCGTATTTAATGTTTACGTGTGTGCCCTGCAGGAAACTAAGCGAGGCATCATCCACCTTTCGACCAGGTATAGGTCAGGTGGCACGCCCTTGTGATAAACATCGGTGCGTGCGACCAGGAGGCTTTGCGGGCCGTCGCTCTGAGGGACGGGCCAGCCGCAGCCCTAGTTGTTCCCGGCTCTACGGTGTTGCCCGTCTCTGCCCGCCGGTGGGTTTGACGTCAACACATTACGCACGCCGGTGGGACAGTCGACGACATCCACGACATCGCCATCTGCATCCGAGATGGCGGAAGACACTCCGGTCACGTACGAGGATCTCCCTGATGAGCTCAAGAAGAAACATGACGAGATCAAGGCAACCCTCGAAGCCGAACTCATCGGCTCCTTCCACCGAACCCGCTCCCATGGCGTCAGTGGAAGGGTTTCACACTGAAGGCGCGCTCGATGGAGTGGACCTGTCCGCCCCGTCAGAAGAATGCACCAGGTCGCTGCGGCAGGAGATCAACTACATGGTGGCTCATTCGCTGCACCGCCACTCTGAGAGCCTGGTGAACACCTTGGAGCGTGTCGCTCTGCGCGTCGTCAAGGAAATCTTGAGTCACCGGTACTCCCCGTCGGGACCGGCTCTGGGGACTTTCAAGGGAGAGATGCCGCTCCAGCCCCAGCCGTTCGCATGGGCAGCACCGGAACTGCCGAACTCATCGGCATACGTCGTCTACAAGATTGGTGGTGATCCTAGTGACTACCAATTCCTACGAGGCACCCAAGGAGATCCCGCACGGATACTCGTGCGCATACGTACCGGACTGCAACGCCTGGGCACTCTCGAACCAGGCTGCAATATCAGGGGCCTCTGGACGGCAGGAGGAACGTCAGCCGATCCTGAGAAGCAATCGTGGCTGTCTAAGTACGCCACCCCGACGAACCTCCAAAGCCCAGCTCCTGCAGTTGGCTTAGAACCGGAAAAAGAAGCATGGCTGGTTAAGTATGCCACCCCGGCGAATCTTCAGGGTTCGACACCTTCAGCCATCACCGCGGATCAGCAATTCTGAAAGATCAGTTCGGTATGATGCCGAAAAGGAAGGCGTTCGGCTACACCAAGCCGTACCCCAACAGCTACGAACTGATCCCGCTGCCACCCAAATATCGGCTCCCGGACTTCACGAAGTTTAGTGGATCAGATGGGTCCAGCTCCATCGAGCATGTGAGCCGATATTTGGCACAGCTGGGCACGATCTCAGCGTCAGATGAGTTGCGCGTGAGGTTCTTCTCACAGTCCCTCACAGGATCGGCTTTCGGGTGGTACACGTCGCTACCACCAAACTCCATCCAAACTTGGAAGCAGTTGGAAGAACAGTTCCATGAACAGTATCACTCAGAGGCTTCCGATGTTGGTTTTGCCGATCTAGCGCAAGTACGACAGAAGCGCGGGGAGACAGTGGCAGAATACGTCCAGCGCTTCAGGACCATTAGGAACCGATGCTTTTCGGCTCGTATAAGTGAAAAAGAAGCGGTCGAGTTGGCGGTGGTGGGTCTCTCATCATCAATCAAGGACGTGGCCTCCCAAGCAGACTACCCTTCGTTAGCGCACATGGTGCAGAAGCTGTCAGCATACGAACAGCGCCACCCAGATGTTTACCAGGACAAATTCAAGCGGGCGGTGACTGTGGTTGAGGCAGACGAAGATGAAGGTGCCATGGGAGATCAAGAGGTGGCAGTGGCTGAATGGACTCGAGCGACAGGCCCCGTGACCTGCAAATGGGTGAAGCCACAAGGCCCTCCAAAAGGGTTCGACTTCGACGTGACTAAGACGGAGCAGATTTTTGACCTCTTACTCGCGGAGAAGCATATAAAGGTACCCGAAGGCCACAAGTTCCCCACGGTGCAAGAGCTGAACGGAAGGCCATACTGCAAATGGCATAACACGTTCTCCCACACCACCAACGACTGCAGGGTGTGGCGGCAGCAGATCCAAATGGCGATAGAAAACGGACGGTTGATTTTCAACCAATACGCCATGAAGGTCGACACACACCCCTTTCCCGCCGTGAACATGGTGGAGTATGCTTGCCATGGAGGGTGCCAGCCGGGTTTCCTGTGCAATATCAACATGGTAGATCTTGGACACCACGCTGGCAAGGATGGAGATGAGGGCAGCTGCTCTCATAGCAAAGAAACAGAGGAAGCCGCTCCACGCGATCGGCTCCGCCAAGACGGCAAGCGCTACGTAACAGAGGGAGAAGTGAAGAACATAAGATATCAGCGACCTCTCTCCGATCACCTCCTCAACAAGTATGTGAGTCAATATACCAACGCCGACGGTCCAGCGATGATGATGAAAGAGATCGTCTGGCTAGAGAAGCCAGAAGACATCGTCGGCATAATCGCGGTGAGGAGGAGCATGAACGTAGTGCCAACGAAAAGGCAAGGGAGCGAGACGACGAGGACAGGCACTGATTGTCCTTCTTCGGCACTTGCTGGGATTCAGGAATGAGCCGATTGCCCACAATCGCAATTGCCCAGAATGCAACCGGAAGAAGAAGGAGGCAGCCGTGTCCGTGTTCGAGCGTTTAGGGCCTCTCCGCCACAAAGCAAACGCGCCGAGTCCCTCGATGGGAAGATCTCGAGGATTCAGAAAACGAGGACAAGAAGAAGAAGATGACAGGTACCACCGCCAAGGTGGTGCCACGACGGACTCAGCCGTTCCCGAAACGCGGGTTCAGCGATTGCGCGGCCTGGAGGAAGCCGAGAGGTTATACTTGCATACATTGAGAAAGGCAAGGCCTGATCTGGCTGCGAAGGTTCAGCGAACCCTGGATGAAGAGGGTCGTCCACGGAAAATGGAGTGGCGCCCCAAGCAAGGAAAGCCGATGATGACATCGGCTGGCACAAACATGGTACTCGTTCTTCCGACAAATCTTAGCGCTCCACGATTACACGACGCACTCAAGGTGGGCGACAGCCAGCGCACCAACGTGATAAAGTCAGAGATTGGGCTGGTTTCATCTACCAGCCTGAACGAGTAGCAAGAACACGTCAATGAGCAAACATGGCGAGGCTGGTCCTTGTGATCGGCCCCAAAAATTTATGAAGGGACATTACAAAACCTTCATCGAACAAGCAACATGGGGGCCGATTCCAGCAATCGGCCAAAATTATCCTCACCATCCATTCTGCCTGGGTTCAACATGTTATCCAACAGAGCCGATACCATCAAATCTCTTGACAGAATCGGCTCGGGGGGGCACCCAGGTGGATAAAACACGAGGATATGCAGTGAAATGTCTCATTCTTTGGTGATGAGTATTAAAGTATGGGGGCCGATGCACAAGTCGGCCGTAAAATTCTGAAAATTCGAAATTTTTCGAGCACAGCCGATGCAGCAGACATCGACTTAAGGATATGAAAGCCGGTGCATGGCCATCGACTCAAGAGGAATGACTGTTACGATCAGAGGGTCAATGGAGCACGAAGGGGGATTTTAATGGAAGAACTCCTCAATGGAGTGGTTTAAGAGCTCGGATCCTCTCTTCAAGGACAAGGCCAAGAGCAGCCTGGACGTGCAGATCAGGTCAAGGATGGATTGCATAAGACCCACCAAGGGAAAGGAGCCGATCTAGCCGGCAAGATGCAAGAAGAACTGAAGAAGCTCGGGGGGCAGCTCACCTTGAAGGCTCTCTGCTTTGAGAAGCCGATTTATGTTCAAATCGGCTGGCTCTGCATAAGAAGCTCCCTCAGACATGATCAAGCCCAGGTCCATACAGCTAATTTGCGTATCCTCGTCTCTGTTTTGCCTTGGCTGAGACTCGGGGGGCAACAGGCCTGGTAGGCGCCCTGTTTTTGAGAGCCGATTGGAGTTACCTCGGCTGTCACTGCATCATGATCTTCTCAGGGAGGAACTGGGAAGGAAAAGCCGTCGTCTGGTACGAGGTTTGGACCGTGCTGGTGCTGCAAGAAAAGGAAGAGACTGGTTTCTCAAATTAGCCGATGAATAGTCATCGGCTGCGGGACTGCAAAACGCCACGGTCGAGAAAAACAATAATAGCCCGATTCGTTACTATCGGTCTTGGTGTGGCGAGCGGGAGGATGGAAATTGGATTAATGAAAGGAGAAATTGGAAGAACAATTCTCATTAATTCAAAGGAGCAGCTTTACAAGAAGAGCCGATGGCTCTCAAAAGAGGGATCTAGTGCCTAGTGCACTGCTACTGCTAGTCCTACTCTACTAGTCGTCGCTGTCCTCATCGTCGCCGTCGTCGAGGTCGTCGCCGCTGCTCCCGGGAACCTCCTCGCCGCCGTTGCCCCAGCCGTCGGCTGGAGCTTCCTCCTCCTCCTCCTCCTCGTCATCATCATCATCCTCGTTATCCGCCCAGCTGCGGAAGCGCTTCGTTGGAGGATACCCAATCCTCCTCCTCATCTTCTTCTTCCTCGTCGTCATCGTCGTCCTCGCTGTCCGCCCACATGCGGGAGCGCTTCTTCGGCGGAAGCCTGGCGGAGGGGGAGGCCTTGGTCCCCTCCGCTTCTCCTCCCTTCTTCTCCTTGTCAGAGGAGATGGGGTGCGCCCCGGAGCGGGGATCGTCCTCTTCCTTGTTCATCGGCAACGGTTGGAGAGAGAGGCCTGAAGCGGAGGAGGAAGAAGAAGACATGGCTGCAGGGAGAAGGGTTTTTTGGTTTGGTGAACAGAGCAGAGCAAGGGGATGGAGTGGTGAACCGTTTGGCACAGATAAATAAAGAGAGTGTAGTGGAGATTTAATGCCATGATGGTTCTCGAGAACGTGATGCCAAGATTGGCAATTCATACAGAGAAGCCCAGGAGATGAGGCGTAATGATGGAAGATTCTGCGGCAGTTCTGCTCTGCCAGGACATGACCCGACGAGGGAAGAGCATAATGATTTTGGAAATGTCATTTCCAAAACCAGGGGGGCATGTGTTATCACCAGATTTTGGCCAAGTCAGGAGGTGGGCCGCGATCAGGATGGGCTTGGAAGATTACACGTGGAAGATCTCTGAAGCGGCCTTGCACGGAGAATTTGGGCTAGATTGCCCGTGTATCTTTAATTATAGTAGATTGTATCTAGATTAAGAATTAGAGTTTATCTCGTGCACGGTTTAGTGCACGCCCACATTAGAAAGTCCCTGGACTATAAATATGTACCTAGGGTTTATGGAATAAACAACAACCAACATTCAACCACAAACAAATCTCGGCGCATCGCCAACTCCTTCGTCTCGAGGGTTTCTACCGGTAAGCATCATGCTGCCTAGATCGCATCTTGCGATCTAGGCAGCACAAGCCCACGTTGTTCATGCGTTGCTCGCTGAAGCCTTTTTGATGGCGAGCAACGTAGTTATCTTAGACATGTTAGGGTTAGCATTGTTCTTCGTATTACATGCTATCGTAGTGCAACCCTTGCATGTCTAGCCGCCCTTACACCTATCTTAGGTGTAGGGGCGGCACCCCGCTTGATCATAGTTTAGTAGATCTGATCCGTTACGATTGCTCCTTGTTCTACAAGGATTAGTTTAATATCTGCAATAGTTAGGCCTTACAAAGGGGGGAGGATCCAGCGGCACGTAGGGTGTCGTTCGTTGGCCCTAAGCAGGATGTTGGGGATCAACCTCGTGTTGGTTTTAGGCCTTGTTTAGGATCGGCTTACGATCACCGTGCGTGGCCGCGAGGCCCAACCTGGAGTAGGACGATCCGATTATGCGGTGAAAACCCTAAATCGTCGTAGATCTCATTAGCTTTACCTTGATCAAGCGGGACCACCATATATTCGGACACCTCGTCGAATCATGGGTGGATCGGCTCTTTGAGCCGATTCACGGGATACCTGAGAGCCGATCGAGGCTCGTATTTAATGTTTACGTGTGTGCCCTGCAGGAAACTAAGCGAGGCATCATCCACACCTTCTGACCAGGTATAGGTCAGGTGGCACGCCCTTGTGATAAACATCGGTGCGTGCGACCAGGAGGCTTTGCGGGCGTCGCTCTAAGGGACTGGGGCCAGCCGCAGCCCTAGTTGTTCCCGGCTCTACGGTGTTGCCCGTCTCTGCCCGCCAGGGGGTTTCTGACGTCAACAGTAACGCTCTGAGAAGACCAGTCGACGTACTCGGGGATGTTTGCCATGATGCTTTCCGCCAAATTGATCTCTCGGGTGAGCTTCTTCATCTCTCTTTTTGAAACACCTGTCTTGTGGATCATGCTCATCTGCCCACGTGGTGGTGGGAATGCCTCGTTGGGTTGGGCCTGCTGGACTTGATGCTGTGGTGGAGGTGGTGGTGGTGGTGGTAGCTGTTGCTGGCCTGACTGCTGGATGAGCTTGTGCATGTCAAGGAACTGCCGACAGTCCCTGAGCAGGTGACTCGACTTCGTTTTGCCGTCTTTGGAATCGACATACGAATGTAGGTAACAAGGGGCGTTGACCTGTTCAGCGTAGGGTAGTTCGGGAGTCCTCTGCTGCCGTGGTTTATAGTTACCACGGTTCCCAGAGTTGTTCCGGTTACCATCGTGCCTGTCGTCTCGGTCGTCCTGCCGATCGGCATACCCTGCTGCTACCAGATTGTTATCATCGTAGTTGCGGTTTTTCCTCCTCTTGTGTCGATCCCTTCGGCTACCCGAGTCGTGCTTCGGCTGATCATCGTCTTCGTCATCGCTGCGCTGCCGTGGCCTTCGCACGTTATCTTCGCCATCGGCCCAGCTGTTGGCAATTTCCATTAACTTGGTTATGGTTTTTGGCTTCTTGCGCCCGAGTTCTTCTATGTAACTTTCTCGCTGGACGCCGTCGCTGAAAGCGTCGATTGCTCTGTCTACAGATACGTCTTCGGCATCATTCAAGAGCTTTGTGAATCTCCCAATGTAAGAACGCATCGACTCCTTCTGCTTCTGCCGACAATTCCGTAGCTCTTCGATCCCGACGGGCCTCTTGTATGTTGCTTGGAAGTTGGCAACGAAGGCGTCTACTAGGTCATCCCATGATTTGACAGAACCTTTCGGCAGACCCCGTAGCCAGGCCCGTGCTGAATCCTTTAAGTAAAGTTGTAAGCATTGCATTGCCGCTATCTGGTTTCCTTTGTGCAAGATCACTGTCTGCAGGTAATCATCTATCCAAGATCTTGGTTCTTGCTGCCCATCGTACTTGGCAGCATCAGTAGGAGTAGGCTTAAACTTTTTAGGCGGCATTGCTTCGCGTATCTTGTAACTTAAGCAGTCGGCTCCCCTGAGCTCGCCGTCGTACTCCTGGTCTTCATCCGAAGAATCGCTATCGTCGTCTTTCCTGGTGGCGCGTCGTCGCCTTGCTTTGTCGATCCTGCTCTGGGTGATCTCGTCCCGAGCATCTCTCGCATGATGTTTTGACCCACTGCCTTGGACCATAGTTTTTTCCTTTTGCGGGACCAGGTTGTTTCCCAATATCGCGAGACTCTCGAGGGCACCTCGGTGAGCCTGAGCCATAGATCCTTCGGGGCGCTGGTTGATGAGGTAAGCGGCGAGGTTGGCCGTTGCTGCTGCAACGGTTTTTGGCCGTGGCATGCCTGCGGTATCCGTGGTCATGAAAGATTTAGTCAGATTTGACGTTATCTCTCTGGCGTCATCTTCCGAGAGCCTGGACAACCTTGACCGGTGCTTGCCCGCTCCCTGAGTGTTTCGGGAGGCGCTTCCTTGCGAACCCCTTCGCCTTTCGCTGGATCGGTCTGCCGCAGATAGGCGCTTCTCGAGGGTGGCTTGTTCTTTCGACAGGTGTTCTCGGTTTTTCTCGAGTATGGAGCGGTAAGCATTGAGGGTTCCGACCGAACTCCCTGCGGGGAGTGGTGTGTTGTTGAGTACTGCTGCCCTTGCTGCCGCCCACTCTTCATCCGCGATGGTGTAGTCGCTGTCGCGGTTGCTGGCGCTGTCCTCAAAACTTGCCCTTCTGCTGGAGCGAGGGGTATGATCCTCGTCTCCTCTGCGCCTTGCGTTCCCCGTGTTGTTGGCGACATAGACCTGATGGCGTGCCATCCTTTGGGTGGTTCGCTGGATGGTGCTGTCGATACTATCTTCTCCCGATGAATACTGGGCGTTGCAGATGAACGGCGTGTCGGTAGATCCTAGTCCGTGCCTGAGGTCGCAGTTCAAGCAATAATACGAAGTCAGCTTCGAAGACGAGGAGTCGTCTGACCCTACTGACATAGAGGACATCGAACAAGGAGCCGATGGAGTGGGGGAGCACGTCGATCCCGTTAAGCCAGCCGACAGATCGATTGAAGATGATGCGTTTGTCGATCCAGAAGCAGGGGATTCCAGCAGTTGAAGGATTCCTTCTGCGTTGACGTTGTAATGGACGCTGCCGAAGGTCATCTCCATGTTCCCTTGTAGATCCGAAAAGTTTGAACGGGAGGACTCGCTGTGTGGAGTAAACTCGTAGGAGCCGAATCGAATCGGGCTTCCCAGGATGGGTGACGATGGTGTCGATGAGGTTGCTGATGAAGTTACCGGCGAACTTGCTGGCGAAATTGCCAGCGAGTTTGCCGATGAAGCTGCCGATGTCATGATCGGATCTGTCGATGCCATGCCTTGTGCCAACAGGTTTCCCACAGATGGCGCCAATTGTCGAGGGTGCTCCTCGGCAATGCCCTCCGATAGGGGCTTAGGGTTGATGGAATCCTGCAAGCTGACACGAGACATCGGTACACAGACAAGCGGGGAGAGCGATTTACCCATGTTCGGGGCCCTCGATGAGGTAAAACCCTTACGTCCTGCCTGTCTGTTCTTTGATTATGATGAAAACAGGTTACAATGGGGTGCCGAATAGTTCGGCTGTGATCTCGCCGAGATGCTAATTGCTAGGGTGACCTAGTTCTAAGCTTCTGTTGGCTATTGCTGCTAAGATTGATTGTGTCCCTCGGCAGGCCCTCTCCTGGCCTTTATATAGGAGGCCAGGTCTCAAGGGTCCTACCCGAGGACGACTAGGTTTACAGTAGATTAGATCTAATCTTTCCTTGTTCGCCCGTTTCCTGATCTTGTCCGCCAAGGAATCTTCTGACGCACCGGCCTAGTGGCCAATCTCGCCTTCTGGTAGCTTTGTGGGCCTCCAACTTGTCAATATCAGAAAGGGCAATACTGGTTACCCGAAGGGTAATGCCCACGTCAGAATACTATGTCAAGTTGATTATCGATCTATCATATATGTGTTGTTTGTGATCTTGCATGCTCTCCGTTGCTATTAGAGGCTCTGGCCAAGTTGATACGTGTAACTCCAAGAGGGGGTATTTATGCTAGATAGTGGGTTCATGCCTCCATTGAATCTGGGACAGTGAAAGAAAGTTCTAAGGTTATGGATGTGCTGTTGCCACTAGGAATAAAATATCAATGCTTTGTCTAAGGATATTTGTATTGTTTACATTACGCACAGTACTTAATGCAATTGTTTGTTGTTTACAACTGGAAGGGGTGCGGATGCTAACCGAAGGTGGACTTTTTAGGCATAGATGCATGCTGGATAGCGGTCTATGTTCTTTGTCGTAATGCCAGTAAATCTCATAGTAGTCATCATGATATGTATGTGCATTGTTATGCCCTCTCTATTTGTCAATTGCCCAACTGTAATTTGTTCACCCAACATGTTATTTATCTTATTGGAGAGACACCACTAGTGAACTGTGGACCCTGGTCCATTCTTTTACATCTGAAATACAACCTACTGCAATCATTGTTCTCTGTTGTTCTTTGCAAGCAAACATCATTCTCCACACCATACGTTTAATCCTCTGTTTTCAGCAAGCCGGTGAGATTGACAACCTCACTGTTAAGTTGGGGCAAAGTATCTTGATTGTGTTGTGCAGGTTCCACGTTGGCGCCGGAATCCCTGGTGTTGCGCCGCACTACACTCCTTCACCAACAACCTTCACGTGGCCTTCATCTCTTACTAGTTCGATAAACCTTGGTTTCTTACTGAGGGAAAACTCGCTGCTGTACGCATCATACCTTCCTCTTGGGGTTCCCAACGGACGTGTGCTTTACCGTCACAAGAAGCTGCTTTTTTGGCGCCGTTACTGGGGAGGAATCAACACTCCATCAAGCTCAGTCACGCGCCATCACATTCCTGAACTTGAAGCTGAGGTTATTGAACTGAATTCTGCATTGTTTGTCATGAAGGAGGAGAAGCAACAGTGGGAGAAGGAAAAAGAGGAGCTGAAAGAAGAGAAGCAACAGTGGGAGAAGGAAAAAAGAGGAGCTGAAAGAGGAGAAGCATCGGTGGGTTAAGGAAAAAAGAGGAGCTCATAGAGGATAAAGGTAAGTTGAAAGAGGACAAGAGGAAGTGAGGGTACACACTGTATGACCTTCTAAAAGTTGCTCATGAAAACAAAGACAAGCTTCTGAAGATCAAGGAGATTCTTGGAGAACTGTAATATGGTGTTGTAATCCTTAAGTAGTGTTGGAGCTATATGTGCTGAACAATGTTGTTGTAATCCTTAATTAGAACTAGTATTGAACTATGTTGTAACCCTTAATTAGAACCAGTATTGAACTATGTTGTAATCCTTATGTGGTGAACTATATTGCCGAAGTTTGAACCATTATCTAAACTAGCCATTTGCTTAAATTCTGTTTGGAATGTTCAATGTTTATATGATCATAGAGTTTTAAAATAGAAACCCTAGTGGTTGTCGAGAGTTATAAAATGCAAACCTAGTCGTTGTCGATAACCCCAAGAGTTTTAAAAATGCAAAACCTAGTGGTTGTCGACAACCCCGAGAGTTTTAAAATGGAAACCCTAGTGGTTGTCGACAACCCCGAGAGTTCTAAAATAGATACCCTAGTGGATGTCGAGAACCCTGAGAGTTCTAAAATAGATACCCTAGGGGTTGTTGAGAACCCCGAGAATTCTAAAATAGATACCCTAGGGGTTTTCGAGAACCCCAAGAGTTCTAAAATGGAAACCCAAGTGATTGATGACAAACCCCGAGAGTTTTAAAATGGAAACCCTAGTGGTTGTCGACAAACCCTGAGAGTTCTAAAATAGATACCCAAGTGGTTGTCGACAACCCCTAGAGTTCTAAAATGCAAACCCAAGTGGTTGTCGACAACCCCGAGAGTTTTAAAATGGAAACCTAGTGGTTGTCGAGAACCCCGAGAGTTCTAAAATAGATACCCAAGTGGTTGTCGACAACCCCGAGAGTTCTAAAATGCAAACCCAAGCACACAGTCACATAGTCCGAAACATTTTGGTTAATCCAGCACATAGCCTTACATGAATAGAAAGTGATATGCTTCTGGAACAGAAACTGACATAGTTTGGGACCAAATTCAAACCGACATAGTCTTACAACACCAAATTGAAAGTGACATAGTCTGGGACCAAATTTAAACTGACATAGTCTTACAACACCAAATTCAAAGTGACATAGTCTAGGACCAAATTTAAACTGACATAGTCTGGGACCAAATTTAAACTGATATAGTCTGGGGCCAAATTTAAACTCACATAGTATGGGACCAAATTCACTTCTGGTAGGCATCATGCTTGCCAGCATTGAGATATCCTTCCATTCTTGTTGCCCACTTGCATTGCCTACCATATCTTGTAGTTGCTGATGCTTTAGTTGACCTTGGTGCAGAGAAAGATCTAGGACCTTATGGTACTGCTGCTCTTGGAGCTCTTGATGGAGGAGCCCTTGCACTTGGAGCTGCTAGAGCACTGGCAGCAGGAGCTGCTGGAGGAGCTCTTGGAGATGTCCTTGGTGATAATGGAGGAGCTCTTGGAGGTGCTGCTAGAGGAGCACTGGCAGTAGGAGCTATTGGTGCAGAGGTGGAGGAGCACTCACTATGCCTGTTTGGCTGCACATAAAAACCAAATGAATGTTAAACCAAGGAGCACTAGGGTATGAATAGAAATGACAACACTATTTTTGCAACTAATTTACATGGTGGTTGTCTTTCCTAGATTGAAGCCATGGCCTAAGTGGTTGTGTACAATTGGTGTATGTATGGCCCACTAGCTTGCAATTGCTGCACGTGATAGAGGCCATCCTAGATGTATCTCTGGGAGCTGGAACCTCAAACTTTCCTTTCCTTCTGACAGTTTGCTTTCTTCCATGTTTGTCTCTGAACACTGGTGGGTCAATATCGGGTGAATATGTCCTAGTTCGGTCTTTAGGTCCAGGAACAGGGTAGACACTATATGAGAATTCCTTCTTGTACATTGGTTTTTTGAAAAAGTCATGCACATAGTCCTCTAGGTGTTGTGACAGCTTCAATATTGCAGCCACTGCATGACTGCATGAAACACATGTGAGATCCCATTTTCTACACCCACAGTTTTAGCTCTTAGATCGACAGCCACAACTCTACCACTACCAATAGTGACTTGCCATAGACCTTCCTCAGCAAGCTTGACACTGCATTCTCTGGACCACCTTTTTGCCCCTCTACCTTCAGCATAAAATGGAGTAATTTCCCATCTTGTTGTTTCTGCCTTGTCCTTGGTTCCACTGTATTTGACCATCAGTTTGTTTCTTATTCCTCCAAGCATAGTCCTTTATTGGTTTGTGCCTGGCATTTAAGATCATTCTATTGAATACTTCACCGATGTTGTTGACAACTAGGTCAGTCTTTTAGTTACTGTCAAATAGATACCTAGCCCAAGTTTCAGCTGGTATCTGCACTAGCCCATTGTATGCCTCCTCACAATCAACTTTGAGAGCATCCATTGCAAGATCAAATCCATTCTTGGGTATGAGTAGCTTGCTGCATCCAAGTATTTTTTAAGCTCTAAACTCAGCTGACTGGAAATTGGCATAGATATGCCTAAGACAGTATCTTTGGGGGAGTTGGGGAATACTTGACATATAGCATTCAGTAGACCCTACCAAAAGCAATAAGAGGAACTATATGTTACTAGAAGACTACATGCAATAGTTGACAGTGAAATAACAATGGTTACTAGATGGAGCACCTTCTCTCCGTCTGAAATTATTGTATAATTTCCAAATTGACCACTTTCCCCTATGCAGTATTTAAGTTGTGTCAAAAACAATAACCAGCTGGCTGTGTCCTCCTTGTCCACTACACCAAATGCAATAGGGAAAATATTGTTGTTCCCATCCCTCCTAGTTGCGCAAGAATTTGCTGCCCAGTTGTCAACTTGATGAAGCAACCATCAACACATACAATTAAACATAGTGATAAGCATTAAGACAAAGAACAGTAGGAAGCAAGCAATTTAGCAGAGAAGCATTACCTATGAAAGGCCTACATCCATTAAGAAAACCTTAGGGAGAAACATTAAAGAGCCCATGAAATCAGGGGTTAGGGCTTGCACTAATAGAAAATCGCTTACCGCCGGCGCATGATACGTCTCCGACGTATCGATAATTTCTTATGTTCTATGCCATATTATTGATGATACCTACATGTTTTATGCACACTTTATGTCATATTCGTGCATTTTCTGAACTAACCTATTAACAAGATGCCGAAGTGCCAGTTCTTTTTTGCTGTTTTTGGTTTCAGAAATCCTAGTAACGAAATATTCTCGGAATTGGACGAAACAAAGACCCAGGGGCCTATTTTTCCATGGAGCTTCTAGAAGACCGAAGAACATACGAAGTGGGGCCACGAGGTGGCGACACCACATGGCGGCGCGGCCCGGGGGGGCCCGCGCCGCCCATGGTGTGGCCCTCGTCTGCCCCGACTGCCCTTCCGCCTACTTAAAGCCTCCTTCGCGAAACCCGAGAAAAAAACCACGATACGGAAAACCTTCCGGAGACGCCGCCGCCGATCCCATCTCGGGATTCAGGAGATCTCCTCCGACACCTCGGGAGAGGATTCATCTCCGGAGGACTCTACACCGCCATGGTCGCCTCCGGAGTGATGAGTGAGTAGTTCACCCCTGGACTATGGGTCCATAGCAGCTAGATGGTTGTCTTCTCCTCATTGTGCTTCATTGTTGGATCTTTTGAGCTGCCTAACATGATCAAGATCATCTATCTGTAATTCTATATGTTGTGTTTGTCGGGATCCGATGGATAGAGAATACCATGTCATGTTAATTATCAAGTTATTACATATGTGTTGTTTATGATCTTGCATGCTCTCCGTTACTAGTAGAGGCTCTGGCCAAGTTTTTACTTTTAACTCCAAGAGGGAGTATTTATGCTCGATAGTGGGTTCATGCCTGCATTGACACCTGGGACAGTGACAGAAAGTTCTAAGGTTGTGTTGTGTTGTTGCCACTAGGGATAAAACATTGGCGCTATGTCCGAGGATGTAGTTGTTGATTACATTACGCACCATACTTAATGCAATTGTCTGTTGCTTTGCAACTTAATACGGAGGGGGTTCGGATGATAACTGAAGGTGGACTTTTTAGGCATAGATGCGGTTGGATGGCGGTCTATGTACTTTGTCGTAATGCCCAATTAAATCTCACTGTACTTATCATGACATGTATGTGCATTGTTATGCCCTCTCTATTTGTCAATTGCCCGACTGTAATTTGTTCACCCAACATGCTTTTATCTTATGGGAGAGCCACCTCTAGTGAACTGTGGACCCCGGTCCATTCTTTAATACTGAAATACAAATCTGCTGCAATACTTGTTTTTACTATTTTCTGCAAACAATCATCTTCCACACAATACGGTTAATCCTTTGTTACAGCAAGTCGGTGAGATTGACAACCTCACTGTTTCGTTGGGGCAAAGTACTTTGGTTGTGTTGTGCAGGTTCCACGTTGGCGCCGGAATCCCTGGTGTTGCGCCGCACTACATCCCGCCGCCATCAACCTTCAACGTGCTTCTTGGCTCCTCCTGGTTCGATAAACCTTGGTTTCTTTCTAAGGGAAAACTTGCTGCTGTGCGCATCATACCTTCCTCTTGGGGTTGCCCAACGAACGTGTGAAATACACGCCATCAGCGCACCAGAAACCCCTACCGCTGGCGCCTTCGTATTCAGCGGCGACCATCTCGCCGGTGGTAAGGCCTTATCCCGACGCCTTCTAATTTGCCGGCGGCAACTGGCACTTATCGTCGGCGCCTTCTCCAATTCGTCAGCGGTATTTGTTACCGCCGGCGCCAAGCCTATTCGCTGGGGGTAAGGCGAGGTATTTTGAAAACAAAAAATTTTATATTTATTTTTTTCGAGTTTTTTTTTTGATTTTTTGAATTTCTCTATTCTCGAATATTTGAATTGTTTGACAGTTTCCACTCTAATATCTAATTACACCCCTATTCTCATGTCAAAGTACATACTTATGGTCAAACTTCTCGGTCGGTCACCCATCCTCACACTGCTCAACCCTTAGCACGCTTAACTTCTTCATTCCTTCCCTACACGCTTCTAGGACCGTGCTCGCAACTCCTTGATAATAGTATGCTATGAATTGTATTAACCCTTAGACTTTGATAACACATGATTTATTTTTTGAATTTCAGATGGTTTTAAAAATAAGCAACAATGATTAAGTAATATTAAGCAACAACTTTATGCATAATTCAATTATTAATTAAAAGGGATTTCTATTTTCGTGCCCTCGGTTCCTTAGTTGTGCTCAGTTTTCCCCAGCTCCTTAGTTTTTCCTCAGTTTTCCCCAAGTGCTTGTTTGAAACCCGCAGAAGGCAGCTCAGACGGCAGGATTCCCGTTAAGTTGACCGCTCCGTGCGACGTGTGGGGCCACGTCGTGTGGGCCGCGTCGCATGGGGCTGGTAGAAAGGGACCGCGTGGGACAGGACGAGATAGCGTTTGGTTGCACGTGAGCAGGAGCTGGGTTTTGTCTCTCTCGGCCATTGGCATTTCCCTTTTAAGAGTACCTTTTCCGCCTCCTTCTCTCTGCCTTTTTTCACCTAATTAGTATCAAATCTAGAGAAGCTTGCATTTCTGTCTTTCTTCAATTATTATTTGTGCCTTTTGGCCCTCGTTGTTTGCCCAATATGGCAGCAAATCTAGTAGGGAGCCCAATCTAGTACTCCATCTGGTCCATATGTATGTAGTTAAATCTAGAAGCAAATCTACAGGGAATGTACGATAAATTCACAAGGTCATATAGTAGAATAGGGATAGATAATATAGATAATAAGCTGCATTCAGCAGCCAAACATAGTAGGGTTCGAGGTTCTTCACAGCAGTACATCACCATCATACTAACAACATAACAACGAGGGATCCCTAGCTAACAACAAAGGGATCCCAACAACAAAATGGAGGAGGCAGCAGCAGCAGCACACGTCCAGGACTCCGCCTACCCCATCTGCCTCTGCCTCCACTTGTTGCTCCCCTTGGGAGCCTTGGGCTTGAGCGGAGGCATGCGCCCGCCGGAGATCTCCACCCGCTGGATGCTGCGGAGGTGCATGCCGAGCGCCAAGTGCTTGGCGCGGAAGGAGTTGGGGTTCACCGACGCGCCGACCTTGGGGTTGGTGTGGCCGATGTTCTCGGCATGGGTGAGGACGCAGTTGAAGTCAGTGCCGCCGAGCCTCCTAGTGCAGAAGGGGCACCTGTTGACACCCTTGGCGATGTCGAGGTAGGAGACGTACTGGCCGACCTGCAGCCTCCGCAGCACCTGGCGAGTCTTGACGTCATGGTGCTCGTCGTCGTTGCCGACGTCGCTGCCAGACAGCTGATCCATATCAAACGGGAATTTATTTGTGAATGAGTTGCAAACGTGCATGATAACAAAGTAAGGAAAAACAGAGGCAGCCTCAGTTAGAGTGGACACGATTATATGTCTACAGGGACGGTGTAAGCGAACCAAAGCTCATGCACAACAGATTTGTACACAGAAATGGTTCGCTGAACCCTCCCTGTAAAAATATGTGCCCACCGATTCATCATAGGCAAAGAAACAGATTCCAGATCTGAACTTGAACACATTCAAGATTATTTGCAAAATTAAACGGTTGATATCTTTTGATTCGTGCATAAAATAACTGATTGAGATCCTATGATTACTTGCATAAATTAACCGATTGAGATCCCATTATTACTTGCATAAATTAACCGAATGGCCGAACCCCAAATCTTAAACGAAATCAAGGAGGGATCAAAGCAAAATAGAATAAAATCGGCGCAAATATTAGCCCAATACTCATCCATCCACAGATCCATCTACACCAGCACAAATAGGGTTCAAAAAGGAATGCGTAACAAAAAAGGAAGCAAACCGTAGTTACCTCGTTCCATGGGTCCTCTATGGAGGTGTCGTAGCGGTTCGGGGGCGGGACGTACGGCACCGGCTCGTAGGGGTCCCATCCCGGCGGGATCTGACCGCGACCGGCGGCAGCAGCCTCCGATGCACCGGCGGAGGCGGCGGCAACGTCCGTTGAGGGGACGGCGGCGACGTCCGTTGAGGGGACGGCGTCGAAGAGGGAGGCGTCGCGCTTGGAGCCGACGGCGCCGTGGACGATGAGATTGGCATTCTCCTTGTCCATCTCACCGCGAGGAGAGAGGGAGAGGGAGAGGGTTTTTTGCTTTGGAGAAGATGATGGGACGTGAGAGAGGCGGCGTTGCGTAGGCGAGTGAGAGTGACAGAGATAGTGGGAGGAGGCGTCTATAAAGGCAAGGGGTGGTTAATGCGGCCCGCGTCCTACGCGTCCACCGCTGCACGTCTGCACGTCTTGGACTTCTGCAATGCGCCACGCGTCCACGATTGCACGTCTTCGACTTCTGCACCGCGACCGGCGTCTACGCGTCAACAATTGCACGTCTTTCATTTCTGCACCGCAACACGCGTCCTCGAGTCTAACCCTGGAAATTTAGATATACTCAGGTATAACCTCGAGCATTATACTAGCATTTTTTGTGTGCTCAGTTTTCCCCTTGAGTGCTAATACTGGCTAGTGCAATATACTCAGTTTTACCCTCAAGTAGCTGGTCAACAGAGAGTCAACAAATGGGATTAACTAGTTAAATGAGTCATTTAATGTGCAAAAATTCCGAAAAATAGTGGCACATACTCATGGAGTCTTTACCACAAATTGCCAGTTCTCAAAACATAGATAAGTCATAGATAAATCAAGTTTTACCACAAATTGCCACTTCTCAAAGGCCTTCTCAAATCACCTAGTAGCTATGAAGGTGCATGGTTTTCCACAATAAGCCCTTCCTAAAACAGCTTTCCCAAAACATATTTTGTCTAAATGAGGCCACAATTCTCACACTCATGTATATTTGTATTGCAAATAGTTTGAGATAGGTCAAGATGGGTTTTATTGTACAAAACACGCATTTTCCATTTTTTAAATCTCATATTTGAATCCCTTAGTCTGTTTATTACATAGGTGCCCTTGGTTTCTTGATACTACTCAGTTTTGCCCTCTCCCTCCACAAATTCTCTCACACGTGCAACATTGCCCTGATTGGTCTAGCCCATGTCACGCGGATCGTGCCCGCCGACCGTTGATTGTATGATCTAACGGGCAGGATAACCCCTCTCTCTCTCTCTCTGTCGGCGGTTACCTTCCACTCTCTAAGTATGCTAAAGGGCGGTTTTCTGTATTTATTTTCACGCGCTAAAAATTATGAACTCTTTTAGGCATTACTTTTCACGCAAAAAATGATAAACCATCACCGATTTGTTGTAGCCATAAATTTTCACGCAAAAAATGATAAACCGTCACCGATTTGTTGTAGCCATTAATTTTCACGAAAATCCCAAATGATAAACCATCACCGATTTGTTGTAGCCATTAATTTTCACACAAAAAATGATAAACCATGACCGATTTGTTGTATCCATTACTTTTCACACAAAAAATGATAGACCATCACCGATTTCTTGTAGCCATTACTATTCACGGTAGCCTAACTTGTTACAAAAGCTGGTTTCAGTGAGACCTAACCAAATTTGGCATACATTATGCCATATCTAAGGGAATAACAACAAGGAATATCTAAAAGGGAAAGTTTCACAAAATTTGAAATTTATGGCGAAAATGATGCCATACATGATGCTGTTTTTCGAGGTTTTGACCTGAAAATCAATTGGATATTATAAAGGGAAATAAAAAGTTCGAAAAATATAAAAACGAAACAATCTATCTATCTATGTATAGAATATCAGCTGTATGACATTTGAGGTCATTTAGAGGAGGTAGAATAAATCACCTTGTTAGAAAAGCTGGTTTCAGTGAGACGAAACGACATGCGTTTAAGCAAAGTGATTTTTTCGAACATCTCCAAATGATCCCAAATTTGCCATACATGATGCCATACGTGTAACAACAAGGAACCCTATCTAAAAGTGTCAAAAAAGTTTGCCCAACCGTATAGCTCTATCAAAAAGAACCTCACCATGGCGCTAGTATAATTTTGGGCTTAGTTACAAACTTTCGTTACCTAACCTTCAACACGAAACTTGTTTCAAATCACTTTTGGCGTACAAGAAACAAATCCCTCCTTGATTCGAGCACCACAGCCTCCAAACTTTGCCGATGCCGATATCGGCATGGTCAGAACGGCTATGCTCGACGCCACTGCTAGGTCACCGTCGGGATGCACCCTCAATCCCGTCCCCTCATTCAATCACTGACACACCAGAGATACCTCCGAGGCCAATGCCGAACGTACATGCTGATGCCAATGCCGAACATGCATCCACGCCGATGTGGGCACGGCCACGCCGCCCCGCTATGCTGGACGCCACAGACCACCGCGAGGTCTTTCCCTTCGCCACCACACTCTTCTAGCACCCATCTATACACGCCAGAAAGGAGAGACACTAGTTTTCTCTACATTGCTCGCGTTCGTGTCGGACACGGTCAGTCAAAGTTTTGAGGTGGTCGTCGATGTCGTCGACCATTTCTTCTCTTCTTTGCATGGTTAAACGCGTCTAGTTCATATCTATCTAATGCGTCTGGTCTCGCCTCATGCAGTTCTTTGTGGACGTCGATCTCATCTCGGCACCCCGCAGGCCACCTCCTCCGTGCCATCACTGTAGAGCTCCGTTTAAAAATCTATTCCTACCCGTGTATTGCCCCTTGTATCAGCGCCATGGCCCACTTGTCATTCGATATACCGAAGCCCCACTCGTGCGTGTTTTGGTCAGGGATACAGCGATGCTTACGGTCAAACAAAGATGGATGGTCTGACGTGTCTTTGCGGGCTCTACGTGGCCCCACTAGTCAAAAGATAACGGTCAACCGTCGGGCAACCGGCCGTTACAGCATCTGTGATGGTTTCAGCCAAGGTCTTGGGGAAAACTGAGGAAAAACTAAGGAGCTGGGGAAAACTGAGCACAACTAAGGAACGGAGGGCACGAAAATAGAAATCCCTAATTAAAAAACAATAAATTAAATCAATAAACTTAAAAAATTCCAAAATTATGTGAAATATTCAAAATAATTAAAAACTAACAACAAAAGAAATTCTAAAATTTTAAAGAAACAATTTTCTTATTCTTTTGAATAAATCTAAAATCTTCCTGCTTTCATATTTCTATTTGGAATTTTAAAAATCTAAAAATTGGCTAACTAGGTAAACCCTTGTGAATTCGGATGTAAATTTTTCCCACGATCATTTTGATATATTATACGTTTTTTCTCGAGTTCGAACACAACATTTAAATCCTTTTTAATGTGCAACAACCTTTTTTTTCAAAAAATATCAAAATTCAAATTTTCAACTTTTCCCTATAAGTTGGTTGCGTCAGGTACATGCATGTCAAAGGATTTTGAAATTTTAAGTTTTATCATTTTTTTATTTTTTTAGACGTATTTTCTGCGTTGGGGAGGGGCGGTACCCCGGGTGGCCACTTTACCCCTGTTGAAAGCTATCAGTCGGCGCTGACGGTAAATCTGCTCGGGTGGCCCACCCTGCATCCCATTACCCCTGGCGCCTATGTGCTGAATTTGCCAGCGGTAAGGGCGTTTACCACCGGCGCCCACGAGCCGCATTCGCCAGCATTAAAGCGAGGCCCAATGGTGGCCTCGTGGCCCAACGCATCACCGGCGTCTACGTGCTCGATTCTCCAGCGATAATGTAGGTATCCCCGACGCCTTCGGTGCAAGCTCGCCGACGGTAAGCTGAGGCGGTAAGGTGAGACGACCCTGGAAGGCCTTACCGTCAGCATCTTTAAATCGTACTCGCCAGCGGTAAGAAGTGTGGCTATAAGCTAATTCCTAGTAGTGTTGTATGCTCCACCAGTTGCTTAGTTGTCACAATGCATCTACTGCCTGGATTTGTATCAAGAATAGCCTGCAAGTAGTCGTTGATTCTGGTGTAATGTGCCTTTTGATCTCCCATGACAAGATCAAATGCTTTTCTCTTTGCCCTTTAGGCTCTGCTCCTTGGCACTTCCACACCAAATCTTAACTTGGCATTGTCAATAAGAGTGTCAACGGTGGTGTTTGGATCTGTCCTAACAACCTGCTCAGATTGAGAAGCCAGCTAACTAATGGAGACTTTGGTTTTATCTCCAACAGGTAGACAAGTGTGTACATTATTGAATTTCCTAATGCAAAAGGTTGACTCATGTGCAATTTCTGAGGCTGTTAGATAGAATTTACAGCCCTGCTCCTTTTCTTTCTCAGTGCATGTCACAATAATTGTGTCAGCACAGTTTCTGTGGTACTCAAAGTTTCTCAGTTGTGCAATATGATAATTCCTCAAAGAAACTCTGAATTTACAGACATGTTTGAAACACAACTTGATGCAAAACTGCAAATGAGAATCTGCCCGGTAGGGGTCATACCACTTCCTCTTCTTCATCTTCTTTAAGTTTCTCTTCTTTCCACTTGCAAGAGATACTTTCTTCATAGCACCATCATCATCAGTATCACCCAAATCATCTGGGTGCTCTCCTCATCAGTAGAAGGAATAAAGCCACGAGATTGGTACTCCACTACTTCATGATGACACCTTGTAGTTGGACCTGGCCTCATTGGTTGTTTCTTTACAAAGTAATCAGGCTTAGGTTCATCCTCACCATCACTTGACTCTTCCTCATCTTCATATAGCTCTTCCACATATGTATCCCCTTCATAGTGCATATAAGTGTCATCTCTTTGCCTCTTATGTTGATTCATCTTCTCCATTATGTCAGCAACATCTGGATCATGCTCCTTTGCTAGTTTCTGACTCATCAATTCCCTCATTAGCTCTAGTTCATTTGCAACCTTTATGTTATGATCTTCAGGTTTGAACTAATAAGGATAGAAAAAAACTATCCCCATCGTCAGACAATGGTACAATCTGCTTGCCCTTCTGTATGGTGCAACTCTGCTGTGTGCCAACATACACATCACATCTGAGTAGTTGTGACGCCCCAAATCTGTACCATGAGGATTCCAGCGATCCCGTCAAAATCCGCACGATATCGATTTTAGAGACGCCCTCCGACAACTCGTACACGTTGAAACATGCACGTGATTCCATGATGATGCATAAAAGAAAAGAAACAAGCAATTCTAATAGGGGTATTTTCCTGGGTCGTTACAAATGACACCACTAACAAGGGATCGGGCCCCGAGATCCCACGCCAGGGTACAGGGGGAGGGGTGAACTACCGGATCTTTAGGCGGCGTGTCGATCTCCTCGACACCACTAACAAGAATTGTTGCTCCATGTAGAATGGTCGACACCACCAACAAGAAGTCGTTCTTCCGTTGATGATGATGCACTTCTGTCGGATCCTCCGAAGATCGAACCTATTAGGTTAAAGGCAAAGACCGTCCAACCCGCGTCGAAACCTAAGACTCAGAGAACTCAGATAAGAGAGAAGACTCAAAACTCGCAAAGGTAAGAGGAGAAAGAATATAGGTGAGAAGAAAAATCAGAGCTAATAAGAACTATCCAACGAATCTTCTAAAAAAGGTTTTGACACTAGACAAAACAGCGTCCGTTGGCAAGGTTAACCTATGGGCAAAGCGGACCAGTGGGGTATCGCAAACCTGAGCTCTTATACCAACTTGTGATGCCCCAAAACCGGTACCATGAGGATTCCAGCGATCCCGCCAAAATCCGCACGATATCGATTTTAGAGACGCCCTCCGACAACTCGTACACGTCGAAACATGCACGTGATGCCATGATGATGCATTAAAGAAAAAAAAACAAGCAATTCTAATAGGGATATTTTCCTAGGCCGTTACAGTAGTCCACTGCCACTGGTATCTCTTCATCATCTGATATATAGTTGACACCATCTATCTGATAGGCACATCATGTAATACTGCCTCATCTGCCTCCACATTCAGTCCAGCTGGCCACACATAATTTTTCTTCAAGACTGTAATACTGATACATTTTTCATCTTCATACAAAGCTAGCATCTCCTCTACCTTAGCCATGCTGTCAATTACTTCCATTCCTGCCAACCCTTTCCCTTTTTCTTTAACAAAATACATGATGTCCCTTATTTCATAGTCATAACATTCAATCATGGTTAAAAGGTTAAGAACTGTGATATGATATCAGATCGGGACACATTTCTTTCCAAATTATCTTCACCAGGCATATTAAATCTGATGTTCTAAATATCATCATCTATCCTACAAGAGTACATACAGCTATGTTGCTTCAGTTTTCTATTTAAAAAATAAAAAACATTGGTACAAAAAAAATGAAAAAGTTCAGGTTTAGTAGGCAGTGCTAAATAAAATATCAAATAATATTTAGTGCTACATTTATGGACATTTTCATCCTATTTAGGTTTAATAGGAAGTCATACTAATAATCCCTCTCATTGTTTACTAGTTGGCAGATCTGAATCTGAGAAAGACGAGTTCAAAGCTTCAGATAAAAAATGAAACTTACTCGACACCTCCCAATGAGGTAGTCCATCGGTGGCTGCTCTTCGCCGGCGACGAGATCACCGCCCGAGCAAACGCTGAAGCAGCCCTCGCCTCCAACGACCGCTCCAAATCCGCGAGGTCGTTGTAGTTCATCGAGCTCGTTAGCGACGACGAGCACTAGTTCGTAGCTAGGTTTTAGCCGGTCTTGCTGGATCTTTTTATTTTCTAAGTTTTTTGATGTATATTTACAATTATGTAAGTTATGGGTTTTCAATGAACAAAAAAAATGCATCAGGCCGCTGATAACCCCTAGACGCAAACGGATGCGTGTCGATTTCAACCATTCGACCCGATGTAAACAGACGATCTATTTTAACATTACATTTGCATCGTCCCGTTATGTTAGAGATGCCACAACTTTCATGTCCATCACTTTTTATTCGAAGCTATCTCAAGGACATGCCACGTTCGGGTTCGGGTGCGATTCGTCGACGTTACAGGCAATTAGATTTTGTCTCTCCTCTCAGCCGCCGCCTCAACCCTAGCCGCCTCCAGTATTGTTTTCATTAGATTATGTTAGGATTTTGGTAGCTGTCTTCTTGTTAGTTTCTTCTCAATGGAGATGGCATCGTCTGCAATAAGTGATCTTCGGCCTTTCGTTCGGCGACGAGATCTTCTTTCCGGCGTCAATGGTGGTGTTGAACAATCACAATTTTCTAGGTATGGGTCTTTAGATCTTGCTTCGCCAGATCGATTTTGGATCTTTTGTCGTTGTTGCTGCGAGGAGGATTATCCTCGCAGTTTTTGTCCCGGCTGCTACGTCCTCGACAATGGTGATTCGTACTCTCGGCTCTTCATCGACGATGACAAAGCTAGTCGGTTATTATTCCCTGACATACTGGTGTTGGTACTCTTGCCGATGTTGTATGACTGCTTTAATGGATGCGTGCGTGCACGCAGGCTTGGCATTGCGGCTCAAAAAATTATGGGAGAACTTTCGTCGGTATCTATAGGTCTATGGTTCGTTATCTATCTTTGGTTGCCTTCAGAAGAGTACAAGATTGTGTTCTGGAAGAAGAAAGAAATTGAAGATCTCGAAGATTTGTTACTATCTTTTAGACTTTATTTTGTAATCGTTGGAGTCGGTTCATGTATCTCTACCATGTACTATTTATTTCTATGAATATATGTGGTATTGATTGTCAAAAAAAAGAGGACATGCCACGTTCGGCCGAGCGGCAGCTTCAGGTAGTTTACCTTTTTACTCTTTGTACATTTCTTTTACACTGTGAAGTTCAATTAGGTTAGATTGCGAGGGCATTTTCAGTTCGGCGATGTAAATGGATAATGAGCGACCCTTTACGATCATGCGGTCGAAAAATGTGCATGTATCTAGACACAACGGCCCAATGCATAGTATTCAACTCGTTCGTCTAGACGCAAACGTGGCTCAAATATGCGGTACGTTTGCGTCTGCGCGGACGCTCGGTTATCCTATTGTCGGAGACCCCGAGGGTCGTAGGCTAGACAAACCCAGATCCCCATCTGGCATAAGACTAACCTAGATCTCTAGGGCCTACAGGGTGAGAGTCGGTAACACAACGGTGACTCTACGACTCGAAAAGTAATACAAGCTCATAACTGAGCGAAAAACCAAAGTATTACAAGCAGAGGTCACTGACCTGACATTTCATCAATCAACGAAAGCAAAGTTATGCTATTCTAAATAGCAAGATAGCAAAAGGCCTAAGAGGCCAGGAGCATAACGGCGACGTCACAGCCCATAGATTCCAGTCTACCACCTGGGAATCCCAAGCTACTCGTCGATGTCGATCTAGAAACCACCATTTGTTGGAGTGACTTCATCTGAAACAAAGCATGCAAAGCTGAGTACAGGGACTCAGCAAGACTTAGTACAACATTTTAGCAAAGCTGGTATGCGAGGCTTTATGTGGAGCTTATTTTGCAGAAAGCTAGTTTTCCTTTATAAACAAGAGGGAGCAGAAGCTCGTCCTGTCAGATCATTTTAAAAGGGGATAAGAGAGGGATATCTCTAGCTCTACTGATCATCATGTTGAATCCACCGAATTTTCATCATCAGCTGAACCTATCAACTAGGAGCACCCCCTCGATACCCTGAGGAGGGATCGTTATCACACATTGATTCCAGGTTTTACGATTAGGTTCAAGTTGTCTATGATCACTGATGTCTACGCACGCTTCTATTCCTGTAGACAGTGTTGGGCCTCCAAGAGCAGAGGTTTGTAGAACAGCAGCAAGTTTCCCTTAAGTGAATCACCCAAGGTTTATCGAACTCAGGGAGTTAGAGGTCAAAGATATCCCTATCAAGCAACCCTGCAATTAAGATACAAGAAGTCTCTTGTGTCCACAACACACCTAATACACTTGTCAGATGTATAGGTGCATGATACGTCTCCGACGTATCGATAATTTCTTATGTTCCATGCCACATTATTGATGTTATCTACATGTTTTATGCATATTTTATGTCATATTTATGCATTTTCCGGAACTAACCTATTGACGAGATGCCGAAAGGCCAGTTGCTGTTTTCTGCTGTTTTGGTTTCAGAAATCCTAGTAAAGAAATATTTTCGGAATCGGACGAAATCAAGACCGAAGACCTTATAATTCCCGGAAGCTTCCAGAGCACCGGAGAAAGACGAGAGGGGAGCCAGGGGGGCCCCACCCCACAGGGCGGCGCGGCCCAAGGGGGGCGCGCCCCCCTACTGTGTGGGCACCCCGTGGCCCCTCCGACTCCGCCTCTTTGCCTATTTAAGCCGCCGTGACCTAAAACTTCGACACCTCTTGACGAAACTCCAGAAAGACTCCAGGGGCGCCGCCACATCGCGAAACTCCAATTCGGGGACAGAAGTCTGTTCCGGCACCCTGCCGGGACGAAGTGCCCCGGAAGGCTCCTCCATCGACACCACCGCCATCTCCATCAACGCTGCTGTCTCCCATGAGGAGGAGTTCTCCATTGAGGCTCGGGGCTGTACCGGTAGCTATGTGGTTAATCTCTCTCCTATGTGCTTCAATACAATAATCTCATGAGCTGCCTTACATGATTGAGATTCATATGATGATGTTTGTAATCTAGATGTCATTATGCTAGTCAAGTGGGTTTTACTTATGTGATCTCCGGAGACTCCTTGTCCCACGTGTGTAAAGGTGACAGTGTGCACCGTGTGGGTCTCTTAGGCTATATTTCACAGAATACTTATTCACTGTTATGAATGGCATAGTGAAGTGCTTATTTATATCTCTTTATGATTGCAATGTGTTTTGTATCACAATTTATCTGTGTGCTACTCTAGTGATGTTATTAAAGTAGTTTATTCCTCCTGCACGGTGTAATGGTGACAGTGTGTGCATCGTGTAGTACTTGGTGTGGGCTATGATTGTGATCTCTTGTAGATTATGAAGTTAACTATTGCTATGATAGTATTGATGTGATCTATTCCTCCTTTCGTAGTGTGAAGGTGACAGTGTGCATGCTATGTTAGTACTTGGTTTGGTTATGTTGATTTGTCATGCACTCTAAGGTTATTTAAACATGAACATTGAATATTGTGGAGCTTGTTAACTCGGCATTGAGGGTTCGTGTAATCCTACACAGTTAGTGGTGTTCATCATCCAACAAAAGGGTGTAGAGTCTAGCATCTATCTATTTATTCTGTTATGTGATCAATGTTGAGAGTGTCCACTAGTGAAAGTATGATCCCTAGGCCTTGTTCCTAAATACTGCTATCGCTGCTTGTTTACTGTTTTACTGCATCTTTACTTCTGCAATATTACTACCATCAACTGCACGCCAGCAAGCACTTTTCTGGCGCCATTACTACTGCTCATATTCATTCATACCACCTGTATTTCACTATCTCTTCGCCGAACTAGTGCACCTATTAGGTGTGTTGGGGACACAAGAGACTTCTTGCTTTGTGGTCGCAGGGTTGCTCGAGAGGGATATCTTTGACCTCTTCCTCCCTGAGTTCGATAAACCTTGGGTGATCCACTTAAGGGAAACTTGCTGCTGTTCTACAAACCTCTGCTCTTGGAGGCCCAACACTGTCTACAAGAATAGAAGCTCCCGTAGACATCAGTGCACTAGTTCGGCGAAAAGATAGTGAAATACAAGTAATATGGATGATTGTAAGTAGTAATTGCAATCTGAAATATAGATGGCAGCAAGCAAACATGTAACAGAACTTGTTGGAAACGGTGTTTCAATGCTTAGAAACAAGGCCTAGGGATCATACTTTCACTAGTGGACTGATACGTCCCAAACGTATCTATAATTTCTTGTGTTCCATGCTACTTTTATGATGATACTCACATGTTTTATACACATTATATGTCATTATTATGCATTTTCTGGCACTAACCTATTGACGAGATGCCGAAGAGCCAGTTGTTGTTTTCTGCTGTTTTTGGTTTCAGAAATCCTAGTAAGGAAATATTCTCGGAATTGGACGAAATCAACGCCCGGGTCCTATTTTTGCACGAAGCTTCCGGAAGACCGAAGGAGTCACGAAGTGGGGCCACGGCGCCGCCACAATAGGGCGGCGCGGCCAGCAAGGGCCGCGCGGCCTGCTGTGTGGGGCCCCCGTGGCGCCTCTTGACCTGCCCTTCCTCCTACTTAAAGCCTCCGTCGCGAAACCCCCAGTACCGAGAGCCATGATACGGAAAACCTTCCAGAGACGCCGCCGCCAATCCCATCTCGGGGATTCAGGAGATCGCCTCCGGCACCCTGCTGGAGAGGGAATCATCTCTCGGAGGTCTCTTCATCGCCATGATCGCCTCCGGATCGATGTGTGAGTAGTCCACCCCTAGACTATGGGTCCATAGCAGTAGCTAGATGGTCGTCTTCTCCCCATTGTGCTATCATGTTAGATCTTGTGAGCTGCCTATCATGATCAAGATCATCTATTTGTAATCCTTCATGTTGTGTTTGTTGGGATCCGATGAATATTGAATATTATGTCAAGTTGATTATCAATCTATCATATATGTTATTTATGTTCTTGCATGCTCTCCGTTGCTAGTAGAGGCTCTGGCCAAGTTGATACTTGTGACTCCAAGAGGGAGTATTTATGCTCGATAGTGGGTTCATGCCTCCATTAAATCTGGGACAGTGACAGAAAGTTCTAAGGTTGTGGATGTGTTGTTGCTACTAGGGATAAAACATCGATGCTTTGTCTAAGGATATTTGTGTTGATTACATTACGCACCATACTTAATGCAATTGTCTATTGTTTACAACTTAATACTGGAGGGGTTCGGATGATAACCTGAAGGTGGAGTTTTTAGGCATAGATGCATGCTGGATAGCGGTCTATGTACTTTGTCGTAATGCCCTGATTAAATCTCATAGTACTCATCATGATATATGTATGTGCATTGTTATGCCTTCTTTATTTGTCAATTGCCCAATTGTAATTTGTTCACCCAACATCTGTTATCTTATGGGAGAGACACCACTAGTGAACTGTGGACCCCGATCCTATTATTTACATCTGAAATACAATCTGTTGCAATTGTTCTTTACTGTTCTTCGCAAACAAACATCATCATCCACACTATACATCTAATCCTTTGTTTACAGCAAGCCAATGAGATTGACAACCTCACTGTTACGTTGGGGCAAAGTTCTGTGATTGTGTTGTGCAGGTTCCATGTTGGCGCCGGAATCCCTGGTGTTGCGCCGCACTACATTCCGCCACCATCAACCTTCAACGTGCTTCTTGACTCCTACTGGTTCGATTAAACCTTGGTTTCTTGCTGAGGGAAACTTGCTGATGTGCGCATCACACCTTCCTCTTGGGGTTCCCAACGGACGTGTCAACTACACGCATCAAGCAAATTTCTGGCGCCGTTGCCGGGGAGATCAAGACACGCTGCAAGGGAGTCTCCACTTCCAATCTCTTTACTTTGTTTTTGTCTTGCTTTACTTTATTTTATTTACTACTTTGTTTGCTGCACTTATATCAAAACACAAAAAAATTAGTTGCTAGTTTTACTTTATTTACTGTCTTGTTCTCCATATTAAAAACACAAAAAAAATTAGTTACTTGCATTTACTTTATTTTGTTTACTTTATTTACTACTGCTAAAATGGGTACTGTTGAGAATACTAAGTTGTGTGACTTCACTAGAACAAATAATAGTGATTTCCTATACACACCTATTGCTCCACCTGCTACTACAGCAGAATTCTTTGAAATTAAACCTGCTTTACTGAATCTTGTTATGAGAGAACAATTTTCTGGTGTTAGTTCTGATGATGCTGCTGCCCATCTTAATAATTTTGTTGAACTATGTGAAATGCAAAAGTATAAGGATGTAGATGGTGACATTATAAAATTGAAATTGTTTCCTTTCTCCTTAAGAGGAAGAGCTAAAGATTGGTTGCTATCTCTGCCTAGAAATAGTATTGATTCTTGGACTAAATGTAAGGATGCTTTTATTGGTAGATATTATCCTCCCGCTAAAATTATATCTTTGAGAAGTAGCATAATGAATTTCAAGCAATTAGATAATGAACATGTTGCTCAAGCATGGGAGAGAATGAAATCTTTGGTAAAGAATTTCCCAACCCATGGACTGACTACTTGGATGATCATCCAAACCTTTTATGCAGGATTGAATTTTTCTTCGCGGAACCTATTGGATTCAGCTGCTGGAGGTACCTTTATGTCCATCACTTTGGGGGCGGCAAAGCTTCTTGATGATATGATGACAAATTACTCTGAATGGCACACGGAAAGAGCTCCACAAGGTAAGAAGGTAAATTCTGTTGAATAAACCTCTTCCTTGAGTGATAAGATTGATGTTATTATATCTATGCTTGTGAATGGTAGATCTAATGTTGATCCTAATAATGTTCCTTTAGCTTCATTGGTTTCCCAAGAAGAACATGTTGATGTGAACTTCATTAAAAATAATAATTTTAACAACAATGCTTATAGGAATAATTCTGGTAACAACTATAGGCCATATCCTGCTGCTAATGGTAATGGTTATGGTAATTCTTATGGGAATTCATACAACAATAATAGGAGTGTACCCCCTGGTATTGAAGCCATACTTAAAGAATTTATTAGTACACAAACTTCTTTTAACAAATTTGTTGAAGAAAAGCTTGATAAAATTGATATTCTTGCTTCTAAGGTTGATAGTCTTGCCTCTGATGTTGATCTTTTAAAATTGAAAGTTATGCCTAATAAGGATATTGAAAATAAAATTGTTACTACAGCAAATGCCATCCAAGTTCGAATTAATGAGAATATTAGATTGATGGCTGAATTGCATGCTAGGTGGGAAAGAGAAGAAAAATTTGCTAAAGAGAATAATGTAGCTAAAGTTTGGACTATTACCACCACTAGTAATGATAATGATTCACATGTTGATACACCTCCTACTATCAATGGTAAAATAATTGGTGTTGGCAATGTTACTACTCCTAGTGCAAAGCGTGCAAAATTACCTGAAATTGCTAAAACTGCTGAAACTGCTTGTGATAAAACTGCTGAAATTTTTCAAAATATTGAGGACAATGATCCCATTGCTGTAGATCATAATGGTTTAGACTTTTATGATTGCCACATCTCTGAAGTTATAAAGTTCTTACAAAAGCTTGCTAAAAGTCCTAATGCTAGTGCTATAAATTTGGCCTTTACAAAACATATTAAATGCTCTCATAAAAGCTAGAGAAGAGAAACTAAAACTTGAAACTTATATTCCCAGAAAGTTAGAAGATGGTTGGGAGCCCATCATTAAGATGAGGGTCAATGATTTTGATTGTAATGCTTTATGTGATCTTGGTGCAAGTATTTCTGTTATGCCTAAGAAAATTTATGATATGCTTGACTTGCCACCATTGAAGAATTGTTATTTGGATGTTAATCTTGTTGATAATGCTATAAAGAAACCTTTGGGGAGGATTGATAATGTTCGTATTGTGGTTAACAATAACCTTGTCCCCGTTGATTTTATTGTCTTGGATATTGAATGCAATGCATCTTGTCCCATTATATTGGGAAGACCTTTTCTTCGAACTGTTGGTGCCACCATTGATATGAAGGAAGGTAATATTAAATATCAGTTTCCTCTCAAGAAAGGTATGGAACATTTACCTAGAAGGAGAATGAAGTTACCTTATGATTCTATTATTAGAACAACTTATGATGTTGATGCTTCGTCTCTTGATGTTACTTGATACACACTTTCTGCGCCTAGCTGAAAGGCGTTAAAGAAAAGCGCTTATGGGAGACAACCCATTATTTTACTTCTGCACTTTATTTTATATTTGAGTCTTGGAAGTTGTCTACTACTGTAGCAACTTCTCCTTATCTTTATTTATTGCATTTTTGTGCCAAGTAAAGTCTTTGATAGTAAAGCCAATACTAGATTTGGATTGCTGCGCAGAAACAGATTTCTTGCTGTCACGAATTTCGACCTGCCTCTCTGTAGGTAGCTCAGAAAAATATGCCAATTTACGTGCGTGATCCTCAGATATGTACGCAACTTTCATTCAATTTGGGAATTTTCATTTGAGCAAGTCTGGTGCCTCAATAAAATCCGTCTTTACGGACTGTTCTGTTTTGACAGATTCTGCCTTTTATTTCGCATTGCCTCTTTTGCTATGTTGGATGAATTTCTTTGTTCCATTAATGTCCAGTAGCTTTGTGCAATGTCCAGAAGTGTTAAGAGTGATTATGTCACCTCTGAACATGTGAATTTTTTATTATGCACTAACCCTCTAATGAGTTGTTTCGAGTTTGGTGTGGAGGAAGTTTTCAAGGGTCAAGAGAGGAGGATGATACAATATGATCAAGAAGAGTGAAAGGTCAAAGCTTGGGGATGCCCCCGTGGTTCATCCCTGCATATTTTAAGAAGACTCAAGCGTCTAAGCTTGGGGATGCTGATGCGTGTATAATTGACACGTCCGTTGGGAACCCCAAGAGGAAGGTGTGATGCGCACAGCAGCAAGTTTTCCCTCAGAAAGAAACCAAGGTTTAATCGAACCAGTAGGAGCCAAGAAGCACGTTGAAGGTTGATGGTGGCGGAATGTAATGCGGCGCAACACCAGGGATTCCGGCGCCAACGTGGAACCTGCACAACACAACCAAAGTACTTTGCCCCAACGAAACAGTGAGGTTGTCAATCTCACCGGCTTGCTGTAACAAAGGATTAACCGTATTGTGTGGAAGATGATTGTTTGCAGAGAACAGTAAAACAAGTATTGCAGTAGATTGTATATCAGATGTAAAGAATAGGATCGGGGTCCACAGTTCACTAGAGGTGTCTCTCCCATAAGATAAAAGCATGTTGGGTGAACAAATTACAGTCGGGCAATTGACAAATAGAGAGGGCATAACAATGCACATACATGATATGATAAATATTGTGAGATTTAATTGGGCATTACGACAAAGTACATAGACCGCCATCCAGCATGCATCTATGCCTAAAAAGTCCACCTTCAGGTTATCATCCGAACCCCTTCCAGTATTAAGTTGCAAAACAATAGACAATTGCATTAAGTATGGTGCGTAATGTAATCAATAACTACATCCTCGGACATAGCATCAATGTTTTATCCCTAGTGGCAACAACACATCCACAACCTTAGAACTTTCTGTCACTGTCCCAGATTTAATGGAGGCATGAACCCACTATCAAGCATAAATACTCCCTCTTGGAGTTAAGAGTAAAAACTTGGCCAGAGCCTCTACTAATAACGGAGAGCGTGCAAGATCATAAACAACACATAGGTAATAACTTGATAATTAACATAACATAGTATTATCTATCCATCGGATCCCGACAAACACAACATATAGCATTACAGATAGATGATCTTGATCATGTTAGGCAGCTCACAAGATCCAACAATGAAGCTCAATGAGGAGAAGACAACCATCTAGCTACTGCTATGGACCCATAGTCCAGGGTGAACTACTCACTCATCACTCCGGAGGCGACCATGGTGGTGAAGAGTCCTCCGGGAGATGAATCCCCTCTCCGGCAGGGTGCCGGAGGCGATCTCCTGAATCCCCCGAGATGGGATTGGCGGCGGCGGCGCTCAAGGTTTTCCGTATCGTGGCTCTCGGTACTGGGGGTTTCGCGACGGAGGCTATTTGTAGGCGGAAGGGCAGGTAAAGAGGCGGCACGAGGGGCCCACACCATAGGTCGGCGCGGCCAGGGCCTGGGCGCGCCGCCCTGGTGTTTCGCCACCTCGTGGCCCCACTTCGACTCTCCTTCGGTCTTCTGGAAGCTTCGTGGTAAAATAGGACCCTGGGCGTTGATTTCATCCAATTCCGAGAATATTTCGTTACTAGGATTTCTGAAACCAAAAACAGCAGAAAACAACAACTGGCTCATTGGCATCTTGTTAATATGTTAGTGCCGGAAAATGCATAAATACGACATATAATGTGTATAAAACATGTAGATATCATCAATAATGTAGCATGGAACATAAGAAATTATCGATATGTTGGAGACGTATCAACATCCCCAAGCTTAGTTCTGCTCGTCCCGAGCAGGCAAACGATAACAAAGATAATTTCTGAAGTGACATGCCATCATAACCTTGATCATACTATTGTAAGCATATGTAATGAATGCAGCGATCAAAACAATGGTAATGACATGAGTAAACAACTGAATCATAAAGCAAAGACTTTTCATGAATAGTACTTCAAGACAAGCATCAATAAGTCTTGCGTAAGAGTTAACTCATAAAGCAATAAATCAAAGTAAAGGTATTGAAGCAACACAAAGGAAGATTAAGTTTCAGCGGTTGCTTTCAACTTGTAACATGTATATCTCATGGATATTGTCAACATAGAGTAATATAATAAGTGCAATATGCAAGTATGTAGGAATCAATGCACAGTTCACACAAGTGTTTGCTTCTTGAGGTGGAGAGAAATAGGTGAACTGACTCAACATAAAAGTAAAAGAATGGTCCTTCAAAGAGGAAAGCATCGATTGCTATATTTGTGCTAGAGCTTTTATTTTGAAAACATGAAACAATTTTGTCAACGGTAGTAATAAAGCATATGAGTTATGTAAATTATATCTTACAAGTTGCAAGTCTCATGCATAGTATACTAATAGTGCCCGCACCTTGTCCTAATTAGCTTGGACTACCGGATCATCACAATACACATGTTTTAACCAAGTGTCACAATGGGGTACCTCCATGCCGCCTGTACAAAGGTCTAAGGAGAAAGCTCGCATTTTGGATTTCTCGCTTTTGATTATTCTCAACTTAGACATCCATACCGGGACAACATGGACAACAAATAATGGACTCCTCTTTAATGCATAAGCATGTGGCAACAATTAGTGTTCTCATATGAGATTGAGGATATATGTCCAAGACTGAAACTTCCACCATGATTCATGGCTTTAGTTAGCGGCCCAATGTTCTTCTCTAACAATATGTATGCTCCAACCATTAAGGTGGTAGATCTCTCTTACTTCAAACAAGACGGACATGCATAGCAACTCACATGATATTCAACAAAGAATAGTTGATGGCGTCCCCAGAAACATGGTTATCGCACAACAAGCAACTTAATAAGAGATAAAGTGCATAAGTACATATTCAATACCACAATAGTTTTTAAGCTATTTGTCCCATGAGCTATATATTGTAAAGGCGAATGATGGAATTTTAAAGGTAGCACTCAAGCAATTTACTTTGGAATGGTGGAGAAATACCATGTAGTAGGTAGGTATGGTGGACACAAATGGCATAGTGGTTGGCTCAAGGATTTTGGATGCATGAGAAGTATTCCCTCTCGATACAAGGTTTAGGCTAGCAAGGTTATTTGAAACAAACACAAGGATGAACGGTGCAGAAAAACTCACATAAAAGACATATTGTAAACATTATAAGACTCTACACCGTCTTCCTTGTTGTTCAAAACTCAATACTAGATATTATCTAGACTTTAGAGAGACCAAATATGCAAACCAAATTAGCAAGCTCTATGTATTTCTTCATTAATGGGTGCAAAGTATATGATGCAAGAGCTTAAACATGAGCACAACAATTGCCAAGTATCAAATTATTCAAGACATTTTAGAATTACTACATGTAGCATTTCCCAATTCCAACCATATAACAATTTAACGAAGAAGATTCAACCTTCGCCATGAATACTATGAGTAAAGCCTAAGGACATATTTGTCCATATGCAACAGCGGAGCGTGTCTCTCTCCCACACAATGAATGCTAGGATCCATTTTATTCAAACAAAAACAAAAACAAAAATAAACCGACGCTCCAAGCAAAGTACATAAGATGTGATGGAATAAAAATATAGTTTCAGGGGAGGAACCTGATAATGTTGTCGATGAAGAAGGGGATGCCTTGGGCATCCCCAAGCTTAGACGCTTGAGTCTTCTTAAAATATGTAGGGGTGAACCACCAGGGCATCCCCAAGCTTAGAGCTTTCACTCTCCTTGATCATATTGTATCATACTCCTCTCTTGATCCTTGAAAACTTCCTCCACACCAAACTCGAAACAACTCATTAGAGGGTTAGTGCACAATAAAAATTAACATGTTCAGAGGTGACACAATCATTCTTAACACTTCTGGACATTGCATAAAGCTACTGGACATTAATGGATCAAAGAAATTCATCCAACATAGCAAAAGAGGCAATCGAAAAACAGAACAGTCCGTAAAGATGGATTTTATTAAGACACCAGACTTCCTCAAATGAAAATGACCAAATTGAATGAAAGTTGCGTACATATCTGAGGATCACTCACGTAAATTGGCATAATTTTCTGAGTTACCTACAGAGAATTAGGCCCAGATTCGTGACAGCAAAGAAATCTGTTTCTGCGCAGTAATCCAAATCTAGTATCAACCTTACTATCAAAGACTTTACTTGGCACAAAAAAACATAAAACTAGATAAGGAGAGGTTTCTACAGTAACAACTTCCAAGACTCAAATTCAAAACAAAAATACTGTAGTAAAAACATGAGTTGCTTTTCTTTAACGCCTTTCAGCTAGGCGCAGAAAGTGTGTTTCAAGTATTATCAAGAGATGAAGCATCAACATCATAATTTGCTCTAATAATAGAATCAAAAGGTAACTTCATTCTTTTTCTAGGGAAGTGTTCCATACCTTTCTTTAGAGGAAATTGATATTTAATATTACCTTTCTTCATATCAATAGTAGCACCAACAGTTCGAAGAAAAGGTCTTCCCAATATAATGGGGCAAGATGCATTGCATTCAATATCCAAGACAACAAAATCAACGGGGACAAGGTTATTGTTAACCATAATATGAACATTATCAACTCTCCCCAAAGGTTTCTTTTTAGCATTATCAGCGAGATTAACATCCAAATAACAATTTTTCAATGGTGGCAAGTCAAGCATATCATAGACTTTCTTAGGCATAACAGAAATACTTGCACCAAGATCACATAAAGCATTACAATCAAAATCATTTACCCTCATTTTAATGATGGGATCCCAAAAATCTTCTAACTTCCTAGGAATAGAGGTTTCAAGTTTTAGTTTCTCTTCTCTAGCTTTTATGAGAGCATTTGTAATATGTTTTGTAAAGGCCAAATTTATAGCACTAGCATTAGGACTCTTAGCAAGTTTTTGTAAGAACTTAATAACTTCAGAGATGTGACAATCATCAAAAGCTAAATCATTATGAGCTACAGCAATGGGATCATTATCCCCAATATTGGAAAAAATTTCAGCAGTTTTATCACAAGCAGTTTCAGCAGTTTTAGCAGTTTCCGGCAGTTTTGCACGCTTTGCACTAGGAGTAGAGACATTGCCAACACCAATTATTTTACCATTAATAGTAGGAGGTGCAGCAACATGTGGAGCATTAGCATTACTAGTGGTGGTAATAGTCCAAACTTTAGCTACATTACTCTCTTTAGCTAGTTTTTCATTTTCTTCTCTATCCCACCTAGCACGCAATTCAGCCATCAATCTTATATTCTCATTAATTCTAACTTGGATGGCATTTGCTGTAGTAACAATTTTATTTTCAATATCCCTATTAGGCATAACTTTCGATTTCAAAAGATCAACATCAGAGGCAAGTCTATCAACTCTAGAAGCAAGAATATCAATTTTATCAAGCTTTTCCTCAACAGATTTGTTAAAAGCAGTTTGTGTACTAATAAATTCTTTAAGCATAGCTTCAAGTCCAGGGGGTGTGTTCCTATTATTGTTGTAAGAATTCCCATAAGAATTACCATAACCGTTACCATTATTATAAGGATATGGCCTATAGTTATTACTAGAATTGTTCCGATAAGCATTGTTGTTGAAATTATTATTTTTAATGTAGTTTACATCAACATGTTCTTCTTGGGCAACCAATGAAGCTAACGGAACATTATTAGGATCAACATTAGTCCTATCATTCACAAGCATAGACATAATAGCATCAATCTTATCACTCAAGGAGGAGGTTTCTTCAACAGAATTTACCTTCTTACCTTGTGGAGCTCTTTCCGTGTGCCATTCAGAGTAATTTATCATCATATCATCAAGAAGCTTTGTAGCCGCCCCCAAAGTGATGGACATAAAGGTACCTCCAGCAGCTGAATCCAATAAATTCCGCGAAGAAAAATTTAGTCCTGCATAGAAGGTTTGGATGATCATCCAAGTAGTCAGTCCATGGGTTGGGCAATTTTTAACCAAAGATTTCATTCTTTCCCAAGCTTGAGAAACATGTTCATTATCCAATTGTTTAAAATTCATTATGCTAATTCTCAAAGATATAATTTTAGCAGGGGATAATATCTACCAATAAAAGCATCCTTACATTTAGTCCATGAATCAATACTATTCTTAGGCAAAGATAGCAACCAATCTTTAGCTCTTCCTCTTAATGAGAAAGGAAACAATTTTAATTTAATAATATCACCATCTACATCCTTATACTTTTGCATTTCACATAGTTCAACAAAATTATTAAGATGGGCAGCAGCATCATCAGAAGTAACACAGAAAATTGCTCTCATAACAAGATTCAGTAAAGCAGGTTTAATTTCTAAGAATTCTGCTGTAGTAGCAGGTGGAGCAATAGGTGTGCATAGGAAATCATTATTATTTGTGGTTGTGAAGTCACACAACTTAGTATTTTCAGGGGTGGCCATTTTAGCAGTAGTAAATAAAGTAAAGTAGATAAAGTAAATGCAAGTAACTAATTTTTTTGTGTTTTTGATATAGAATGCAAGACAATAAATAAAGTAAAGCTAGCAACTAATTTTTTTGTGTTTTGATATAATGCAGTAAACAAAGTAGTAAATAAAATAAAGCAAGACAAAAACAAAGTAAAGAGATTGAGAAGTGGAGACTCCCCTTGCAGCGTGTCTTGATCTCCCCGGCAACGGCGCCAGAAAACAGTCTTGATGCGCGTATAATTGACACGTCCGTTGGGAACCCCAAGAGGAAGGTGTGATGCGCACAGCAGTAAGTTTTCCCTCAGAAAGAAACCAAGGTTTAATCGAACCAGGAGGAGCCAAGAAGCACGTTGAAGGTTGATGGTGGCGGAATGTAATGCGGCGCAACACCAGGGATTCCGGCGCCAACGTGGAACCTGCACAACACAACCAAAGTACTTTGCCCCAACGAAACAGTGAGGTTGTCAATCTCACCGGCTTGCTGTAACAAAGGATTAACCGTATTGTGTGGAAGATGATTGTTTGCAGAAAACAGTAAAGAACAAGTATTGCAGTAGATTGTATTTCAGATGTAAATAATAGGACCGGGGTCCACAGTTCACTAGAGGTGTCTCTCCCATAAGATAAAAGCATGTTGGGTGAACAAATTACAGTCGGGCAATTGACAAATAGAGAGGGCATAACAATGCACATACATGATATGATAAATATAGTGAGATTTAATTGGGCATTACGACAAAGTACATAGACCGCCATCCAACATGCATCTATGCCTAAAAAGTCCACCTTCAGGTTATCATCCGAACCCCTTCCAGTATTAAGTTGCAAAACAACAGACAATTGCATTAAGTATGGTGCGTAATGTAATCAATAACTACATCCTCGGACATAGCATCAATGTTTTATCCCTAGTGGCAACAGCACATCCACAACCTTAGAACTTTCTGTCACTGTCCCAGATTTAATGGAGACATGAACCCACTATCGAGCATAAATACTCCCTCTTGGAGTTAAGAGTAAAAACTTGGCCAGAGCCTCTACTAATAACGGAGAGCATGCAAGATCATAAACAACACATAGGTAATAACTTGATAATTAACATAACATAGTATTCTCTATCCATCGGATCCCGACAAACACAACATATAGCATTACAGATAGATGATCTTGATCATGTTAGGCAGCTCACAAGATCCAACAATGAAGCACAATGAGGAGAAGACAACCATCTAGCTACTGCTATGGACCCATAGTCCAGGGGTGAACTACTCACTCATCACTCCGGAGGCGACCATGGCGGTGAAGAGTCCTCCGGGAGATGAATACCCTCTCCGGCAGGGTGCCGAAGGCGATCTCCTGAATCCCCCGAGATGGGATTGGCGGTGGCGGCGCCTCAGTAAGGTTTTCCGTAACGTGGCTCTCGGTACTGGGGGTTTCGCGACGGAGGCTATTTGTAGGCGGAAGGGCAGGTAAAGAGGCGGCACGAGGGGCCCACACCATAGGTCGGCGCGGCCAGGGCCTGGGCCGCGCCGCCCTGGTGTTTCGCCACCTCGTGGCCCCACTTCGACTCTCCTTCGGTCTTCTGGAAGCTTCGTGGCAAAATAGGACCCTGGGCGTTGATTTCGTCCAATTCCGAGAATATTTCGTTACTAGGATTTCTGAAACCAAAAACAGCAGAAAACAGCAACTGGCTCTTCGGCATCTTGTTAATATGTTAGTGCCGGAAAATGCATAAATACGACATATAATGTGTATAAAACATGTAGATATCATCAATAATGTAGCATGGAACATAAGAAATTATCGATACGTTGGAGACGTATCAGGATGCCCAAGGCATCCCTTCTTCATCGACAACTTATCAGGTTCCTCTAGTGAAACTATATTTTTATTCTGTCACATCTTATGTGCTTTACTTGGAGCGTCTGTTTGTTTTTGTTTTTGTTTTGTTTGAATAAGATCGGATCCTAGCATTCTTTGTTTGGGAGAGAGACACGCTCCGCTGTTTCGTATGAACACATGTGTTCTTAGCTTTATCTTTAATGTTCATTGCGAAAGTTGGACTATTTCATTCATTGTTATATGGTTGGAAACGGAAAATGCCGCATGTGGTAAATGGTTTAATGTCTTGAATAATGTGATACTTGGCAATTGTTGTGCTCATATAGATCTTGTTTAAGCTCTTGCATCATGTACCTTGTACTCATTAATGAATAACTACATAGAGCTTGTTAAAATTTGGTTTGCATGATTGATCTCTAGAGTCTAGATATTTTCTGGTTGAGGTGTTTGAACAACAAGGAGACAATGTAAAGTCTTATAATAGCTACAATATGTTCATATGTGAGCTTTGCTGCACCTTTTATACTTGAGTTTGCTTCAAACAACCTTGCTAGCCTAGCCTTGTATTGAGAGGAATTCTTCTCGTGCATCCAAATCCTTGAGCCAACTACTATGCCATTTGTGTCCACCATACCTACCTACCACATGGTATTTCTCCGCCATTCCAAAGTACATTACTTGAGTGCTACCTTTAAAATTCTATTCTTTACCTTTGCAATATATAGCTCATGGGACAAAATAGCTTAAAAACTATCGTGGTGAAGAATATGTACTTATGTGTCTTATTTCTTAGTAAGTTGCTTGTTGAGTGGTAACCATGTTTTCTGGGGACGCCATCAACTCTTTTACCTTTGTTGAATATCATGTGAGTTGCTATGCATGTTCTTCTTGTCTGAAGTAAGGGCGGTTTTCACAATCAAATGGTTTGAGTATGCATACTGTTAGAGAAGAACATTGGGCCGCTAACTAAAGCCATGATTCATGGTGGAAGTTTCAGTATGGACAGCTAATCCTCAATCTCTTATGAGAATAATAACTGTTGTTGAATGCTTATGCATTAAAGAGGAGTCCATTATCTGTTGTCTATGTTGTCCCGGTATGGATGTCTAAGTTGAGAATAATCAAAAGCGAGAAATCCAATGCGAGCTTTCTCCTTAGACCTTTGTACAGGCGGCATAGAGGTACCCCTTTGTGACACTTGGTTGAAACATATGCTATGCAATGATAATCCGTGTTAACCCAAGCTAATTAGGACAAGTGCGAGCACTATTAGTATACTATGCATGAGGCTTGCAACTTATAAGATATCTTATACATAACTCATATGCTTTATTACTACCGTTGACAAAATTGTTTCTTGTTTTCAAAATGAAAAGCTCTAGCACAAATATAGTAATCAATGCTTCCCTCTGCGAAGGGCCAATCTTCTACTTTATTGTTGAGTCAGTTTGCCTATTCTTTCTATCTTAGAAGCAAACACTTGTATCAACTGTGTGCATTGATCCTTACATGTTTACTTATTGCACTTGTTATATTGCTTTGTGTTGACAATTATCCATGAGATAAACATGTTGAAGTTGAAAGCAACCGCTGAAACTTTATCTTCCTTTGTGTTGCTTCAATGCTTTTACTTTGAATTTATTGCTTTATGAGTAACTCTTATGCAAGTCTTATTGATGCTTGTCTTGAAAGTATTATTCATGAAAAGTCTTTGTTATATGATTCATTTGTTTACTCATTATCTTCATCATTGCTTCGAATCGCTGCATTCATCTCATATGCTTTACAATAGTATGATCAAGATTATGATAGCATGTCACTTCAGAAATTATCTTTGTTATCGTTTACCTACTCGAGGGCGAGTAGGAACTAAGCTTGGGGATGCTTGATACGTCCCAAACGTATCTATAATTTCTTGTGTTCCATGCTACTTTTATGATGATACTCACATGTTTTTACACATTATATGTCATTATTATGCATTTTCCGGCACTAACCTATTGACGAGATGCCGAAGAGCCAGTTGATGTTTTCTGCTGTTTTTGGTTTCAGAAATCCTAGTAAGGAAATATTCTCGGAATTGGACGAAATCAACGCCCAGGGTCTTATTTTTGCACGAAGCTTCCAGAAGACCGAAGGAGTCACGAAGTGGGGCCACGAGGCGCCGCCACAAGGGCGGGCGCGGCAAGGGCCCGCGCGGCCCTGCTGTGTGGGGCCCCGTGACGCCTCTTGACCTGCCCTTCCGCCTACTTAAAGCCTTCGTCGCGAAACCCCCAGTACCGAGAGCCACGATACGGAAAACCTTCCAGAGACGCCGCCGCCGCCAATCCCATCTCGGGGATTCAGGAGATCACCTCCGGCACCCTGGAGAGGGAATCATCTCCCGGAGGTCTCTTCATCGCCATGATCGCCTCCGGATCGATGTGTGAGTAGTCCACCCCTGGACTATGGGTCCATAGCAGTAGCTAGATGGTCGTCTTCTCCCCATTGTGCCATCATGTTAGATCTTGTGAGCTGCCTATCATGATCAAGATCATCTATTTGTAATCCTTCATGTTGTGTTTGTTGGGATCCGATGAATATTGATTACTATGTCAAGTTGATTATTGATACGTCTCCGACGTATCGATAATTTCTTATGTTCCATGCCACATTATTGATGATTTCTACATGTTATATGCACACTTTATGTCATATTTGTGCATTTTCTGGAACTAACCTATTAACAAGATGCGAAGTGCCGTTCCTGTTTTCTGCTTTTTTGGTTTCAGAAATCCTAGTAACGAAATATTCTCGGAATCGGACGAAATCAAGACCCAGGTTCCTATTTTTCCCGGAACCATCCGAACACCCGAGCCGCCAGAGGGAGCCTGGGGGCCCCACACCACACCCCGGCGCGGCCGAGGGGGGGCGCCCCCCTATGGTGTGGTGGCCCCAGGCCCCTCCGAGGCTGCCCTTCCGCCTATTTAAAGCCTCCGTCGCGAAACCCTATTACGGAGGACGAAACCCACAGAAACCTTCCAGAGCCGCCGCCATCGCGAAGCCAAGATCTGGGGGACAGGAGTCTCTGTTCCGGCACCCTGCCGGGCAGGGAATTGCCCCCGGAGTCATCTCCACCGCCGTCTCCACCGCCATCTTCACCGCCATCGCTGTCTCCATGATGAGGAGGGAGTAATCCACCCCTGGGGCTGAGGGCTCTACCGTAGCTATGTGGTTAATCTCTCTCTCTGTACTCCAATACAATGATCTCATGAGCTGCCTTACATGATTGAGATCCATATGATGAGCTTTGTATCGCTACTAGTTTATGTGCTACTCATGTGATGTTATTAAAGTAGTCTATTCCTCCTGCATGGTGTAAAGGTGACTAGTGTGTGCACCGTGTGGTTCTTGTCGTAGGCTATGATCATGATCTCTTGTAGATTGTGGAGTTAATTATCATTATGATAGTATTGATGTGATCTATTCCTCCTTCATAGTGTAATGTGGACAGTGTGTGCACTATGTTAGTTCTTGGTTTATTTTGCAATGATCTATTATGCTCTAAGGTTATTTAAATATGAACATTGAATTGTGGAGCTTGTTAACTCCGGCATTGAGGGTTCGTGTAATCCTACGCAATGTGTTCATCATCCAACAAAAGAGTGTATGTAGCACATAAGAGAAAGAGTTATTTATTATGCGATCAATGTTGAGAGTGTCCACTAGTGAAAGTATGATCCCTAGGCCTTGTTTCCAAACATCGAATCTCCGTTTATTTACTGTTATGTTGCATGTTTACTCGCTGCCATATTTTATTCAGATTGCTATTACCACTCATATACATCCATACTACTTGTATTTCACTATCTCTTCGCCGAACTAGTGCACCTATACATCTGACAAGTGTATTAGGTGTGTTGGGGACACAAGAGACTTCTTGCTTTGTGGTTGCAGGGTTGCATGAGAGGGATATCTTTGACCTCTTCCTCCCCGAGTTCGATAAACCTTGGGTGATCCACTTAAGGGAAACTTGCTGCTGTTCTACAAACCTCTGCTCTTGGAGGCCCAACACTGTCTACAAGAATAGAAGCTCCCGTAGACATCAAGCACTTTTCTGGCGCCGTTGCCGGGGAGGAAAGGTAAAAGGCACTCATACTCCGGTTCCAGGTAACAGTACTTTTCTGGCGCCATTGTGTTTGTGCTCGAAGCTATTTCCTTTAGATCCTGCAATTGCATCTTTTTGTTTCTTGTTTACACTAGTTTGGCATAATGGACAACAATGAGCTTCTTATTCTATTTCCTGATTTAAAACATGGATTGTTTGATGCGAAAATTAAAAAACCTATGAAATCTTATTTGCATGCTGGTAGTAATATTAGTATGAACGCTTTGAACACCATTGTTGATAATGATATAGAAAGTTCTAAGCTTGGGGAAGCTGGTTTTCATGATCTTTTTAGTCCCCCAAGCATTGAGGAGAAAATTTTCTTTGATGATACTTTGCCTCCTATTTATGATGATTATAATGATAGTGGTCTTTTGGTGCCACCTACTATGGAGAGTAAATTTTGTTGTGATTATACTATGCCTCCTACACTTGATGAGAATAATAATGATAGCTACTTTGTTGAATTTGCTCCCACTACAACTAATAAAATTGATTATGCCTATGTGGAGAGTAATAATTTTATGCATGAGACTCATGATAAGAATGCTTTATGTGATAGTTATATTGTTGAGTTTGCTCATGATGCTACTGAAAGTTATTATGAGAGAGGAAAATATGGTTGTAGAAATTTTCATGTTACTAAAATGCCTCTCTATGTGCTGAAATTTTTGAAGCTACACTTGTTTTATCTTCCTATGCTTGTTACTTTGCTCTTCATGAACTTGTTTATTTACAAGATTCCTATGCATAGGAAGCATGTTAGACTTAAATGTGTTTTGAATTTGCCTCTTGATGCTCTCTTTTGCTTCAACTACTATTTCTTGCGAGTGCATCATTAAAACTGCTGAGCCCATCTTAATGGCTATAAAGAAAGAACTTCTTGGGAGATAACCCATGTGTTATTTTGCTACAGTACTTTATTTTATATTTGTGTCTTGGAAGTTGTTTACTACTGTAGCAACCTCTCCTTATCTTAGTTTTGTGTATTGTTGTGCCAAGTAAAGTCGTTGATAGAAAGGTTGATACTAGATTTGGATTACTGCGCAGAAACAGATTTCTTTGCTGTCACGAATCTGGGCAAAATTCTCTGTAGGTAACTCAGAAAATTATGCCAATTTACGTGAGTGATCCTCAAATATGTACGCAACTTTCATTAAATTTGAGCATTTTCATTTGAGCAAGTCTGGTGCCATTTTAAAATTCGTCTTTACGGACTGTTCTGTTTTGACAGATTCTGCCTTTTATTTCGCATTGCTTCTTTTGCTATGTGGGATGGATTTCTTTGTTCCATTGACTTCCAGTAGCTTTGGGAAATGTCCAGAAGTGTTAAAAATGATTGTGTCACCTCTGAACATGTGAGTTTTTGATTATGCACTAACCCTCTAATGAGTTGTTTTGAGTTTGGTGTGAAGGAAGTTTTCAAGGGTCAAGAGAGGAGGATGATATACTATGATCAATAAGAGTGAAAAGTCTAAGCTTGGGGATGCCCCTGTGGTTCACCCCTGCATATTCTAAGAAGACTCAAGCATCTAAGCTTGGGGATGCCCAAGGCATCCCCTTCTTCATCGACAACATTATCAGGTTCCTCCCCTGAAACTATATTTTTATTCCGTCACATCTTATGCACTTTGCTTGGAGCGTCGGTTTGTTTTTGTTTTTGTTTGTTTGAATAAATGCTTGTGTGGGAGAGACACGCTCCGCTGGTTCATATGAACACATGTGTTTTTAGCTTTTAATGTTCATGGCGAAGGTTGAAACTGCTTCGTTAAATTGTTATATGGTTGGAATTGGAAAATACTACATGTAGTAACTCTAAAATGTCTTGAATAATTTGATACTTGGCAATTGTTGTGCTCATGTTTAAGCTCTTGCATCATATACTTTGCACCCATTAATGAAGAAACACTTAGAGCTTGCTAATTTGGTTTGCATATTTGGTTTCTCTAGAGTCTAGATAATATCTAGTATTGAGTTTTGAACAACAAGGAATACGGTGTAGAGTCTTATAATGTTTTCAATATGTCTTTTATGTGAGTTTTGCTGCACCCGTTCATCCTTGTGTTTGTTTCAAATAACCTTGCTAGCCTAAACCTTGTATCGAGAGGGAATACTTCTCATGCATCCAAAATCCTTGAGCCAACCACTATGCCATTTGTGTCCACCATACCTACCTATTACATGGTATTTCTCCGCCATTCCAAAATAAATTGCTTGAGTGCTACCTTTAAAATTCCATCATTCACCTTTGCAATATATAGCTCATGGGACAAATAGCTTAAAAACTATTGTGGTATTGAATATGTACTTATGCACTTTATCTCTTATTAAGTTGCTTGTTGTGCGATAACCATGTTTCTGGGGACGCCATCAACTATTCTTTGTTGAATAGCATGTGAGTTGCTATGCATGTCCGTCTTGTCTGAAGTAAGAGAGATCCACCACCTTAATGGTTGGAGCATGCATATTGTTAGAGAAGAACATTGGGCCGCTAACTAAAGCCATGATTCATGGTGGAAGTTTCAGTTTTGGACATATATCCTCAATCTCATATGAGAATAATAATTGTTGTCACATGCTTATGCATTAAAGAGGAGTCCATTATCTGTTGTCCATGTTGTCCCGGTATGTATGTCTAAGTTGAGAATAATCAAAAGCGAGAAATCCAAAATGCGAGCTTTCTCCTTAGACCTTTGTACAGGCGGCATGGAGGTACCCCATTGTGACACTTGGTTAAAACATGTGCATTGCAAAGATCCGGTAGTCCAAGCTAATTAGGACAAGGTGCGGGCACTATTAGTATACTATGCATGAGGCTTGCAACTTGTAAGATATAATTTTCATAACTCATATGCTTTATTACTACCGTTGACAAAATTGTTTCATGTTTTCAAAATAAAAGCTCTAGCACAAATATAGCAATCGATGCTTTCCTCTTTGAAGGACCATTCTTTTTTTACTTTTATGTTGAGTCAGTTCACCTATCTCTCTCCACCTCAAGAAGCAAACACTTGTGTGAACTGTGCATTGATTCCTACATACTTGCATATTGCACTTGTTATATTACTCTATGTTGACAATTATCCATGAGATATACATGTTACAAGTTGAAAGCAACCGCTGAAACTTAATCTTCCTTTGTGTTGCTTCAATACCTTTACTTTGATTTATTGCTTTATGAGTTAACTCTTATGCAAGACTTATTGATGCTTGTCTTGAAGTACTATTCATGAAAAGTCTTTGCTTTATGATTCACTTGTTTACTCATGTCATTACCATTGTTTTGATCACTGCATTCATTACATATGTTTACAATATGATCAAGTTTATGATGGCATGTCACTCCAGAAATTATCTTTGTTATCGTTTTACCTGCTCGGGACGAGCAGAACTAAGCTTGGGGATGCTGATACGTCTCCGACGTATCGATAATTTCTTATGTTCCATGCCACATTATTGATGATTTCTACATGTTATATGCACACTTTATGTCATATTTGTGCATTTTCTGGAACTAACCTATTAACAAGATGCCGAAGTGCCCTCTGCTGTTTTTGGTTTCAGAAATCCTAGTAACGAAATATTCTCGGAATCGGACGAAATCAAGACCCAGGTTCCTATTTTTCCCGGAACCATCCGAACACCCGAGAGCCGCCGAGGGAAGCCCTGGGGGCCCACACCACACCCTGGCGCGGCCAGAGGGGGCCGCGCCGCCCTATGGTGTGGTGGCCCCAGGCCCCTCCGAGGCTGCCCTTCCGCCTATTTAAAGCCTCCGTCGCGAAAACCCTATTACGGAAACCCCACAGAAACCTTCCAGAGCCGACGCCATCGCGAAGCCAAGATCCGGGGACAGGAGTCTCTGTTCACGGCGCCGGGCGGGGAATTGCCCCGGAGTCATCTCCACCGCCGTCTCCACCGCCATCTTCACCGCCATCGCTGTCTCCATGATGAGGAGGGAGTAATCCACCCCTGGGGCTGAGGGCTCTACCGTAGCTATGTGGTTAATCTCTCTCTGTACTCCAATACAATGATCTCATGAGCTGCCTTACATGATTGAGATCCATATGATGAGCTTTGTATCGCTACTAGTTTATGTGCTACTCATGTGATGTTATTAAAGTAGTCTATTCCTCCTGCTTGGTGTAAAGGTGACTAGTGTGTGCACCGTGTGGTTCTTGTCGTAGGCTATGATCATGATCTCTTGTAGATTGTGGAGTTAATTATCATTATGATAGTATTGATGTGATCTATTCCTCCTTCATAGTGTAATGTGGACAGTGTGTGCACTATGTTAGTTCTTGGTTTATTTTGCAATGATCTATTATGCTCTAAGGTTATTTAAATATGAACATTGAATTGTGGAGCTTGTTAACTCCGGCATTGAGGGTTCGTGTAATCCTACGCAATGTGTTCATCATCCAACAAAAGAGTGTATGTAGCACATAAGAGAAAGAGTTATTTATTATGCGATCAATGTTGAGAGTGTCCACTAGTGAAAGTATGATCCCTAGGCCTTGTTTCCAAACATCGAATCTCCGTTTATTTACTGTTCTGTTGCATGTTTACTCGCTACCATATTTTATTCAGATTGCTATTACCACTCATATACATCCATACTACTTGTATTTCACTATCTCTTCGCCGAACTAGTGCACCTATACATCTGACAAGTGTATTAGGTGTGTTGGGGACACAAGAGACTTCTTGCTTTGTGGTTGCAGGGTTGCATGAGAGGGATATCTTTGACCTCTTCCTCCCTGAGTTCGATAAACCTTGGGTGATCCACTTAAGGGAAACTTGCTGCTGTTCTACAAACCTCTGCTCTTGGAGGCCCAACACTGTCTACAAGAATAGAAGCTCCCGTAGACATCAATTATCAATCTATCATATATGTTATTTATGTTCTTGCATGCTCTCCGTTGCTAGTAGAGGCTCTGGCCAAGTTGATACTTGTGACTCCAAGAGGGAGTATTTATGCTCGATAGTGGGTTCATGCCTCCATTAAATCTGGGACAGTGACAAAAAGTTCTAAGGTTGTGGATGTGATGTTGCTACTAGGGATAAAACATCGATGCTTTGTCTAAGGATATTTGTGTTGATTACATTACGCACCATACTTAATGCAATTGTCTGTTGTTTACAACTTAATACTGGAGGGGGTTCGGATGATAACCTGATGGTGGACTTTTTAGGCATAGATGCATGCTGGATAGCGGTCTATGTACTTTGTCGTAATGCCCTGATTAAATCTCATAGTACTCATCATGATATATGTATGTGCATTGTTATGCCTTCTTTATTTGTCAATTGCCCAACTGTAATTTGTTCACCCAACATCTGTTATCTTATGGGAGTTCTGTGATTGTGTTGTGCAGGTTCCACGTTGGCGCCGGAATCCCTGGTGTTGCGCCGCACTACATTCCGCCACCATCAACCTTCAACGTGCTTCTTGACTCCTACTGGTTCGATTAAACCTTGGTTTCTTACTGAGGAAACTTGCTGTTGTGCGCATCACACCTTCCTCTTGGGGTTCCCAACGGACGTGTCAACTACACGCATCATGGACACTCTCAACAATAATCACATAATTGAATAAATAAATGCTACTCTCAAACACTCTCTTGTTGGATAATAAACATCATTCATTGTGTAGGGCTCCCTCAAGCCGGAGTAAACAAGCTCCACAACTTCATAAAGGAATCACACACGATGCGCACACTATCACCATCACACCGTGGAGAGTGAATCCGGAGTTCATATTAAAGTAACATCTAGAGTGCATAATAGACAAGAGTAACATCTACATCTTCAACTAGATTACAAAGCTCATGATCACATAAAGATCACATGGGAGAGAGATGAACCACATAGCTACCGGTAGAGCCCTCCCTCGGGGGAGAACTACTCCCTCCTCATCATGGGAGTCAGTAACGGCGATGAAGATGGCAATGGTGTCGATGGAGATGACTCTGGGGGCAATTCCCCGTCCCGGCGGCGTGCCAGAATAGAGACTTATGTCCCCCGAAACGGAGTTTCGCGATGGCGGCGGCGTCCCTGGAGTCTTTCTGGAGTTTCACACGTATCGGTTTTTAGGTCACGAGGGTCTTTATAGGCGAAGAGGCAGAGTCGGAGGAGGCAGGGGCCCCCTCCCCATAGGCTGGCGCGCCAGGGGCCACCCGCGCCGCCTTATGGTGTGGGTCCCCTGCTGCCCTTCCTCGTCTCCCCTTCGGACTTCTGGAACCTTCCGTGAAATATAAGATCGTGGACTTTTGTTTCGTCCAATTCCGAGAATATTACCCGAACAGCCTTTCTGGAACAAAAAACAACAGTAAATAGGAACTGGCACTGTGGCATCTTGTTAATAGGTTAGTTCCGGAAAATGCATAAAATCATTATAAAGTGTGAGCAAAACATGTAGGTATTGTCATAAAACTAGCATGGAACATAAGAAATTATAGATACGTTGGAGACATATCAAGCATCCCCAAGCTTAGTTCCTACTCGCCCTCGAGTAGGTAAACGATAACAAGGATAATTTCTTAAGTGACATGCTACTAACATAATCTTGATCATACTATTTTAAAGCATATGAGATGAATGAAGTTATTCAAAGCAATGGTAAAGATAATGACTAAACAACTGATCATATAGCAAAGACTTTTCATGAATAGTAATTTCAAGACAAGCATCAATAAGTCTTGCATAGGAGTTAACTCATAAAGAAATAAATTCTTAGTAGAAGGTTTTGAAGCAACACAAAGGAAGATATAAGTTTCAGCAGTTGCTTTCAACTTCAACATGTTTATCTCATGGATAATTGTCAACACAAAGTAATATGATGAATGCAAATAAGCAAGTATGTGAGAATCAATGCACACAGTTGACACAAGTGTTTGCTTCTAAGATGGAAAGAAGTAGGTAAACCGACTCAACATAAAGTAAAAGAATGGCCCTTCGCAGAGGGAAGCATGGATTACTATTTTTGTGCTAGAGCTTTTCATTTTGAAAACATAGAAACAATTTTGTCAACGGTAGTAATAATTCATATGTGTTATGCATAAGACATCCTATAAGTTGCAAGCCTCATGCATAGAATACCAATAGTGCTCGCACCTTGTCCTAATTAGCTTGGATTTACATGGATTATCATTGCATCATATGTTTCAACCAAGTGTCACAAAGGGGTACCTCTATGCCGCCTGTACAAAGGTCCAAGGAGATAGATCGCATTTGATTTCTCATTTTTGATAGATCTCAACTTAGGACATCCATACCGGGACAACATAGAAAACAGATAATGGACTCCTCTTTAATGCATAAGCATTCAACAACAGATAATATTCTCATAAGAGATTGAGGATTAATGTCCAAACTGAAACTTCCACCATGATTCATGGCTTTAGTTAGCGGCCCAATGTTCTTCTCTAACAATATGCATACTCAAACCATTTGATCATGATAAATCACCCTTACTTCAGACAAGACGAACATGCATAGCAACTCACATGATATTCAACGAAGGTGTAATAGTTGATGGCGTCCCCAAAAACATGGTTACCGCTCAACAAGCAACTTATAAGAAATAAGATACATAAGCTACATATTATTTACCACAATAGTTTTTAAGGCTATTTTCCCATGAGCTATGTATTGCAAAGACAAGGAATGAAATTTTAAAGGTAGCACTCAAGCAATTTACTTTGGAATGGTAGAGAAATACCACATAGTAGGTAGGTATGGTGGACACAAATGGCATAGTTTTTGGCTCAAGGATTTGGATGCACGAGAAGTATTCCCTCTCAGTACAAGGCTTTGGCTAGCAAGGTTGTTTGAAGCAAACACAAGTATGAACCGGTACAACAAAACTTACATAAGAACATATTGCAAGCATTATAAGACTCTACACTGTCTTCCTTGTTGTTCAAACACTTCACCAGAAAATATCTAGACTTTAGAGATACCAATCATGCAAACCAAATTTCAACAAGCTCGTCTATGGTAGTTCTTCATTAATAGGTGCAAAGTACATGATGCAAGAGCTTAAACATGATCTATTTGAGCACAACAATTGCCAAGTATCAAATTATTCAAGACAATATACCAATTACCACATGAAGCATTTTCTGTTTCCAACCAAATAACAATGAACGAAGCAGTTTCAACCTTCGCCATGAACATTAAAAGTAAAGCTAAGAACACCAGTGTTCATATGAACGAGCGAAGCGTGTCTCTCTCCCACATAAGCATGAATTTATTCAGATAATGAAAATAGCAAAACAAAAATTAAAGCACACAGACGCTCCAAGTAAAGCACATAAGATGTGACGGAATAAAAATATAGTTTCACTAGAGGTGACCTGATAAGTTGTCGATGAAGAAGGGATGCCTTGGGCATCCCCAAGCTTAGATGCTTGAGTGTTCTTGAAATATGCAGGGATGAACCACGGGGCATCCCCAAGCTTAGACTTTTCACTCTTCTTGATCATACTGTATCATCCTCCTCTCTAGACCCTTGAAAACTTCCTCCACACCAAACTCAAAACAAACTCATTAGAGGGTTAGTGCATAATCAAAAATTCACATATTCAGAGGTGACATAATCATTCTTAACACTTATGGACATTGCACAAAGCTACTGAAACTTAATGGAACAAAGAAATCCATTCAACATAGCAAAAGAGGCAATGCGAAATAAAAGGCAGAATCTGTCAAAACAGAACAGTCCGTAAAGATGGATTTTTCAGGGGCACTTAACTTGCTCCGATGAAAAAGCTCTAAATTGAATGAAAGTTGCGTACATATCTGAGGATCACACATGTAAATTGGAAGATTTTTCTGAATTACCTACAGAGAGTTCTACTCAAATTCGTGACAGCAAGAAATCTGTTTCTGCGTAGTAATCCAAATCTAGTATCAACCTTACTATCAAAGACTTTACTTGGCACAACAATGCAATAAAATAAAGATAAGGAGAGGTTCCTACAGTAGTAACAACTTCCAAGACACAACAAAACAGTAGCAAAATAAAAACATGGGTTATCTCCCAAGAAGTGCTTTCTTTATAGCCATTAAGATGGGCTCAGTAATTTTAATGATGCTCTCGCAAGAAATAAGAGTTGAAGCAAAAGAGAGCATCAAAAGCAAATATGAAACACTTTTAAGTCTAACCCACTTCCTATGAAAAGGAATCTTGTAAATAAACAAGTCATGTAAGCATAATGCAACAAGCATAGAAAGGCAACACAAGTGCAACTTCAAGATTCTCAACATAAAGAGGGAAAACTTAATATTATTAAGATGCATATAACCATGTTTCCCTCTCTCATAATAACTTTCAGTAGCATCATGAACAAACTCAACAATATAACTATCACATAAAACATTCTTATCATGAGCTACATGCATAAAATTATTACTCTTCACATAAGCATAGTCTTTACTATTAATTGTAGTGGGAGCAAATTCAATAAAATAGCTATCATTATTATTCTCATCACCATAATCATCATATATATGAGGCATATTGTAATCATAATTAATTTTCTCCTTAATAGTAGGTGGGCTGAAAATATGATAGTCATCATTGTAATCATCATATATAGGAGGTAAAGTATCATCAAAGCAAATTTTCTCCTCAAAACTTGGGGGACTAAAAATGTCACCAGCTTCCCCAAGCTTAAATTCTTCCATAGCATTAGCAATAATAGTATTCAAATAGTTCATGCTAATAACATTGCTACAACTATTTTGCAAACAAAGTTCCATGGGTTTTTTAATTCTCTCTTCAAACACATCATGTCCTAATTCAATATAAAGTTCATAAAGATCTCTAATTTTTGTTGTTGTTTTCCATTAAGCCTAACTAGTGAAAATAAAAACAAGAAACAAAAAGATATAATTGCAGGATCTATGTAATGTCCCAGGTTTAGAGACGATCGAGGGGTAGATTTTAGAAAGGGATGTGCATTGCATTACAAATTCTGGGGAAATTTCGCGCTTTTAAACAAAAATTGCATCGAAGGGGGGCAAGTTTCTCTCTCGACACCTTACAGGGTTAGGGTTTCGAGAGTGCGACAAACTTGCATCTCGCTTAACTAGATTAGGGTTTTGAGTTGAGAGGGGAGAGTTTGAATCACCAATTTAAGTTGCATGATTGAATTCTAAGTTAAGATGGATGATCAAGTTCAAACCAAATTTGAATTTGAATTTCAAATTCAAACATCAAGTTATTATCTCATAATTCAAACTTGAGATAATTTAATAAACAATCTTTAATAATCAAGATATAAATAGAACAATTAATATATAAAACTCAATAGAGAAAAATTGGAGCTTTATTGATAAACACACAAGATACATTGTTTTTACAATATCCAGAAATAAAATATGAACATTACAACATATTACAAGAATTGGACAAAAATAGAAAAAGAAAAGAAAAGGAAAATTACAAATCAAGGATCTATCCTAACACTACAAGCTAAACTTCATTTAGTCTTGTACTTGATGATCTTCATGATCATTGGAGCAACAGATTGATCCCTGCACATAATCACAACAAAAGAAGAGTTATGCCAAGTGGCATAGCCACTTGGCAGGTTAGAAAGAAATGGAAATGGTGGATAATGTCAAGTCTGCCGAGCTGATCCTTTCAAAGACCAAGTGCACAGCACTTGCACACACACACAACCAGGCAGCACACAAGGCTGTGTGCATGCAGCACACCACACACACACAGCTGGTGAGTCACCAACAGGCTGCCAGGCCTTGTTGTCGACCAGAGAAGGAGAAGGAGATCATATAAAGCCTCCACAGTAAACCCTAGTCAATCCATCGACAGGATTGCACTGGGTAAGTTCATCAGGAAAACCAAGAACACAAGAACAGCTTGAACAGTCACTGCTGTTCAACACATTTCCACCACCACAGCACATAACCAAGAGGCATCAAGCTCACCAGGAGGAGCAGGGCAAGTAAATCAACCACAAGAACCACACAGAAGCAAACCCTCTACATCAACATCAAATCCTAGGAGCTGGAGTGAGGTATACCAAGCATCATGAACAAACCAGAGAGTTTTGTTCATATATAAGCATATGCATCTAGCACACATGATCAACAGGGTATGATACCCAAGGTTGTGTCATCATCTGGTTATTAAACCATATGGTGCAAGCAAGAGCAGATAGGCCACTGGTGAATCATCTAAAGGGAACAACAGCTATGACACTCAATGCATAACTGAAGGAATCCAGCAAGAGATGAGAGCACAAGCTAGCCTAGATACACACTTAGCACCTACAGCTATTCAGGCCATCAGACTTAGACAAATCATTGTCTATTTTGATTTCAACATCAAGAGCTACTGGCAATCCAATAAATGGATCACCCAGAAAGCATTTGGTGAGCCACAGCAAGCCAACAAGAGGGGAGCTACCCAGCATATGACTACTGCCAGGGTCACCTCAAACCCTAAAACAAGCCAAACCATCAAGCCAAGCACAAATATCATCACCCAGAATGGGTTCAAAGTGGAGCTAGGGTCCCCAACTAGTGTTGGCATCCCTCTAGCCAATCAAATTAAATCCATATGATCATCACTGATAAACAGTTCACATCATTTATCCATCTAGTAAAATAAGGAATTACAGATAAATGAAACAGTCCAGTAACAAAGCACCAACATCTTGTCAGTGAACCAAAGGCTCACTGCAAGCAACAGATGATGCTTGAGCCAGCAACAACCACAGGCTAAGCCTGTATGTAGCACAAACAACACTGGATGAGCACCAGAGTGAACCACAGTGAGGCACAGACAACATAGAGCAGTTTCTACAAGCAACTGGTGATCATATGACCACCAGAAGCATGCAAGAGCATGCTACAGTATGCTAAACATCAATTATAGCACCAACACATGTCAGACAAGTGAATTAGCCACAGAACAGGAACAATGGCAAAGCAGATAATCATAAATATGACATATAATTGTATGCAGAAGCACACCATCAAGGGATGGTGTTGTTTAGCCCACAGGCATGCTCAAGGGAGCATGTCTATGAATTGTAGCACACTGAATTGCACCAAAAGGCACTGGCTCTTGCAAATTTGCAAGGATTGCACACTGCAATCAAGTCAGGGCAATTCATATGAATACACTTGAGTAATTGGCAAGAATAGCATCAAGAACAGAGGCACAGAGAAGCACAAGCACAAGTGTGAATACAGTAGCTGTGGCCATGGTAACAGCACACAGCAGCAGATGCATAGCAGTAGAGCAGCAGTAGCTAGCATCCAGGATAGCAGCGAGAAGCCTAGCAGCATGCGCACAGCAACAGCAAGCATCGCAACAGCAAGCACAGCAACAGCAGCTAGTAGAGCAATAGCAGCAGCACGAGATGGTCTCTCCATGAAGGGGAGTAGCCGCATCTCAAGCTAGGAGGAGAAGAAATAGAACACAAAGGAGAAGAAAGAGTGGCGCACTTACCGTGGTCGAGCAGATAGGCACGGCCATGGCGGCCACGGCGGCACACGCCAGAGCGCGGCGGCGCCAAGCCAAGCCAGGCCATGGCGGCACCACGGCACCACCCGCACCACGGCGGCGAAGCCAGGGCGGAGTCCAAGCACCAGGAGCGCCAGGAACGGCGGGATCGAGCGGATCCCGTAACCCTAGCACCAGACGGGGACGAGACCGAGAGCAGCAGGTCGCCCGCGTCAGATCGACGCGGATAGGATTGACCGCCGTCGTGTGGCGCGTTGATTGCGCACCATGGCGGGGGCCAAGTCCGGCGAATCTCGCCGGAATCGAGCGGCGACGGCGGAGGCGACGCGAGTCGCCAGAGCAGGTTAGGGTTAGGGTTCGATCGCGCGTGAGGAGAAGAGAGAGGAGTGGGGCTGGTCGAGCCGGACCGGGCCGGTCGGTTCGACCTAACCCACTGGGTTGCACCGACAGGTGGGCCCAGGGGTGTTTTTGTCTTTTCACAAACAAATAAAAATGCTGAAACTTTGAATAATCATAGAAAATTATTAATAGCTCTAAAAAAATAATTAAAAATATGAAAATAGATCAGCATAAAATTCTCTATCTAAATAAAATATCAAAGAGAATTTTTGAAGACAATTAAGAATGAGTCTTAATTTGAGGATTTAAATAATCATTTAAATCACACATATAATTTTCAATAATAAAAATAAGTCCATTAATGCCTTTGGACTTCAAAACACCTTGACAACATTTCAAGGTTGTATTTACCCTAAATCAAGTATCCCTAAGATGTTCTTAGTATTTAACCTCTCATAAAATAACAACGACATCGGAAGGGGGGAACAAACCCTAAAACTGGAATCATGCATTATTGCTTCTTTAACCATTGCCCTTATCGGACAATGATGCTATTTTTCAGAACCAGAGGACAAGGGTCAGTCCACACCATCCAACTGCAACACTTTGCAGTGTTCAGGCAAGTTCATCACTTGCTCATGTCATTTGAGTATTTTTATCAAATTACTTGCAAAGTATTATGGTTATCACTATTGCACAAAAATCAAAACCACTACTTTCATAACTATGAATATGACTATGTGGTGGGCAATGGAACCATGGATTGTGTTGATATGGTGGAGGTTCCATTGCACGGGTTTATATCCATCTAGGATTAAACAACAAATGTCGTCCAGTGATTCTTGTGCCGTAATAACCGTGTTAACCATAAGATCCGGAGTGGGACGGAGTAGTCAAAAGTGTTTCCACCTCTCGTTCATCAACGGATGCGCTTTACCGTAGACACTTGTATCTGTCGGGGCAAGCGGTAGGCTGGGGAAGCCTTAAGTCCCCACGGCATAGTCCGTAGACACTTGTCGCTCGAAGTGCAAGCGGTTGGCTGGGGAGGCCTTAAGTCCCCACGGTATTGCGGTCTATGATGGGTTGCAGCCACCGGCGTAGGAGTGTATGGTAGAGCCCAGCACTGTTGTCGTGGTCGGGGTCCACCCTGAAATACGGGAATAATGGGACCGACGTGGACCCAGGGTCGGCGCATGCAACAAAGGGTGGGTGTTCGGGGTAGCGGAGGAACATGATTGGCTAGACCTTATACCGGGCCTCACACCGAAGGAAGTGTGGACGGGAAAGCTGCCCGGTTGGCACCAAGGTTAAGATCTCTTATGGGTAAAGCAACACACCTCTGCAGAGTGTAAAGAACCGTGACTGTCACTCCCTGTTCCGGGATTGAGGAACTGCGAACGCGGCCGGAAAGGAGCTCCATGAAGTTCTAGTAAACCGGTGAAGGCTGACGGACATAGCTCTTTGAAATAAAAGCAATCTCTTGAAGAAATGTTTATCAAAACTTGCATTGATATTGGACTTTCTGGTCTAATATCGTAGCTAGTGCATTAAACACCTCTTATCTATAATGAACTTGTTGAGTACGCTCGTACTCATACCACTCTTAAATCCCATGCTTAGATTGTCTGAATCGTCTGGAGGAGGACTACGACAACAATGAAGGAGCCGAGATCATCGGCTATGAAGAACCTGACCTCTCAGGAGGTGTTGAAGGCGTAGACTATCTCATAGTCTACGGATCCGGGGAGGCTTCCGGAGGAGAACAAGCCTAGAGATATCTGTTGAGTAGTAGTAGTAACCGAGCAGCCCGAACTCTAGCATTTAGCTGCTCGATGAAATATATGTTTAGTTTAATGAAACTCTGGTATTGTAAGATAAGTTGGGTTCACCTCGAACCCAGAAGTATTCCTCTTAGGACCCAAGAGGAGTTCCAAGATGACATGTGTATGTTATTTGTAATAATATGTGAATGAGTTATGGACCCTGCTATGTTCTGTTGTACTACTCTGAGGGATGTAATATTTGCGGAATGGTACTTCGTGAATGTTATATCAACTACTGGAATACTACAACATGCAGTGGTTTGCAGGGTCACCACAATCTAAAGGAAATAGCTTCGAGCACTCACACACCGGCAACAGTGCTAGGAAATAGCTTAGTAGTCGGAGGATGTGAATACCTTTTACCTTACCTCCCCGGCAACGGCGCCAGAAAATAGCTTGATGTCTACACACGCTTCTATTCCTGTAGACAGTGTTGGGCCTCCAAGATCAGTGGTTTGTAGAACAGCAGCAAGTTTCCATTAAGTGAATCACCCAAGGTTTATCGAACTCAGGGAGGTAGAGGTCAAAGATATCCCTCTCAAGCAACCTTGCAATTAAGATACAAGAAGTCTCTTGTGTCCCCAACACACCTAATACACTTGTCAGATGTATAGGTGCACTAGTTCGGCGAAGAGATAGTGAAATACAAGTAATATGGATGATTGTAAGTAGTAATTGCAATCTGAAATAAAGATGGCAGCAAGCAAACATGTAACAGAACTTGTTGGAAACGGTGTTTCAATGCTTAGAAACAAGACCTAGGGATCATACTTTCACTAGTGGACACTCTCAACAATAATCACATAATTGAATAAATAAATGCTACTCTCAAACACTCTCTTGTTGGATAATAAACACCATTCATTGTGTAGGGCTACAAGAGCTCCCTCAAGCCGGAGTAAACAAGCTCCACAACTTCATAAAGGAATCACACACGATGCGCACACTGTCACCGTCACACCGTGGAGAGTGAATCCGGAGTTCATATTAAAGTAACCTCTAGAGTGCATAATAGACAAGAGTAACGTCTACTTATTCAACTAGATTACAAAGCTCATGATCACATAAAGATCACATGGGAGAGAGATGAACCACATAGCTACTGATACGTCTCCGACGTATCGATAATTTCTTATGTTCCATGCCACATTATTGATGATATCTACATGTTTTATGCATACTTTATGTCATATTTATGCGTTTTCCGAAACTAACCTATTGACGAGATGCCGAAGGGCCAGTTGCTGTTTTCTGCTGTTTTTGGTTTCAGAAATCCTAGTAAGGAAATATTCTCGGAATTGGACGAAATCAACGCCCAGGGTCCTATTTTGCCACGAAGCTTCCAGAAGTCCGAGGGAGAGTCGAAGTGGGGCCACGAGGTGGCGACACACCAGGGCGGCGCGGCCCAAGCCCTGGCCGCGCCGGCCTGTTGTGTGGGCCCCTCGTGACGCCCCTTTACCTGCCCTTCCGCCTACTTAAAGCCTCCGTCGCGAAACCCTATTACGTTCGACGAAACCAGAGAAAACCTTCCAGAGCCGCCGCCATCGCGAAGCCAAGATCTGGGGGACAGGAGTCTCTGTTCCGGCACGCCGCCGGGACGGGGAAGTGCCCCGGAAGGCTTCTCCATCGACACCACCGCCATCTTCATCAACGCTGCTGTCTCCCATGAGGAGGGAGTAGTTCTCCATCGAGGCTCGGGGCTGTACCGGTAGCTATGTGGTTAATCTCTCTCCTATGTGCTTCAATACAATAATATCATGAGCTGCCTTACATGATTGAGATTCATATGATGATGCTTGTAATCTAGATGTCATTATGCTAGTCAAGTGGGTTTTACTTATGTGATCTCCGGAGACTCCTTGTCCCACGTGTGTAAAGGTGACAGTGTGTGCACCGTGTGGGTCTCTTAGGCTATATTTCATAGAATACTTATTCACTGTTATGAATGGCATAGTGAAGTGCTTATTTATATCTCTTTATGATTGCAATGTGTTTTGTATCACAATTCATCTGTGTGCTACTCTAGTGATGTTATTAAAGTAGTTTATTCCTCCTGCACGGTGTAATGGTGACAGTGTGTGCATCCGTGTTAGTACTTGGCGTAGGCTATGATTATGATCTCTTGTAGATTATGAAGTTAACTATTGCTATGATGGTATTGATGTGATCTATTCCTCCTACATAGTGTGAAGGTGACAGTGTGCATGCTATGTTAGTACTTGGTTTAGTTATGTTGATCTGTCATGCACTCTAAGGTTATTTAAACATGAACATTGAATATTGTGGAGCTTGTTAACTCCGGCATTGAGGGTTCGTGTAATCCTACACATTAGTGGTGTTCATCATCCAACAAGAGGGTGTAGAGTCTAGCATCTATCTATTTATTCTGTTATGTGATCAATGTTGAGAGTGTCCAATAGTGAAAGTATGATCCCTAGGCCTTGTTCCTAAATACTGCTATCGCTGTTTATTTACACTGCATCTATACTTCTGCAATATTACTACCATCACTGCACGCCAAAAGCACTTTTTCTGGCGCCGTACTACTGCTCATATTCATTCATACCACCTGTATTTCACTATCTCTTCGCCGAACTAGTGCACCTATTAGGTGTGTTGGGGACACAAGAGACTTCTTGCTTTGTGGTTGCAGGGTTGCATGAGAGGGATATCTTTGACCTCTTCCTCCCTGAGTTCGATAAACCTTGGGTGATCCACTTAAGGGAAACTTGCTGTTGTTCTACAAACCTCTGCTCTTGGAGGCCCAACACTGTCTACAAGAATAGAAGCACCCATCAAGCTATTTTCTGGCGCCGTTGCCGGGGAGGAAAGGTAAAAGGCACTCATACTCCGGTCTCAGGTAAAGTACTTTTTTGTTGCCGTTGTGTGTGTGCTCGAAGCTATTTCCTTTAGATCCTGCAATTGCATCTTTTAATTTCTTGTTTACACTAGTTTGGCATAATGGACAACAATGAGCTTCTTATTCTATTTCCTGATTTAAGACATGGATGGTTTGATGCGAAAATTAAAAAACCTATGGAACATATTAGTATGAACGCTTTGAACACCATTGTTGCTAATGATATGGAAAATTCAAAGCTTGGGGAAGCTGGTTTTGATGAGCATGATCTTTTTAGTCCCCCAAGCATTGAGGAGAAAATTTACTTTGACGATACTTTGCCTCCTATTTATGATGATTATAATGATATTGGTCTTTTAGTACCGCCTGTTATGGAGGATAAATTTGATTATGATTACAATATGCCTCCTATATTTGATAATGACTAGTTGAATGCCCGTGCGTTGCTACGGCTTTTTTCTCTCACAATGTGTGAGTATGATATTTGTAAAAATTCACGTGTATAAAAAAGATAACCACAAGATATTCAAAAACTGATAAGATTCTAAACCGTCTGAATAGTATATTTTGACAACCATTATGACATCATTTCAATATGAAGCCGTACTCCACTAACTATTTTATATTCAAAAATGTCCTCCACAATGCTCCGTAGATATGTAGTACAATGTGTGGAATATTTTCTCGTGCTTCATTTTTATGGTACTTGAGCAAGCATATTAGAAAATTCTTCCTGGGATCGATAACATTTTGCACAACAATACTTGTCGTTAGCATTTATAATTTTAGTGAAAAATAGGAAGTGCGAAGTAAAATATCCATCGTGCATATTGGATGAATCATTTGTTTACCATTCCATGAGAGCATAATATAAAAAATTAAAATAACCAGGCGCATTGTTGTGATAAATATATCGTCGTTATCTTTATTTTAGAGATGCTCACATGCTTGAACTTTGCGGAATACCAGCTGGTGACCTAAGTGGCTAGAAAAATATATTGGAATCCCAACCAAATTGTGCCAATGCAAGTGCATCGCTTAGGTATATTGCAATTCTTTGTAAGATCAATTGCATGTGGTGTAATCGAACCATTTTACTCTCCGGCGATGGAGGCATAGAAAAATGATCAATAACAGAGACAGAACAATCATGCTTAACGGTGGAGATCAAGTTAAAGTGTCACATGGATGAATAAGGAATAAAAACCTTCAAAAAACAACCATTAGAAACATACATAATGTGACACCGTTGGGTAAGTGAATATATTTACCAATTTGTGTGAAGTGATTTTATGCCGTAAATGGATTGTGTGTAAATGCACCTCCTTTGACTGTGTAAAAAGCCCATGAAGTCTCTTCCAACAACATTGGGTGGGGCTCTATGATGGTAGTTTGTTCTGGAACATTGACGACATCCATACCTGTATTGTTCATTACCTGCGAAAGTGGAACCTTTATGTGCAAAGTTTATTGGAACATAATAAAACTTAAACATTGGCATATGGAAACATGCGTAGAAAAAAACACAATCACCTCATTCGGCTGTTTAGTAGTCGATGACTTTTCTGTCTCTTCTACTAACATCGCATCCGAGCCTATGGTGGTGAGTTCTTTTTCGGAGCATCGGTAATATCTGTTTTGGCCGCGCTCATGATCTACAAAGGTGAAACATATTATCAAATAAAAACTCTACATATTGAAATATGAAAATTCATTTAAATATAATTCAATCGGTCTCTGTATGTTTCTTACCATGCTCCTCAATTTTACCAATAGGTAGAGTTGCAGCCTTTTTTCGTTGCCGGGCTATCCGCTGCTTATTTAGGTATTCTTACTTCATCTCAGTAGACAATTTAGCACATGGGATGAATGCAGCTGAGAATGTAACGTGAATGTCAATTCTTGGCTGCAAGAAGTGTGGAGAGAGGGCGATTGCAGCTGGGTGGAACGTTAATGCTTGGTACCAGGACGTGATTGTTTAATTCTGGACATATTTATTTCCTTAATTGTTTGGTACCAGGAGGTGATTGTTTCCTTCTGGACATATTTGTTTCCATAATTGCTGGACGTGATGGATGGAGAAATCTGTTTCCTTGATTGTTGGGGGATTGGTTTGATACCAAAAAAATGTAAGTTTCTATTCTATTCAGAGCAGCGCAGAAACTGTGTGCCGTCGGATGCAGATTGGATGGCCGGATGAAAGCAAAGCGCAAAGTGAAATTTTTCAATAGTATACACAGTAACATAAAAAATAAAAAATAATACTATTCTATTTAATAGTATACACAGTAACATAAAAAAATAAAAAATAATACATCGGCAATATGCACACATGGTTAACATACATGGTTCAACACTATTTTTTGTTTAAATTTTACACGATGCTAGCAGAATCTTCACTAATCTTCTCCTTCCTAATAAATTTTCTATTCCTTGCATTGTCGTACCAATGTCATCGATGCATCTTGAGACAGCTAGTTTCTTCATGATCCACTCCCTCTTAATATTTGACTCACCTATATCTTATTGATTTCTTGCAACTACTAAAGCATTTGTATAGAACAACAAAATAACAATCGACATTTATAATCTGAAAATAATTGTTGAATGGTCTATGAAGTTTGACTTCTCTACCAACATAAATAACCTAGCATCGAGGAACAAAGCCATGTTGATGTTTTTGACCATCCAATAACTCATATTGAGTGCGTGCTACATGAAGTGCTGGTAGAACGAGTTCGTCGTTGGTACTTGTTACCGGTCATCAACGATGAACAAGGAACTTCAGAGTTCAGACAGTTCAACGACTCATTTAGTTGTGGTGAGACTACAAAATCTTCAGAAAAATAAACTTGATTTGTTGTGGTGAAACTACAAAATCTTCAGCCAAAGCTGACCCCTTCTGCAATGAGATCAACATCAATGCCAGTTTCAGAAAACGGCCTTACACCATTTTGATGTGTAGACCGCTGACGACTTCGACGACACCTACTACCAAAACCTGGTTGGGGAGTGCTGGCTGCTGCACTCGGACCAGGAGCTCTTCAACGTCGGGTGAGGTAGTACAACAACACCCTAAGCAAGTTATCGACCAATTTTGTGTCAGGCAAGGTGAACACCTGCAATCAATTTACATTATTCATCTGTTTGAATCATTGACAGTAACTTTTGTAGCACTATATGATTGTTGTTCAACGTGAAACGCTGAACTACTTAACCATGGCATGTAGATATTAGCAGTATCTAGATATCCAGATATAGTTTTTCTGAAATTGTGTTGAACTATTAAAGGCTGATTCCAAGTATAAAAATAGATTAATAATTTCTGCATCAGCCATCTTGAGGCCAACTCATTTTCTGAACACCCATAGCCTAAACCATTCATATAGTGTGAATAAATTCATTGGCATGGTACATCGTATTTATTTAACTTTGCAAACCGTAGGCTTACCTGAACTGGTCCGATGAATGTATCAGTGAAATAAGGGAACAGCCAAGAAAACACAGGACGGCTAGACGGAGCAATCATGTTGCATCGGCACTCGGGTGGTGGAGTCCCGTGAAGGTCGCGGCGGATAGCATGGCCGTCCGGCCGGTGCGGCGCTCAGAGGAGACCAGTGGAGGTCAGAGGTCGCGGCGGAGAGCATGGCCGGCCGGCCGGCGTGACGCTCAGAAGAGACCCCGTGGAGGTCGCGGCGGAGAGCATGGCCGGTCGGCCGGTGCGGCGCTCGAAGAGACCCCGTGGAGGTCGCGGCCGCCGCCCTTGGAGGAGCGCAGAAGAGAAAGTAAGGGGCCGGCCAGCGCCGTGCTCGGAGGAGAACCTGTGGAGGTAGCGGCCATCGCCAGCTGTGGAGGAGCGCAGAGGCAAAAGAAAGGGGCGCGGCCAGCGCGGTGGTCGGAGGAGAACCCTTGGAGGTTGCGGTCGTCGCCGGCCGTGGAGGAGCGCATGGCGCGGCTACGGACAGATGGGAATGGGATCTCGCTGGCAGGACGGCTGCTCCAGGGAGTGCGCGAATCAGGCGGCTTCCTACGGGGAGATGGGATCGGGGATCGGGGTCACCAGCGCGTCTGGAACTCTGGATAAATCGTAGAAGATCGGAACAAGATGGAGGACTGCGGGTTGATTTCTTGAATTGCGTCTGGAACTCTGGATAAATCACGTCCGACGAAAGCTCCTCGTTACTCGACGAAAAGTCAGAATTGCGTCTGGAACTCTGGATAAATCGTAGAAGATCGGAACAAGATGGAGGACTGCGGGTTGATTTCTTGATTGGTGTATGTAATCTAATCTTTCCAAAAATAATGATGTGATTTCTTTCCTTGATTGGTGGCGAATGGTGGACGTGATTGTTTCCTTGTTTATGGCGATCTAATTGGTAGCCAATAATTCTGAATCTTTTTTTCCATCTGGAGCAGCGTGGGTTTGATGGGCTATTTTGAGAGCGATTTGATGGACAATTAACGGTTAAGATTGCTCCAATGTTTGATGTCAAAGTGGACACCATCCCCAACTCCAATTTAATAGTAAAGATAATAATAATGATAGCTACTTTGTTGAATTTGCTCCCACTACAACTAATAAAATTGATTATGCCTATGTGGAGAGTAATAATTTTATGCATGAGAATCATGATAAGAATGCTTTATGTGATAGTTATACTGTTGAGTTTGCTCATGTTGCTACTGAAAGTTATTATGAGAGAGGAAAATATGGTTGTAGAAATTTTCATGTTACTAAAACACCTCTCTTTTTGCTGAAAATCTTGAAGCTGCACTTGTTTTACCTTTCTATGCTTGTTGCATTATGCTTCATGAATTTGTTTATTTACAAGATTCCTATGCATAGGAAGCATGTTAGGCTTAAATTTGTTTTGAATTTGCTTTTTGATGCTCTCTTTTGCTTCAACTACTATTTCTTGCGAGTGCATCATTAAAACTGCTGAGCCCATCTTAATGGCTATAAAGAAAGAACTTCTTGGGAGATAACCCATGTGTTTATTTTGCTACAGTACTTTTATTTTGTATTTGAGTCTTGGAAGTTGTTACTACTGTAGCAACCTCTCCTTATCTTATTTTATTGCATTGTTGTGCCAAGTAAAGTCTTTGATAGTAAAGTCAATACTAGATTTGGATTACTGCGCAGAAACAGATTTCTTGCTGTCACGAATCTGGGCCTAATTCTCTGTAGGTAACTCAGAAAATTATGCCAATTTACGTGAGTGATCCCCAGATATGTACGCAACTTTCATTCAATTTGAGAATTTTCATCTGAGCAAGTCTGGTGCCATTTTAAAATTCGTCTTTACAGACTGTTCTGTTTTGACAGATTCTGCCTTTTATTTCGCATTGCCTCTTTTGCTATGTTGGATGAATTTCTTTGATCCATTAATGTCCAGTAGCTTTATGCAATGTCCAGAAGTGTTAAGAATGATTGTGTCACCTCTGAACATGTGAATTTTTGATTATGCACTAACCCTCTAATGAGTTGTTTCGAGTTTGGTGTGGAGGAAGTTTTCAAGGGTCAAGAGAGGAGGATGATATACTACGATCAAGGAGAGTGAAAGCTCTAAGCTTGGGGATGCCCCCGTGGTTCATCCCTGCATATTTGAAGAAGACTCAAGCGTCTAAGCTTGGGGATGCCCAAGGCATCCCCTTCTTCATCGACAAATTATCAGGTTCCTTCTCTTGAAACTATATTTTTATTCGGTCACATCTCATGTGCTTTGCTTGGAGCGTCTGTTTGTTTTTGTTTTTGTTTTTGTTTGAATAAATGCTTGTGTGGGAGAGAGACACGCTCCGCTGGTTCATATGAACACATGTGTTCTTAGCTTTTAATGTTCATGGCGAAGGTTGAAACTGCTTCGTTAATTGTTATATGGTTGGAAACGGGAAATGCTACATGTAGTAATTGATAAAATGTCTTGGATAATTTGATACTTGGAAATTGTTGTGCTCATGTTTAAGCTCTTGCGTCATATACTTTGCACCCATTAATGAAGAAATACATAGAGCTTGCTAAAATTTGGTTTGCATAATTGGTCTTTCTAAGGTCTAGATAATTTCTAGTAAAGAGTTCGAACAACAAGGAAGACGGTGTAGAGTCTTATAATGTTTACAATATGTCTTTTATGTGAATTTTGCTGCACCGGTTCATCCTTGTGTTTGCTTCAAATAACCTTGCTAGCCTAAGCCTTGTATCGAGAGGGAATACTTCTCATGCATCCAAAATCCTTGAGCCAACTACTATGCCATTTGTGTCCACCATACCTACCTACTACATGGTATTTCTCCGCCATTCCAAAGTAAATTGCTTGAGTGCTACCTTTAAATTTCTATTCTTTATCTTTACAATATATAGCTCATGGGACAAATAGCCTAAAAACTATTGTGGTATTGAATATGTACTTATGCACTTTATCTCTTATTAAGTTGCTTGTTGTGCGATAACCATGTTTCTGGGGACGCCATCAATACTTTCTTGAATATCATGTGAGTTGCTATGCATGTTCGTCTTGTCTGAAGTAAGGGCGATTTTCATGATCAAATGGTTTGAGTATGCATACTGTTAGAGAAGAACATTGGGCCGCTAACTAAAGCCATGATTCATGGTGGAAGTTTCAGTGTGGACAATGATGACCCACAAGTATAGGGGATCGCAACAGTCTTCGAGGGAAGTATTACCCAATTTATTGATTCGACACAAGGGGAGACAAAGAACACTTGGAAGCCTTAACAACGGAGTTGTCAATTCAGCTGCACCTGGAAACAGACTTGCTCGCAAGAGTTTATCAGTAGTAACAGTTTTATAGCAATAGCAGTAGTGAAATAACAGCAGCAGAGTAACAAAGACAGCAGTAGTGATTTTAGTAAACAGCAGGATTAAAATACTGTAGGCACGGGGACGGATGACGGGCGTTGCATGGATGAGAGAAACTCATGTAACAATCATAGCAGGGCATTTGCAGATAATAATAAAACGGTGTCCAAGTACTAATCAATCAATAGGCATGTGTTCCAATTATAGTCGTACGTGCTCGCAATGAGAAACTTGCACAACATCTTTTGTCCTACCAGCCGGTGGCAGCCGGGCCTCAAGGGATATTAAGGTACTCCTTTTAATAGAGTACCGGAGCAAAGCATTAACACTCCGTGAACACATGTGATCCTCACGTTACTACCATTCCCTCCGGTTGTCCCGATCACTTCGGGGCCATTGGTTCCGGACAGCAACATGTGTATACAACTTGCAGGTAAGACCATAAACAATGAATATCATGATGAAATAATAACATGTTCAGATCTGAGATCATGGCACTCGGGCCCTAGTGACAAGCATTAAGCATAACAAGTTGCAACAATATCATAAAAGTACCATCTACGGACACTAGGCACTATGCCCTAACAATCTTATGCTATTACATGACCAATCTCATCCAATCCCTACCATCCCCTTCGCCTACAGCGGGGAATTACTCACACATGGATGGGGAAACATTGCTGGTTGATGGAGAGGCGTTGGCGGTGATGGCGGTGATGATCTCCTCCAATTCCCGTCCCGGCGGAGTGCCGAACGGAGACTTCGACTCCCGCGACGGAGTTTCGCGATGTGGCGGCGTTCGGAGGGTTTCTGGCGACTTCGACTTCCTCCGTGCGTTTTTAGGTCGAAACGAATAAGTAGTCCGAAGGAGGGCGTTGGAGGCCGGCCGAGGGGCCACACCACGGGCCGCGCGGCCCCCCTGGGCCGCGCCGCGTGGTGTGGGGCCCTCGGCCTCCACTTCAAGTGCCCTTCTGCCCGTTAGTTTCCTGGGAAAATAGGGCCTTCTGCATAAATTCCGAGGTTTTTCCCGAAAGTTGGATTTCTGCACAAAAACGAGACACTTCTGCTGAAAACAGCGTTAGTCCGTGTTAGTTGCATCCAAAATACACAAATTAGAGGTCAAACAATAGCAAAAGTGTTCGGGAAAGTAGATACGTTTTGGACGTATCAACCCCCCAAGCTTAGCTTATTGCTTGTCCTCAAGCAATTCAGTTAACAACTGAGCGATAAAAGAACTTTCACGAACACATTTGCTCATATGATGTATATATTCTCATGATATGGCTAATACTTGAGCAGTTCATAATAAGGTACATGCAAATAAGATCATCTAACAGCTATGTCAATCATGAAGAGGTACCAACAATTAATAATAAGCATCATGAATCATGTATATAAGCAGGATTGCAATGTTCATAAGAGAGTATGATAAAGTGGTATCTCGCTTGCCTGTATTTGATTGGCAAAACATAAATGCCGAGGCACCTCTGGAGTTCATAGAAAGACTAGAAGTAGTGATTGTCAAAGATAAAAGCATCAAAGTTATACCACAATCAATCATATTTTGAGACAAGCATATTATACTAAGAATGACAGTTGTGCTCTCAAGAAAGTGCTCAAATAAAGGATGGAGACACAACATAAAAGTAAAAGATTGACCCTTCGCAGAGGGAAGCAGGGATTAACATGCGCTAGAGCTTTTCATTTGTAAAGCAGGAGTAAAATTATTTTGAGAGGTGTTTGTTGTTGTCAACGAATGGTAATGGGTACACTAACTACCTCGCCAACCGGACTTTCAAGAGCGGCTCCCATGAATTATTGCATATTTATTTGGCACTCCCTCCAACCTTTCTTGCACAAACCATGGCTAACCGAATCCTCGGGTGCCTGCCAACAATCTCATACCATGAAGGAGTGCCTTTTTAGTTTAGTTTTATTATGATGATGACACTCCCCCAACCTTTGCTTACACAAGCCATGGCTAACCGAATCCTTCGGGTGCCGTCCAACAATCACAAACCATGGAGGAGTGTCTATTTAAGTTTAATTAATTCGGGACTGGGAATCCCATTGCCAGCTCTTTTTGCAAAATTATTGGATAAGCGGATGTGCCACTATTCCATGTGAGAGTCCGTCAAAAGTAAATGACAAGGTTGAAAGCTAAACACCACATACTTCCTCATGAGCTATGAAACATTAACACAAATTAAGAAGCATTTTGAAGGTTTTAAAGGTAGCGCATGAGAATTTACTTGGAATGGTTTGAAATATGAATAGGTATTTATGGTGGACACTCTGGAATAACTTGGTTTTCATGTGTTTGGAGGCACGAGCAGCGTTCCCGCTCAGTACAAGTGAAGGCTAGCAAAAGACTAGGGAGCGACAAATCAAGAGAGCAATAACTGTCATAATCATGCTTGCGGCAAAATAAATTAACTGAGGCATAAAAGTGATACAAGAACTCTGAAGCAATGTAAATCATTGAGGCTTAATTGACTCTTGTTCAGTCATATGCATGCGTGAGCATGTGCCAAGTCGATATAAATGAATTATTCAGAGGAGGGTACCACAATGCCATACTTACTTATGAATAAAACAATGCAAGCAAACATCCATGACATGCTACTCATATTAATAAATTGGAGCTAAACATGAGAGATCATGAACTACTAGACTTTATTAAATAACATATACCTCACATGAACCAACTAAGCATGCTCACATGGATGAGTATATGTACAAAAATGAAAACAAATAGAGTTCATACCAGCCTCTCACCACAATCAGATTGTCGTAGATCGTCATTATTGCCTTTTCACTTGTGTAGCTTGGATAATATGAAATGAAAACCACGCTCCAGCCACCGAAGACCATTGAACTCAAGATGAACTTTACAAACCAAAGAAGAACAGCAAATATTTTTGGTGTTTTCGAATTGCAAACAAGAACAAGAGGAAACAAGTAAACAAAGCAAAATCTTTTTGGGTTTTCTTATAGCAAACTAGCAATAGCAAATAAAGCGAAACAAATGCAAGAAACCAAAGCAAACAAATGGTGAAGAGAAACAACAGAAATATTTTTGGTCTTTTTGTGTTTTGGGAAAGAAATAAAGCAAAAACAAGAAATAGCAAACTAAAAGAAACACAGAAAAGCAAGATGGCAGAAATCTGCCAAAACTTGACAGCAGTACAGAAATCGATTTTTACAAAAATCTTACGTTGCTCAGTCAAAAAGTGTTCAACTAATGAAAGTTAGATAACAACCTGGGGAACCTGCACAAAAATATTCAACTCAAAATAACGTCCTGGCTGTGCACACGAATTTTTACGGTAACAGCCCAGAATCTGTTTTCAGGCAGCACTTCCCCAAATATCATCTTCCTCTCATTAGAAAACCACTCAAAGAGACTAAACAAGTATATACAAGTATCCAGCAATCATAATATGCAAAGAATGAGTGATGCCGGTATACCTCCCCCCAAGCTTAGGCTTTTGGCCTAAGTGGAGTTCAACCCCATCGAGGGTCTGGGTTCCACGCCGGTGGATCATACATGGAGTAGTCATAATAAGGTACCGATGCAGAAGAAAAGCGTGGAGGCTCCTCATGCCCAATGTGTTGATGCGAAGAGCTTGCTGCATCGGATGTCGAATCGAGGTGTTCCTCGACCTCCTCCGTGTTTCCCCCTGCACGATGGCTTCCTCCCTCTATGTATGCATTAACCGCACTTTCCGTGACTGACCAATCCTCCCTGGAATCAAAGTTAAACAGAGAAGGTGCAGGCAATCCTACTAATTTTTCAACTTTCTTAGTCCTTGTCCAAGTTTTCTTGTAAAATGTTATTCTATAATACAGGTTCCCTAAATTAGACGAATTAGAAAGAAATTCATGCTTAATCATGGAAGCTATGTCAAGTTTCTCCATAGGGAGCGGAATATCAAGATGGTGAGGTCCTACATTATGCATAGCTAATAAGCGAGAGGCGATGAGACCCCCACAAATTCCTCCCTTCTCACGGTTAGTGGCAAGTCTGTTGGCTATCAAAGCTCCCAAGTTATAAGTCCTATTACCTTGTAATGCAGCAGCTAGAAAGGCTAGATCCGGGATAGTTATTTTACCTCCATTCTTTCTCGCTAGAACGCACTTGGTAATGAAATAAGCGAAGTAACGAATAGCTGGGAAATGAATACTACTGATTTTACCATCATCCTCTGAGAAACTCCTTCCATGACAAATCATCTTGAAGAGGTCCAAGAGCTCTTGCGGCGATCCCTTTATCTTCTCGCATGATCCCCATTGTGGCACTTTGATTGCTGCACAAAAATCACTGAATGGCAAGTTGACAGTTTTATTATAAATTTTGTACTGAACCATGGGGTTAGATCGTGACCAATTGAATTTAAAATCTTGCACTACTGACATAGTCAGCTTCACATATTGGCATGGTTCCCCATCAACAAAATCATCCAATCCTGCACGAGAGATTAAATTTTGGACGTCCTGCAAGATCCCTGCACTTCTCATAAAATCCGCACACGGATAGTAAGTGGGATATACTCCTTCTTCTCGGTGAACTCTCATGACCTGTGGTACCTCCAACTCATGTTGGTTGAGTTGGTGCCTACCTCCTTCCATTTTCTGAAATTTTTCAACAAACAATATAAAACTTGATTTGGTGACATATAATTGAGGGGAACTACTATAGGAACTTGCTAGAGTACTAAATATGCATCAAAACTAGTTTCTACCACTTAGAACAAGCATGCAAGCTCACTAAACATGTTACCTACAGCAGCAAAATATTCAAGATATACTCAACCAAACAAAATTCTACTTGGATGGGTGGAGGAGTCACATACCGAAGAGCAAATGTGCCAAATTTCAGACAGAAATCTGGGCTAAGCAAAGAGATCGAGAAATCTGGAGCTCTGGAGCAAAAACGCGAGAGAGATGAACTTGGTACGAGTTTTTTCGGGAGAGAGAAGGTGCTGGGAGGAAGAGATGGCAAGGTGGGGCAAGGAGGGGCCCACACCACATGGTGGCGCGGCCACCTCCTTGGCCGCGCCGGCCTGTGGTTTGGCGCCCTCTGGTGCCCCACAGGTCATCCTATGGTGCTCCCAGGTGCCTCGTCGAAAAATAGGACCAACGGTGTAATTTTCGCGAATTTTTGAAAACTTTGAAAAATGCACATTTTCTGGGTATTAGGTTTATTATTACTGGCCAGGAAATTTTTTGAAATCTCAAATCAACTAAGAAACTTTGCAAATTAAAAGTGCTACAGCAACTAAAGCAAGTGGAGGAAGAAAGAGATGTTGTTTACCTCCTCTATGCATATAAAAGGTATTTGTTAACAAGGTTGATCAAGTCTTGCCACCAAATAAATTTTACATAGCATATGAAGAAATAAACCTCAAATCAATCATGTTACCTTGAATTGTATTGATATGGATCCAATAACAAGAGTTTGATATTCTTCTTTAGGCTCATATATAGGACAATCGATGGATCCCACTTTGATAGTTCTCACATGAGAGATAGTATTAACTCCGCACGCTTTTTCAATCCTCTTGGGGAAATAGACGGTGTGTTCCTTATCATCAACATTGAAAGTAACCTTTCCTTTATTGCAATCAATAACAGCCCCTGCGGTGTTAAGAAAAGGTCTCCCAAGAATAATGGACATATTATCATCTTCGGGCATTTCCAACACAACAAAATCAGTTAATATCAAGCAGTTAGTAGTAACTTGAACAGGAACATTCTCACATATACCAACAGGAATAGCAGTAGATTTATCAGCCATTTGCAAAGATATATCAGTAGGTATCAACTTATCTAAGTAAAGTCTCTTATAAAGAGAAAAGGGCATAACACTAACACCGGCTCCCAAGTCACATAGAGCAGTTTTGACATAATTATTCTTAATAGAACAAGGAATAGTAGGTATACCTGGGTCGCCCAACTTCTTTGGAATTTTGCCATTGAAAGAGTAATTAGCAAGCATAGTAGAAATTTCCTCATTGGGGATTTTCCTTTTGTTAGTAACAATGTCTTTCATATACTTTGAATAAGGAGGCAATTTAATAGCATCAGTCAAAGGGATTTGCAAGAATAAAGGTTTCATCCAATCACAAAATTTATTATAGTGTTCTTCTTCCTTTGATTTTAGTTTCTTAGCAGGAAAAGGCATTGGCTTTTGCACCCAAGGTTCTCTTTCATTACCATGTTTCTCAGCAATAAAATCTTCTTTAGTATACTTTTTATTTTTAGTATGCTTTTCAGGTTCTTCTTCAACCTCTTCTTTATCAGGAGTATCATTCTTATCATTATCTTCCTCATGTTCATTACCACTTTCAGTTTCAGCATCAGAAATAGAAATACTATTAGGATCATTAACAGGTTCAGAGGATTCTACAACATTTTTATGTTTCTTTTTCTTTTTCTTCTTAGAATGAGCTCTAGGTTCAATGCGTTGAGAATCTTGTTCAATTCTTTTGGGATGCCCTTCAGGATATAGAGGATCCTGGGTAGAGACACCACCTCTAGTTGTTACTTCATAAGCATGTTTTTCTTTAGAATTATTTCCTAACAAGTCATTTTGCACTTTAGTGAGTTGATCAATTTGAGTTTGAATCATTTGAAAATGTTTGACAAGCATCTTAACATCATTGGAGGTTCTCTCCACAATATCATGCAATTGACTAATAGCTTGAGAATTTTCCATTAGATGATTCTCTACTCTCATATTAAAATTTTCTTGCTTAACAATATAATTATCAAACTCATCTAAGCATTGCGCAGGAGGTTTTGAATACGGAATATCTTCCCTAGTAAAGCGTTGAAGGGAATTTACCTCAATCATGGATGAAGGGGGAATTATCTCACATATATCTTCTATAGGAGGTAGATTCTTCACATCTTCAGATTTAATACCTTTCTCCTTAAGAGACTTCTTGGCTTCCCTCATATCTTCATCATTCAATTTAATTAAACCCCTCTTCTTCACTATTGGCGTTGGAGTTGGTTCAGGCGTATTCCAATCATCATAATTCCGGCCTATTTTAGCCAATAATTCTTCAGCGTCGTCTGGAGTTCTTTTCCTGAAAACACAACCAGCACAACTATCCAGGTATGCCCTAGACTCAATGGTTAGTCCACTATAAAATATATCAAGTAAATCATGCTTTTCTAAATCATGGTCAGGCAGAGCTCTAATAAGAGAGCAAAATCTCGCCCAAGCCTCAGGCAATTTCTCTTCATCTCCCTGATCAAAATTATAAACTCTCTGCAAAGCAGCATGTTGAGCACTAGCAGGAAAGTATTTGCGGAAGAAAACCTCAAGCAATTCTTTCGGACTTTTAATAGAATTAGGTGGCAAATTATTATACCAAGTTTTAGCGTCATCCTTCAATGAGAATGGAAATATTTTAGCAACAAAGTAAGTACGCTTCTTAACATCATCAGAAAACAAGCTACTCAAAGTGGATAACTCAGTCATGTGTTCAACAGCACTTTCTTTTTCAGTACCACAAAAAGGTGTTTTCTCAACAATAGCTATATGAGATAGATCAATAGAAAAATCATAATCTTTATCCCTAATGTTTATAGGAGATGTGGCAAATTTAGGATCAGGAGACAGTTTATATCTAACAGTATGTTCTGCAAGCAACTTTTTAATTTTTCTTCCATCAGTAGTAGCATGGCATTTTTCAATAAAATCATCATCAAGTTCCACATAATCTTCATCAAAATCATCACTAGAGTATTCAAGTTCAGGTGAACTAACAGGTGTAGTAGCATTAGGAGTTTCAGTATTTTCAATTTGTCTAGATTTAGCAATTGTAGCATCTAGAAAAGATCCCAATGAACCACTATCATCAAGCACAACAGAAACATTATCAATATTATGAGAGTGTTCAGATTCAGCAGATGTACCCGCATGCGAAGCATGTGGCGGTGAAACAAGTTTATCAATCACAGATGGTGAATCAAGTGTAGCGGAGGTACTCAGAATTGTACCTTTTCTTGTAGTGGATGGTAATATGGCGATCTTAGTATCGCGAGGTTTACCCATGATGGAGAATTTGCAGCGAACAATATCAATCCAAGTGAACTTCCAAATAAAGCTATGCTCCCCGGCAACGGCGCCAGAAAATAGTCTTGATGACCCACAAGTATAGGGGATCGCAACAGTCTTCGAGGGAAGTATTACCCAATTTATTGATTCGACACAAGGGGAGACAAAGAACACTTGGAAGCCTTAACAACGGAGTTGTCAATTCAGACAACTTAAAGACTTCGCAAGAGTTTATCAGTAACACAGAGTTTATAGCAAAATCAGAGACACAACAGCGCATAAAGCTGCGGTTACAAAGACGCGGGAGATGGATGAGAAACTCATATAACAATCATAGGGCACAAGTGCTGAGTAATAATAAAACATCCAATTATTTGCAGTACGGTGTCCAAGTACTAATCAATCAATAGGCATGTGTTCCAATTATAGTCGTACGTGCTCGCAATGAGAAATTTGCACATCTTTTGTCCTACCAGCCGGTGGCAGCCGGGCCTCAAGGGAAACTACTGGATATTAAGGTACTCCTTTTAATAGAGTACCGGAGCAAAGCATTAACACTCCGTGAACACATGTGATCCTCACGTTACTACCATTCCCTCCGGTTGTCCCGATTTCTCACTTCGGGGCCATTGGTTCCGGACAGCAACATGTGTATACAACTTGCAGGTAAGACCATAAACAATGAATATCATGATGAAATAATAACATGTTCAGATCTGAGATCATGGCACTCGGGCCCTAGTGACAAGCATTAAGCATAACAAGTTGCAACAATATCATAAAAGTACCATCTACGGACACTAGGCACTATGCCCTAACAATCTTATGCTATTACATGACCAATCTCATCCAATCCCTACCATCCCCTTCGCCTACAGCGGGGGAATTACTCACACATGGATGGGGGAAACATTGCTGGTTGATGGAGAGGCGTTGGCGGTGATGGCGGTGATGATCTCCTCCAATTTCCCGGCGGAGTGCCGAACGGAGACTTCTGGCTCCCGCGACGGAGTTTCGCGATGTGGCGGCGTTCTGGAGGGTTTTGGCGACTCGACTTCCTCCGTGCGTTTTTAGGTCGAAACGAATAAGTAGTCCGAAGGAGGGCGTCGGAGGCCGGCCGAGGGGGCCACACAGGGCCGCGCGGGCCCCCCTGGGCCGCGCCGCCGGGTGGTGTGGGGGCGGGCCTCCACTTCAAGTGCCCTTCGGCTCCGTTAGTTTCTGGGAAAATATGGCCTTCTGCATAAATTCCGAGGTTTTTCCCGAAAGTTGGATTTCTGCACAAAAACGAGACACTAGCAGTTCTGCTGAAAACAGCGTTAGTCCGTGTTAGTTGCATCCAAAATACACAAATTAGAGGTCAAACAATAGCAAAAGTGTTCGGGAAAGTAGATACGTTTTGGACGTATCAGACAACTAATCCTCAATCTCTTATGAGAATTTTAACTGTTGTTGTATGCTTATGCATTAAAGAGGAGTCCATTATCTGTTGTCTATGTTGTCCCGATATGGATGTCTAAGTTGAGAATAATCAAAAGCGAGAAATCCAATGCGAGCTTTCTCCTTAGACCTTTGTACATGCGGCATAGAGGTACCCTTTGTGACACTTGGTTGAAACATATGCTATGCAATGATAATCCGTGTTAATCCAAGCTAATTAGGACAAGGTGCGGGCACTATTAGTATACTATGCATGAGGCTTGCAACTTGTAGGATATAATTTACATGATGCATGTGCTTTATTACTACCGTTGACAAAATTGTTTCTTGTTTTCAAAACCAAAGCTCTAGCACAAATATAGCAATCGATGCTTCCCTCTGCGAAGGGCCATTCTTCTACTTTTATGTTGAGTCAGTTCACCTATTTCTCTCCATCTCAAGAAGCAAACACTTGTGTGAACCGTGCATTGATTCTTACATACTTGCATATTGCATTTGTTATATTACTCTATGTTGACAATTATCCATGAGATATACATGTTACAAGTTGAAAGCAACCGCTGAAACTTAATCTTCCTTTGTGTTGCTTCAATACATTTACTTTGATTTATTGCTTTATGAGTTAACTCTTATGCAAGACTTATTGATGCTTGTCTAGAAAGTACTATTCATGAAAAGTCTTTGCTTTATGATTCATTTGTTTACTCATGTCATTACCATTGTTTTGATCGCTGCATTCATTACATATGCTTACAATAGTATGATCAAGGTTATGATGGCATGTCACTCCAGAAATTATCTTTGTTATCGTTTACCTGCTCGGGACGAGCAGAACTAAGCTTGGGGATGCTGATACGTCTCCGACGTATCGATAATTTCTTATGTTCCATGCCACATTATTGATGATATCTACATGTTTTATGCATACTTTATGTCATATTTATGCGTTTCCGGAACTAACCTATTGACGAGATGCCGAAAGGCCAGTTCTGTTTTCTGCTGTTTTTGGTTTCAGAAATCCTAGTAAGGAAATATTCTCGGAATTGGACGAAATCAGCGCCAGGGTCCTATTTTGCCACGAAGCTTCTAGAAGTCCGGGAGAGTCGAAGTGGGGCCACGAGGTGGCGACACACCGGGCGGCCCAAGCCCTGGCCGCGCCGGCCTGTTGTGTGGGCCCCTCGTGACGCCCTTTACCTGCCCTTCCGCCTACTTAAAGCCTCCGTCGCGAAACCCTATTACGTGACGAAACCAGAAAACCTTCCAGAGCCGCCGCCATCGCGAAGCCAAGATCGGGGGACAGAGTCTCTGTTCCGGCACGCCGCCGAGACGGGGAAGTGCCCCCGGAAGGCTTCTCCATCGACACCACCGCCATCTTCATCAACGCTGATGTCTCCCATGAGGAGGGAGTAGTTCTCCATCGAGGCTCGGGCTGTACCGGTAGCTATGTGGTTAATCTCTCTCCTATGTGCTTCAATACAATAATCTCATGAGCTGCCTTACATGATTGAGATTCATATGATGATGCTTGTAATCTAGATGTCATTATGCTAGTCAAGTGGGTTTTACTTATGTGATCTCCGGAGACTCCTTGTCCCACGTGTGTAAAGGTGACAGTGTGTGCACCGTGTGGGTCTCTTAGGCTATATTTCACAGAATACTTATTCACTGTTATGAATGGCATAGTGAAGTGCTTATTTATATCTCTTTATGATTGCAATGTGTTTTGTATCACAATTCATCGGTGTGCTACTCTAGTAATGTTATTAAAGTAGTTTATTCCTCCTGCACGGTGTAATGGTGACAGTGTGTGCATCCGTGTTAGTACTTGGCGTAGGCTATGATTATGATCTCTTGTAGATTATGAAGTTAACTATTGCTATGATGGTATTGATGTGATCTATTCATCCTACATAGTGTGAAGGTGACAGTGTGCATGCTATGTTAGTACTTGGTTTAGTTATGTTGATCTGTCATGCACTCTAAGGTTATTTAAACATGAACATTGAATATTGTGGAGCTTGTTAACTCCGGCATTGAGGGTTCGTGTAATCCTACACAGTTAGTGGTGTTCATCATCCAACAAGAGGGTGTAGAGTCTAGCATCTATCTATTTATTCTGTTATGTGATCAATGTTGAGAGTGTCCACTAGTGAAAGTATGATCCCTAGGCCTTGTTCCTAAATATTGCTATCGCTGTTTGTTTACTGTTTTACTGCATCTATACTTCCTGCAATATTACTACCATCAACTGCACGCCAGCAAGCACTTTTCTGGCACCGTTACTACTGCTCATATTCATTCATACCACATGTATTTCACTATCTCTTCGCCGAACTAGTGCACCTATTAGGTGTGTTGGGGACACAAGAGACTTCTTGCTTTGTGGTTGCAGGGTTGCATGAGAGGGATATCTTTGACCTCTTCCTCCCTGAGTTCGATAAACCTTGGGTGATCCACTTAAGGGAAACTTGCTGCTGTTCTACAAACCTCGCTCTTGGAGGCCCAACACTGTCTACAAGAATAGAAGCACCCGTAGACTACCGGTAGAGCCCTCAGCCTCGGGGGAGAACTACTCCCTCCTCATCATGGGAGTCAGCAACGGCGATGAAGATGGCGGTGGTGTCGATGGAGATGACTCCGGGGCAATTCCCCGTCCCGGCGGCGTGTGATACGTCTCCGACGTATCGATATTTTCTTATGTTCCAAGCTACATTATTGATGATATCTACATGTTTTATACACATTTTATGTCGTATTTATGCATTTTCCGGCACTAACATATTAACAAGATGCCGAAGAGCCAGTTGCTGTTTTCTGCTGTTTTTGGTTTCAGAAATCCTAGTAACGAAATATTCTCGGAATTGGACGAAATCAACGCCCAGGGTCCTATTTTGCCACGAAGCTTCCAGAAGACCGAAGGGGAAAGGAAGTGGGGCCACGAGGCGCCGCCACACTAGGGCGGCGCGGCCTGGTCTTGGCCGCGCGGCCCTGGCGTGTGGGGCCCTCGTGTGTCCCCCCGCGTTGCCCTTCCTCCTACTTAAAGCCTCCGTCGCGAAACCCCCGCACAGAGAGCCACGATACGGAAAACCTTCTAGGCGCCACCGCCGCCAATCCCATCTCGGGGATTCAGAGATCGCCTCGGCACCCTGGGAGAGGGGATTCATCTCCGGAGGAGTCTTCACCGCCATGGTCGCCTCCGGAGTGATGAGTGAGTAGTTCACCCCTGGACTATGGGTCCATAGCAGTAGCTAGATGGTTGTCTTCTCCTCATTGTGCTTCATTGTTGGATCTTGTGAGCTGCCTAACATGATCAAGGTCATCTATCTGTAATTCTATATGTTGTGTTTGTCGGGATCCGATGGATAGAGAATACTATGTTATGTTAATTATCAAGTTATTACCTATGTGTTGTTTATGATCTTGCATGCTCTCCGTTATTAGTAGAGGCTCTGGCCAAGTTTTTACTCTTAACTCCAAGAGGGAGTATTTATGCTCGATAGTGGGTTCATGCCTCCATTAAATCTGGGACAGTGACAGAAAGTTCTAAGGTTGTGGATGTCTTGTTGCCACTAGGGATAAAACATTGATGCTATGTTCGAGGATGTAGTTATTGATTACATTACGCACCGTACTTAATGCAATTGTCTGTTGTTTTGCAACTTAATACTGGAAGGGGTTCGGATGATAACCTGAAGGTGGACTTTTTAGGCATAGATGCATTTGGATGGCGGTCTATGTACTTTGTCGTAATGCCCAATTAAATCTCACTATATTTATCATATCATGTATGTGCATTGTTATGCCCTCTCTATTTGTCAATTGCCCGACTGTAATTTGTTCACCCAACATGCTTTTATCTTATGGGAGAGACACCTCTAGTGAACTGTGGACCCCGGTCCTATTCTTTACATCTGAAATACAATCTACAATAGTTGTTCTTTACTTTCTCTGCAAACAATCATCTTCCACACAATACGGTTAATCCTTGTTACAGCAAGCCGGTGAGATTGACAACCTCCCTGTTTCGTTGGGGCAAAGTACTTTGGTTGTGTTGTGCAGGTTCCACGTTGGCGGAATCCCTGGTGTTGCGCCGCATTATATTCCGCCACCATCAACCTTCAACGTGCTTCTTGGCTCCCTCTGGTTCGATTAAACCTTGGTTTCTTTCTGAGGGAAAACTTACGCTGCGCATCACACCTTCCTCTTGGGGTTCCCAACGGACGTGTCAATTATACACGCATCAAGACTGTTTTCTGGCGCCGTTGCCGGGGAGATCAAGACACGCCGCAAGGGGAGTCTCCACTTCTCAATCTCTTTACTTTGTTTTTCTCTTGCTTTATTTTATTTACTACTTTGTTCGCTGCATTATATCAAAACACAAAAAAATTAGTTGCTAGCTTTACTTTATTTACTGTCTTGCACTCTATATCAAAACACAAAAAAAAAATTAGTTACTTGCATTTACTTTATCTAGTTTGCTTTATTTACTACTGCTAAAATGAATACTCCTGAAAACACTAAGTTGTGTGACTTCACAAACACAAATAATAATGATTTCCTATGCACACCTATTGCTCCACCTGCTACTATAGAATTCTTTGAAATTAAACCTGCTTTATTGAATCTTGTTATGCGAGAGCAATTTTCTGGTGTTAGTTCTGATGATGCTGCTGCCCATCTTAATAATTTTGTTGAACTATGTGAAATGCAAAAGTATAAGGATGTAGATGGTGATATTATTAAATTAAAATTGTTTCCTTTCTCATTAAGAGGAAGAGCTAAAGATTGGTTGCTATCTCTGCCTAAGAATAGTATTGATTCCTGGACTAAATGTAAGGATGCTTTTATTGGTATATATTATCCCCCTGATAAAATTATATCTTTGAGAAGTAGCATAATGAATTTTAAACAATTGGATAATGAACATGTTGCTCAAGCTTGGGAAAGAATGAAATCTTTGGTTAAAAATTGCCCAACCCATGGACTGACTACTTGGATGATCATCCAAACCTTTTATGCAGGAATTTTTCTTCGCGGAACCTATTGGATTCAGCTGTTGGAGGTACCTTTATGTCCATCACTTTGGGGCGGCTACAAAGCTTCTTGGTGATATGATGATAAATTACTCTGAATGGCACACGGAAAGAGCTCCACAAGGTAAGAAGGTAAATTCTGTTGAAGAAACCTCCTCCTTGAGTGATAAGATTGATGTGATTATGTCTATGCTTGTGAATGGTAGATCTAATGTTGATCCAAATAATGTTCCTTTAGCTTCATTGGTTGCTCAAGAAGAAAATGTTGATGTGAATTTCATTAAAAATAATAATTTCAACAACAATGCTTATCGGAACAATTCTAGTAATAACTATAGGCCATATCCTTATAATAATGGTAACGGTTATGGTAATTCTTATGGGAATTCTTACAACAATAATAGGAGTGTACCCCCTGGTCTTGAAGCTATGCTTAAAGAATTTATTAGTACACAAACTTCTTTTAACAAATCTGTTGAGGAAAAGCTTGATAAAATTGATATTCTTGCTTCTAGAGTTGATAGACTTGCCTCTGATGTTGATCTTTTGAAATCGAAAGTTATGCCTAATAGGGATATTGAAAATAAATTGTTACTACAGCAAATGCCATCCAAGTTAGAATTAATGAGAATATAAGATTAATGGCTGAATTGCGTGCTAGGTGGGATAGAGAAGAAAATGAAAAACTAGCTAAAGAGAGTAATGTAGCTAAAGTTTGGACTATTACCACCACTAGTAATGCTAATGCTCCACATGTGCTGCACCTCCTACTATTAATGGTAAAATAATTGGTGTTGGCAATATCTCTACTCCTAGTGCAAAGCGTGCAAAACTGCCGGAAACTGCTGAAACTGCCTGTGATAAAACTGCTAAAAAAATTTCCAACCTTGGGGATAATGATCCCATTGCTGTAGCTCATAATGATTTAGACTTTGATGATTGTCACATCTCTGAAGTTATAAAGTTCTTACAAAAACTTGCTAAGAATCCTAATGCTAGTGCTATAAATTTGGCCTTTACAAAACAAATTACAAATGCTCTCATAAAAGCTAGAGAAGAGAAACTAAAACTTGAAACTTCTATTCCTAGAAAGTTAGAGGATGGTTGGGAGCCTATCATTAAAATGAGGGTCAATGATTTTTATTGTAATGCTTTATGTGATCTTGGTGCAAGTATTTCTGTTATGCCTAAGAAAGTCTAGATATGCTTGACTTGCCACCATTGAAAAATTGTTATTTGGATGTTAATCTCGCTGATAATGCTAAAAAGAAACCTTTGGGGAGAGTTGATAATGTTCATATTATGGTTAACAATAACCTTTTCCCCGTTGATTTTGTTATCTTGGATATTGAATGCAATGCATCTTGCCCCATTATATTGGGAAGACCTTTTCTTCGAACTGTTGGTGCTACTATTGATATGAAGGAAGGTAATATCAAATATCAATTTCCTCTCAAGAAAGGTATGGAACACTTCCCTAGAAAAAGAATGAAGTTACCTTTTGATTCTATTATTAGAGCAAATTATGATGTTGATGCTTCATCTCTTGATGTTACTTGATATACACTTTCTGCGCCTAGCTGAAAGGCGTTAAAGAAAAGCGCTTATGGGAGACAACCCATATTTTTACTACAGTATTTTTGTTTCGAATTTGAGTCTTGGAAGTTGTTTACTACTGTAGCAATCTCTCCTTATCTTAGTTTTATGTTTTGTTGTGCCAAGTAAAGTCTTTGATAGTAAGGTTCATACTAGATTTGGATTACTGCGCAGAAACAGATTTCTTTGCTGTCACGAATCTGGGCCTAATTCTCTGTAGGTAACTCAGAAAATTATGCCAATTTACTTGAGTGATCCTCAGATATGTACGCAACTTTCATTAAATTTGGGCATTTTCATTTGAGCAAGTCTGATGCCTTAATAAAATCCATCTTTACGGACTGTTCTGTTTTGACAGATTCTGCCTTTTATTTCGCATTGCCTCTTTTGCTATGTTGGATGAATTTCTTTGATCCATTAATGTCCAGTAGCTTTATGCAATGTCCAGAAGTGTTAAGAATGATTGTGTCACCTCTGAACATGTTAATTTTTATTGTGCACTAACCCTCTAATGAGGTGTTTCGAGTTTGGTGTGGAGGAAGTTTTCAAGGATCAAGAGAGGAGTATGATACAATATGATCAAGGAGAGTGAAAGCTCTAAGCTTGGGGATGCCCCGGTGGTTCACCCCTGCATATATTAAGAAGACTCAAGCGTCTAAGCTTGGGATGCCCAAGGCATCCCCTTCTTCATCGACAACATTATCAGGTTCCTCCCCTGAAACTATATTTTTATTCAGTCACATCTTATGTACTTTGCTTGGAGCGTCGGTTTGTTTTTGTTTTTGTTTTTGTTTGAATACAATGGATCCTAGCATTCATTGTGTGGGAGAGAGACACACTCCGCTGTTGCATATGGACAAATATGTCCTTAGGCTTTACTCATAGTATTCATGGCGAAGGTTGAATCTTCTTCGTTAAATTGTTATATGGTTGGAATCGGGAAATGCTACATGTAGAAATTCTAAAATGTCTTGAATAATTTGATACTTGGCAATTGTTGTGCTCATGTTTAAGCTCTTGCATCATATACTTTGCACCCATTAATGAAGAAACACATAGAGCTTGCTAATTTGGTTTGCATATTTGGTCTCTCTAAAGTCTAGATAATATCTAGTATTGAGTTTTGAACAACAAGGAAGACGGTGTAGAGTCTTATAATGTTTATAATATGTCTTTTATGTGAGTTTTGCTGCACCGTTCATCCTTGTGTTTGTTTGAAATAACTTTGCTAGCCTAAACCTTGTATCGAGAGGAATACTTCTCATGCATCCAAAATCCTTGAGCCAACCACTATGCCATTTGTGTCCACCATACCTACCTACTACATGGTATTTCTCCGCCATTCCAAAGTAAATTGCTTGAGTGCTACCTTTAAAATTCCATCATTCGCCTTTACAATATATAGCTCATGGTACAAATAGCTTAAAAACTATTCTGGTATTGAATATGTACTTATGCACTTTATCTCTTATTAAGTTGCTTGTTGTGCGATAACCATGTTTCTGGGGACGCCATCAACTATTTTTTGTTGAATATCATGTGAGTTTTTATGCATGTCTGTCTTGTCTGAAGTAAGAGAGATCTACCACCTTAATGGTTGGAGCATACATATTGTTAGAGAAGAACATTGGGCCGCTAACTAAAGCCATGAATCATGGTGGAAGTTTCAGTTTTCGACATATATCCTCAATCTTATATGAGAACACTAATTGTTGCCACATGCTTATGCATTAAAGAGGAATCCATTATCTGTTGTCCATGTTGTCCCGGTATGGATGTCTAAGTTGAGAATAATCAAAGCGAGAAATCAAAATGCGAGCTTTCTCCTTAGACCTTTGTACAGGCGGCATGGAGGTACCCCATTTTGACACTTGGTTAAAACATGTGTATTGCGATGATCCGGTAGTCCAAGCTAATTAGGACAAGGTGCGGGCACTATTAGTATACTATGCATGAGGCTTGCAACTTGTAAGATATAATTTACATAACTCATATGCTTTATTACTATGTTGACAAAATTGTTTCATGTTTTCAAAATAAAAGCTCTAGCACAAATATAGCAATCGATGCTTTCCTCTTTGAAGGACCATTCTTTTACTTTTATGTTGAGTCAGTTCACCTATTTCTCTCCACCTCAAGAAGCAAACACTTGTGTGAACTGTGCATTGATTTCTACATACTTGCATATTGCGCTTGTTATATTACTTTACATTGACACTATCCATGAGATATACATGTTACAAGTTGAAAGCAACCACTGAAACTTAATCTTCCTTTGTATTGTTTCAATACCTTTACTTTGATTTATTGCTTTATGAGTTAACTCTTATGCAAGACTTATTGATGCTTGTCTTGAAGTACTATTCATGAAAAGTCTTTGCTTTATGATTCAGTTGTTTACTCATGTCATTACCATTGTTTTGATCGCTGCATTCATTACATATGCTTACAATAGTATGATCAAGGTTATGATGGCATGTCACTTCAGAAATTATCTTTGTTATCGTTTGCTCGGGACGAGCAGAACTAAATTGGGGATGCTGATACGTCCGACGTATCGATATTTCTTATGTTCCATGCTACATTATTGATGATATCTACATGTTTTATACACATTTTATGTCGTATTTATGCATTTTCCGGCACTAACATATTAACAAGATGCCGAAGAGCAGTTGATGTTTTCGCTGTTTTTGGTTTCAGAAATCTTAGTAACGAAATATTCTCGAATTGGACGAAATCAACGCCCGGGGTCCTATTTTGCCACGAAGCTTCCAGAAGACCGAAGGGAAGGAAGTGGGGCCACGAGGCACCGCCACACTAGGGCGGCGCGGCCCAGGTCTTGGCCGCGCCAGCCTGGCGTGTGGGGCCCTCGTGTGGCCCCCCGCGTTGCCCTTCCGCCTACTTAACGCCTCCGTCGCGAAACCCCCAGCACCGAGAGCCACAATACGGAAAACCTTACTGAGGCGCCGCCGCCAATCCCATCTCGGGGGATTCAGGAGATCGCCTCCGGCACCCTGCCGGAGGGGATTCATCTCCCGGAGGACTCTTCACCGCCATGGTCGCCTCCGGAGTGATGAGTGAGTAGTTCACTCCTGGACTATGGGTCCATAGTAGCTAGATGGTTGTCTTCTCCTCATTGTGCTTCATTGTTGGATCTTGTGAGCTGCCTAACATGATCAAGATCATCTATCTGTAATTCTATATGTTGTGTTTGTCGGGATCCGATGGATAGAGAATACTATGTTATGTTAATTATCAAGTTATTACCTATGTGTTGTTTATGATCTTGCATGCTCTCCGTTATTAGTAGAGGCTCTGGCCAAGTTTTTACTCTTAACTCCAAGAGGGAGTATTTATGCTCGATAGTGGGTTCATGCCTCCATTAAATCTGGGACAGTGACAAAAAGTTCTAAGGTTGTGGATGTCTTGTTGCCACTAGGGATAAAACATTGATGCTATGTCTGAGGATGTAGTTATTGATTACATTACGCACCATACTTAATGCAATTGTCTTTGTTTTGCAACTTAATACTGGAAGGGGTTCGGATGATAACCTGAAGGTGGACTTTTTAGGCATAGATGCATCTGGATGGCGGTCTATGTACTTTGTCGTAATGCCCAATTAAATCTCACTATATTTATCATATCATGTATGTGCATTGTTATGCCCTCTCTATTTGTCAATTGCCCGACTGTAATTTGTTCACCCAACATGCTTTTATCTTATGGGAGAGACACCTCTAGTGAACTGTGGACCCCGGTCCTATTCTTTACATCTGAAATACAATCTACTGCAATACTTGTTCTTTACTGTTGCAAACAATCATCTTCCACACAATACGGTTAATCCTTTGTTACAGCAAGCCGGTGAGATTGACAACCACGTTCTTTACTGTTCTTTACTGTTTCGTTGGGGCAAAGTACTTTGGTTGTGTTGTGCAGGTTCCACGCTGGCGCCGGAATCCCTGGTGTTGCGCCGCATTACATTCCGCCACCATCAACCTTCAATGTGCTTCTTGGCTCTGGTTCGATTAAACTTGGTTTCTTTCGAGGAAAACTTGCTGCTGTGCGCATCACCTTCCTCTTGGGGTTCCCAATGGACGTGTCAATTATATGCGCATCAGCGTGCCGTAATTTTTGTCCCCGAAAGTTTCGCGATGGCGCGGCATCCCTGGAGTCTTTCTTTCAATTCGTATCGGGTTTTAGGTCACAAGGGGTTTTAGGCGAGAGGCGGAGTCGGAGGGGCCAGGGGCCCCCTCCCATAGGCTGGCGCGGCCAGGGGGCCACCCGCGCCGCCTTATGGTGTGGGTCCCCTGCTTCCCTTCCTCGTCTCCCCTTCGGACTTCTGGAACCTTCCGTGAAATATAAGATCGTGGGCTTTTGTTTCGTCCAATTCCGAGAATATTGCCCGAACAGCCTTTCTGGAACCAAAAACAACAGAACTGGCACTGTGGCATCTTGTTAATAGGTTAGTTCCGGAAAATGCATAAAATCATTATAAAGTGTGAGCAAAACATGTAGGTGTGTCATAAAACTAGCATGGAACATAAGAAATTATAGATACGTTGGAGACGTATCAAGCACATCCAAGTCGTCATGGTGGACATGGCTTTTAGAAAAGATTTACCCTACAGGGGTGTACAACTTTACCCACACGCGCCGACCGACTCTTAACGCCACATGATTAACACACTTTCTTGGTGTGCCGGCAGAGGGTGGTCGAGCAAAACCCTTCCCTTGCTTCACCTATTCTATGAGTCAATCTAACTGGGGAACTCCGTCATCGTAGGTAGCCATTCTCTGAGGCGGTTCCGGTCATTATGCGCAGGGGATCCAGTTCAATGCCTCCAGCATCCTTCACCCTAGCCACGTCCCTGTATGATGCACCTTTGAAAACCTTTTCCGCGCCTTCGCCATGCAGAATGCCAAATGGAACTCGCAAACTAATTGACTCATGGGTAAGGTAGGCAAGTTCGGGCCAAGGGGTTCCCATGGGCCCCGTGTGGCTGTACGCTCAGTCTTGGTTCCGAAGGCGAGAACTCAGGTCCTAGTATCGGCGAGAACGAGTCAAATCACCACATCCCCATGTGGCGGCCCATCCAAGCCTTTAACATATTTATTAACATCATCACTGATCTTACCACGTCATCCTGTCAAACTAGGTTCATTCGCAGCTCTGATTTATCAACCAGATGGATCAGAATTCATCAACTAAGCATGGCTAAGCATATTCGATATAACGGCTCTAGCGATGCACACATAGCTCAAACCTAGTCTTGGTGGGAGCAGTGGATCAGGGTATTTAGGCTACAAGAATGGTAAATGCAACACACATAGGATAACTATACCAGCCGATAAAACATATTGGAATCGTATGCAATATGTAGAAACGAGAAGTAAAAGCATTTAGAAATCATAATGTGAACCAGGCTAGGGCTTGCCTTTGTCCCTGACAAACCAATGTGGATCTTCGATGATCCCATGCTTCACTTGTTCGTCGATGGGCAATTATTGATGTTCGTCGTTGTCGATCTTCATCGTCTCGAACACTTGCTCTATCGAACGCGAAGAAGCAAACACCGGAAAGGCAGAACAACAATCAACACATGGCATCGATGCAATGCGCAAACAAGAATGATGATATGACAAGTTAATTAGGTAGTGAAGCTAACCCTAAAACATGGTCATCAATTTAAATGGCGCTAAATGCATAAAACGCTGCATTTCGGTAAACCCCATAAAGTGGTGTTAGATTGTTCTAACATAAGTGTTAATTGAAGTTGTTTAAAGATGCATGATTTTGATACCAAAGTGTGATCTCATTTTTCTGAAAATTTTGATATCTTATTTGTATTTTTCTGATTTTATATGAAATAATTATAGATTTTACAAGTTCCGATTATTTTCTGAAAACAGAAAAAACAGAATACGAAATTACTCTTTTAAACTCCTCGTAAAAGATATCACGGACATTGTTAGGAAACACTTGGTTCAGAAGTTCGGTACTGAAGTTTTTATACTGAACACATGGGTAGAACAACTAGTTTAGACATCAGGTCCTGATGGATTTATGGGCTCTAGCACTTCTCCTAAAACCTTGATCATAGACGTAGAAGTAGAACTAGTGCTCTGAGTGCTGACTTCTTTCTACTGTTTGTTGAATTCAAATTGAGTTGTCTCAGTTCGGCATGCATTTGCACGACAGGTGCAAAAGGGAAAATTCAGTAGACATAGATATGTAAGTACGTAATGTATATTCCCCTTATTCAGATTGGTTCCCTGCTAGCAGGATTAGAAGATTAAATGTAGCCTGACTTAGAGATGTGTATCAACAGGGATTAACCTTCACAAGCTACCTTCAGCCATTTGGAAGTAGCTGTTTTATTAAACAGGCTATGAAACTGAAAGAGCTGATGCAATCTTGATCTCTGCAGCTTCAAACTGAAACTCTATGCTGCAGGTTTCTCATTTGCTAAAAGTTACAGGAATAATTGTTGCTTAGGTCTAGTTAACAACTTCTGTGATAAACATCTTCAAGGAACAACTCAAGGATAGCTAAATCTGAGAGGGATTCTACAGAAGTGTTGTCCAAGAACGATCCCAAACATGTTAGTATTCTTTTCAAAACAAGGCATCAACACATCTCATAGAGAAATGAAGGAACGGATCTGAAACTAGAAAAGCAATGTTGAGAGCCTCACATACGAGCTAGTTGTACCTGTACTCAAAGATGAAGGAAAACAGATTGGAGCTGGGTTGGGTCTCTTCTTCTTCTCTCCCTCCTTGCCTCCCCTTGTGCCTTCTTTGATCGATTCTGGTGGCCGGACACGGACGCTAGCGATTGCTCTGGCCTTCTCCTCCCTGGATCATTTTTCTCCCTGAACTACCCTACTCCCTCAACTATTTCCCTTCCATCTCTCGGTCACACCCATGGCGCTGGTGCTTAGGTTCTCAGGGTAGAGGCAGCACTCGATGGATAAGGTAGTCTGGGCTGGGAGTAGCAATACTAGTTGGTCACGTCAAGAGGTCAAGTGTGGTTCCTGGATATTTAGATGGTAGGCACTGTAGCTAATACATATCCATCGGAGCTTGCTATATAACTAGCTTTTGCTAGCTCAGGTGTAAAATGAAACTAGCTATAGCGCAGATGGACTCTTTGATTCGACCAACTATACTCGAAATCTTTTTGAGGACATTTAAAATGAGGGAAGAAAATAGCCAATTTTAGCGGGTTTTAAATTTTTCCTCAATGCAAGAAAATTACATGATGCTCATGATGCACATTACAAAACCCTAATTAAGTTTAGCAAAAACAGAGATGTTACACCTATGGGCCCGCATGGCAACGAACCTGGCTTGACGCGTCTTCTCAACCGGTGCGACTTAAGCACAACAATTGCCAGGAAGGGCAACCACTATAGTGGCAACTCCGTCGATCAACGCACGAACTGCTGGAATGGAACGTGAACTTATAAACCACCGCGGAAGAGCAACCGCAACCCTCTTAGATTTCTGCGCCGCCATTCATCCCCGCTCAATAAAACCTCTACGTCTGCGCATTCGGATCTCCAACCGGCTGCCTCCATTCATCTCTACGACTGACGGCACCATGAGCAACCTTTCTTTGCCATCGAACTCCGATAGCAAGGGAAAACCGCCGGGATGTCAACATTGGTGGGATATAACTGCCATGCCGAACAGCTCTAGCTCTCCACCAACGGACGGGTACGCCGCCGATGGCGGCTAAGACGAAGAGCAGGAAGAGAAAGAGGATGAAGAGGCCATGTGGACATGGCTGTAGGTGGACGAAGCGATCTAGGAGGCTGCGGCAAGGGTCTAGGCGAATGGACAAAATGCTGCCCGTCGATGTAAATGGACAAACTTGACCTACGATCATTTCAGTACCCGCGGACGGACATAAACGAACGCACCGATCGATTTTGATGTCCAATCTGTTTGTAGATGCCCTGGAAAAAAAAAGAGCAGATGAATTAAAGCGGATAGCCCGTGTGCCCCTCCTCCTTCCGTCCTCTATTTACCACGCCGAACGCCCGCTCCAAGCCTCCAAACGCTCCCCACCCACCCCAGCTTCATTTCCCTTCCTCGCTTCCCAGTCTTTTCCCCTCCGGGTCAGGCGAACGCAAGAAAACCATCGTCGCCAAGACAAGCGAAGCCCCGCCGCGCCGCTGTGCTCAAGCTCTAGGTGAGAATGAACGAAAGCCTTCTTCTTCTTCCTGGCTCGATACCTCCAGCTTTGGCTTAAAAGTAAAAACCCTCCTCAAACCCTACATCCCCCACGCAAAAAACCCTACACTTCTCTTTCGGCGGGGCTCTCCGGTTCTTTCTTTTGCAAGAACATTTACCCTTTTTTTATGTGTTATGCCAAGTTTCTTTGTCCCTCTTTTTTTCTTTGTGGTTTTGTGCTCTGGTCTGGGGATCGAACCGGCCGCCGCAAGAACGCTTCGTTTTTGTGCTCGTTTCCGTGAGATCTTGGACCTGACCATGGTGGATTTTATCTATTTTCGCTCCGTATCTCCGTGTGTACTTCCGATCTTAGTTATTTTACTTTCCTCAATCCCTTTATCGGGGGCTCGATTCTTGAAATTTTGGGCATTTTCTAACCTTTTTTTTGCGCTGCGTGATGCACGGATGAGATGATAAACTGCAAGAATGTGGTTAATTTGGGGGGTGGGGGGCAAATTTGGCCTCCTGTGTTTAATATACTGAAGCTTACACTTAAGTACGGCAAAGCAAATAGCACGGCAAAGGCAGGCGGAGCGCACGGCAAAGCTAGGTCGCACGGCAAAGCCTTTGCCGTGCGATTTTCCCTCGACGCACGGCAAAGGCGCCTTTGCCGGCCGGATCGTTGCCGTGTGTTCTTTGCCGTGCAAGGCCGCACGGCAAAGCCTTTGCCGAGAAGATTTGGGCCTTTGCCGTGTGATATTGGCGCACGGCAAAGAACAGTTCTCCCGTAGTGCTTCGCGAGTGTGTTAATTTTTCTTCTTCCCGGCTCCTCTGATCTGTAATCTGGGAGGAGACTTGGAAACACAAACCATCATGCATGCTCAACTTGTCTTGTAGATCACTGTAGCTTAATTAATTGCAGCACCACACTTGTTAAACCTTGTTGGAACAGAAACCTATTTTAGTATGTGATGATTGGTTGTTTGGGTCAGCTAGCTAGTATGGCCACATCTGTGCATTGGAATGTGATATACAGATTCCTCGTCCTTTGATCTTTGCAAAAGGCTTGTGGATTGCAGAAAATAGGCGTTATTCTAGTATTGAAGACTATTGCTCATGTAAATGCTGTATTTGTACCATTGTATAATATCCACGCCCATCTTACCAAATCAAGTAATTTGTATAGTACTATCAAACTTTATATAATATTTAATATAAGCAGCTCATAATGTCATTTAATGAACACATCTGCAATTCTTTATTTCTTTCAAGGTTGTTGGCCACTTTCCTTCGCAATGGACTATACCTCGGATGGAGATTCTGAGCTTGAAGCTTATGGATCTGGTACTTACACTCTTCTGCTATCAGGAGATATAAAAGTGATGAATCATGAGGGACTGTACAGATGCCCCTTTTGTTCGGATGGAAAGGATGACTATGAGATATATGATCTACTGCAGCATGCCCTGAGTGTCGGGGCTGCGCATGACCAGCAAGCAAAAGAGAAGGTAGACCATCGAGCCCTTGCCAAGCATTTGAAGAACGAACAAGCTAAGTCGCTTAGCCCACTGCTGCAGCCAGTTGTTATGGATCCACAGCCTCCTCAATGTAACGGAGATGAGCTGTTTGTCTGGCCCTGGGTGGGTATCATAGTCAATATGCCTTCTGAATATGTTGGAAAATGTGCAAACCAGCTGAAGGAGAATTTCTCATGTTTTCATCCAGTGAAAGTGCACCATGTGTACAGTGAAGATCGCCCTACAGGGAATGCTATTCTTGAGTTTGGGAATGACTTTGTTGGGTTTGGAAATGCACACATATTTGAGAGTCAATTTGAGATGAAAGGGTATGGGAAAATGGCGTGGCAGGAAAAAGAGAGTGGAGGGCCAGAGCCTTTCGGATGGATAGCCAGGGAAGATGATTACAAAGTTCCAGGGGCAATAGGAGACTTCCTAAGGAAAAATGGTGACCTGAAGACAGTTCACGGTATCTATAATGAAGAAAGAACAAAAAATGAGAAACTTGTGGCCAGTTTATCTTGTAAAATTAATGAAAAGAATATGCATATGCAAGAACGTGAATGCGAGTATCAGGAGAGAAGTGTGTCACTGAAAAGAACGATGGAGCAGAGCGAACAACAGCTCCAGTCATACAATAAAGGTGCGTGCTAATCTTCTAGTAATTTACTTATGATATAAGTCAATGTCAAGTAAGTGTTTGTACACACTCTTTCACCCTTTGTTAGAGCATGCTGTGTTCTTATATGGTTATATGAGTGACTGACATATGTTTTGAATTTCATGTGTATTAGAAATCCAAAAGTTGCAACAGCGTTCTGTTGAACATGCACAAAAGATTGTTGCCGAGAACAAGAAGCTACGTCTGGATCTTCAGTCTATGAGGCATGAGCTTGATGCAAGGTCCAAACAACTTGATGAGTTGGTTGCACAGACTGATTGCGACCTTGAACTGCAGGAACAAAGGGTGAGCCCTTTCTTCTTTGTATCATATTTTTCAGTCAACAAGAACTATTTACTGGTTTGTAAGTTATACTATGTAGCTTCTTCTATTCACATATTTTCTTACAGCAGTCGATTACTATCCTAACTTCAGTTGGCATTCCTTCAAAATTGAACTATTTTAGTTATGATCTCCTCTGACTTGAGGACCATTGGGGCACTTTTTTTCCAGATATCATGGAGCATAAATTTTACTGTTTAGATTGTTATAAAGAACTAGCATGCTGGTCAATGCAAGTGCGTCAGAAACTTTAATTTGTACATTTTTTCTAGCAGAGTAACATTGTTTATATTGTATTGTACTATTTGGAAATAACACAATCTTGTGAAACTCACCCAAAAATTTATGCGTTGCAAGGTTACTCTAATATACGACAAAAGATCTAGGATGTTTGTTTCCTCTCCATGATTAGTTGTGTAAATGTTGTACTGAACTTGGTGGTGTCGTTAGTTCCTTGAAAACATAATGTAATGTGAGAATATTTTGGTCGTTATACAACAAAACATTGAATATTTTGGTCTGTTGTAGTACTATCTTGATTGCAAGAATATTGAAAATAGGGTAAGAACATTTGTTGGATGGAAGTATTAAACTTCAGAAAGACATATAATTTGTACGAGTCGCGAGCATGATTATATGACACGGCCAGAAATGGTGGTGAACCGATTAGGTCATAAAAGTGAACAAATAAGAGAAACTGGTGATACTTGGACAGGGAAAACTGTTTTTGATTTGTACTATTACTGGAGGTGGCCACATGAATGAAATAAATGGGTGATCTCTCTATCTGCCCATGTTTGGGTCCTATATAGCCTCTTGTTTAATTTGTTTATCTATTCTTGTAGTCCATTTAACAGTTTTCACCTTTTACCATCCATACTCTAGGTGCTATTTAATTATTTAATATTTTGTGTCTAAATAATTAGATATACCTTTAGTTTCATCATAGTTATTAACTGAGGGTGTATTTATTTTCTATATATTTAATATTTTATAGAATATGTAGCATACTAGTCTTTTTTGGTAACATACTTTGCTTTTGTTCGAAAATAGATCAGGTATTTTTGGTAGCGACTTTTTTCACTGAAATATCCATGTAACTCTCAAATATGGCATGGTATCCATCTCAAATAAGTAGAAGCAAGTTCAGGCCTTGAGTCTCTAATTAGCTTGGTTTTTAATATGTGTAGGAGTTTCTTTTCTGTACGCAGAGGTAGACGGCTTGATGGGCCATGTCTTTGAATATGTGGAATTCCATATTATGAGATTCAGAAGTAATAATTTAACAATAGTGTAAACTATTGGTCGGGTTTTTTGATTTTGTATGTGATTTTCTAGCCTTCCTATCTTTTTCCTGGTTGACCCCTCATGTTTGTTTAGTATACTAATAGTAACTAAATCAACCATCTTAGTTTGATAACACAATTGCAGAAGAATACAAAGTGGAACTAAAGCACTTTCATGTAAATATCATTCAAGTTGTGGCTTTTTTTCTACAGGATGCAATGAAGTCCAATCGTCTTATGGTGATAGAACAGGAGCATCAGAAAGCTAATGAAAATCTTCGTAAGTTTATCGAACAACAGAAGGTTAGTCCCTTTATGCTAACACGTTTTCACGCTGTTCTGTTTTTAACGGCACAGATTTTGAAGATGTCTTTGTGCAAACTGCAGGCACAAAAAGAAACTGATTTATACAGTATTGAGTTGAACGAACAGTTGCATATGAAGCAGAAACTTGCACTAGAAATAAAGCGCCCGATGGAAAAATTGGATGTGATAAAGCACACACCAGGCAGTGAAAATTCAGAATCAGGTAAAAGAAAAGTTGAACTGTGCGAGGAACTGTGTGATGAGATCAAGGAGATAGATTATACAGAAAACTACAACCAAGATCTAATCGTGCAAGAAAAAAAGGCTGCTGTTGAGTTGCAAGAAGCTCAGAAACTGGTGATAGATGTAAACTACTTATGCTTTACTGTGTAGTTTCGATGTGTACACTTGTTTGTGTGTATTCATGTTTGTTCAATTGCAGGCTACACAGGGCTTTCCTGGTCAGACTATTGGCCGAGCACACATAGGCATCAGGATGATTGGTGAGCTTGACTTGAAAGCATTTTCAAATGTTTGCAGGCAAAAATTTCCAAAAGATGATGCTGAAGTTGAAAGTGTTAAGCTTTGTTCAAAGTGGCAGAATGAAATTAGCAATCCAAACTGGCATCCTTTTGCGGTTGCTACGGTGAATGGAAAAGAGTCGGTATGAATGTTCTTTTGTTACCATAGACTGGAATTAGTATATGAGGACTATTGAAATTTGTCAACATGTTTTCATCTGTTGCTCCTTTTACCATTTTATTCACGGAAATAGACTTCTTTTTTTTTACAAAAATTGGAATCCTTGTTGGGTATTAGTTATGCTAAGAAAAGTAGAAATAGGTTAGAAAGTCTCATAATTAGGAAACATTTTGCGACTCTCAGGGTGGGGGCTTCGAATCTTGACTGAATTATAGTCACTGGTTATTATTGGGTACAGATATGACACTTGGAAATATAATTACTGAACACAGGAGGAAACAGCTCTCATGTCTTCTATGCAAGGGTTACCTATGGATCAAGTTTTAAATGATGTAATTCTTTGTAAAATGCTTTATTTGATTTAGTTTGAACAAAGTAACACATCACACATATGTGTTTCCACAAGTCTAAATGATTAACACTTTTTGAGTTATTACTGCAATATTAAATGAATTGTTTTCCAGATAGATTGCAGCAGGAAGGCATCACAAATTTGCAACCAAACATGTTGAATACTGAATAGCAATATAATAAGAGTATTGTCCAGTCTTTGCACAACATATGATCAGCCTAATATGCTTAGCAATCCTTCTTATTACATTTACACATTTTGCTCTGTGCAACTACTGAGTGCCAACCTCTTTGGTACACTTGCAGCTAGCTGACCTCGCCAATACTTTTGAATTTCTGTTTAAATCCTGTACATTCTCTGGCATCTTAGGTATTCATTATGATTGCTGATGCTGTGTATCTGGCACATATTCTTATGTAGGAAGTAATCAGGGAGGATGACAAGAAGCTCCAGGAACTGAAAGAGGAGTATGGCGAGGAAGCCTATGCTGCAGTGACGACGGCACTGACGGAGCTGAATGAGCACACTATCAGCGGCAGCAGGGTTCCTTTCCCAGAGATGTGGAACCACAAGGAGGGGAGGAAAGCGAACAGAAAGGAAATTGTCCAGCATGTCATCCAGCTGTCCATGGTAAGCAAGTGACAGCGCAGAGCAGCTCAGCACTATGGCTCCTCTACCGCTGACCCAAAGCAGGGCACTTATCTATGTTTGGTTATGTATAAAGTCACCAAGTGTAGTGGAATGGTCATCAGATGCATTTCGGTGGAGCTACGAATTGCGTTCTGCAGTAACTCGACATGGCAGCAGTTGTTCATTGCCCATGGCTCGGCAGGTCTGCTCGACTTTGTTGTGATCGATGAAATCCTCCCAACATTTGAGACTGTTAGTGTCATATATGACATGCCACTTAACTGGTTAAGTACTAGTAGTTCCATTTGAATGCCCCCATCAGTCATTGCTATTGCTATTCCTGGATGTGCTTTATTTTACTTGGAGATCTTACCTGCTCCAACTGGCTCTTCGTCATTTTTTTTACAAATCATACCCCTGTTTTCAGCTCTAGCTGGGTTTTCATCGATTTTTCTTTACAAATAAACCTGGCTGCACAACAAAAATGGCTAAAAATACCACCTGCCAAAAGTACCCTAGCTTGCTAAGAGAAGTGCTGGAAGGTCTCACCTTTCTCCGTGGTAATTGCCAAGCGAAGTGCCGGAAGGGACCTCCTGACACTGGAACTCTCTTTGATCATTTAAGAGCATCTCCACTCATTCCCCATATAAGCTCCGGTGGTATCCATTTTTGGCCTATATGGGGTTCCGGCGCTAAATACAAAATGAGGGCCGATCGGCCTCCAGCCGTGACCCTCATACAAAGAATGCACATTTGAAATAAAATTATTTTTATTCTATTAAATAAATAAAAGACTAATCATACTCATATCTAGATCTATATTACATGTACTCGTAAGCACCGTCGTTGTCGGAGGAGGAGCTGTCATCGTCGCTTGCCAAGCGCGGCTCGAACCTATGAGGCAACAGTGGTGGCTGCATCCGCAGAGGCGACAATGGCGGGAAGCGGTGGAAAGTCGGGAAGATGTAGGTGGGAATCGGCGGAACTGGCGGGAAGATATAGGTCGATCTCGCTGCCAAGGCTGGCCCGTGGCGTTTTTCAAGCCGTCCGGTGCCCCCGCTAGCCTCCATTTCTACTGGGTTCAACCTAGGGGCGCCGGATGGAAATTAAGTTGGGCCGCACCGGATGAAAAACTATTTTGGGGGCCGCGTCTGGGCGCGATTTTTTGGCGCCAGCGCCCTCTAAAAACGTATAGAGAATCTTTAGAGAGGGCGAGTGGAGATGCTCTAAGGTGGCGGTATGTGTGCTCTATCGGTTTCCCTTGCCGCCAGAGGTAACACGTGTCACTTAGCCAGCCTTTCACCATGGTACTTTCAGTAATCCGAGTGGATACTTTTGAGAATATCGTTGCGGTAGGGGGCCATTTGTTGTACACATAGCTCAATTCTTTGTCGCTAGGAGTCCTAGTGTACACCTCTCATGAGAAAAACTAGTGATAGTTCTTCATCGGTAGGAGTGATATTGTACACCTCTGATCAAACTCCGATCTTCATCAGTAGGAGGTGCTATTGTGCTAGTGTACACCTCTAATCAGACAAACATAGTCCAGACTTGTACATTTTTCATATTAAAGTTTTAGTTTGGTGGACCGTACATGTGAATTATATTGCACACCTAGTGTCATGGACAAACAAACACATGAATATAGTCCGATGAGTCTCTCTCTCTTTAGATGGGATTCAAGATTCTATTCTCTCATGCATCAATATGGCTACCTTTCATCCAAAGCTGGATCCCACAAAAAAAATGGCTGCAGTGTAATGTATTGAGTTTTTGTATTAATTAAACAAAATTTCATATCTTATTAAAAGTAATATTATCACGTGGATGCAATGTCCAAACTGATTTTGTACCATTGCTGGTTATTAAATTTTTTTGTTGCTGAAAGGTGTACCTTACAAGGCAAAAAGGTTGTGCCTCACCTTATCTGTGCAAGACGCTAAAGTTTGCGTTAGATTTTAGTCTACCGAGGTGAATTATCGGAATGCTGCTGAACAAACCACGCGACAAATAGAATGCACAGAGCCAACAAAACAACACACATTCACTTTTGCTAGCGCAGTTATTTCTAGCGTCCCACCTAACCGCGTTCATGGCATATATGCTTGTGGCACGATATTTATAACCGTCATGTAACATGTGTGTTATAGTGATATCTAACGGTCACATGCAATGTTCGTGTTGTCTGGTATGGAATCGAGTTTCCAGGTTGACGAGCCACTTCAAACAAGTCTAGAGGCCACCAGTGGCGGACACAGGAAGAAATTACAGGGTGGGCACACCTCTAATATTATTTTTTTGCACTTCTCAATTGTGATAATTTTTTTTCCAAATGAACAATCTATGATACCAATCAGTTAAAGGCGGAGGGATTTAGAGCACACCCTTGCAGCGTATTTGCGAGCAACGAGGCGGTGCTAGGTGGTCTATGTGCGGTGGTGGAGGCCGTTGAGATAGCATGGCAATGGACCTAGGTGGTGCTGAGTTGCCAGAGATGTTGAAAGGAAGGCGAGGGCGCTCGGGTGCGAGGCCCCGCGATGAATGGCAAAAACTGCCCTTGCGCTGAACTTGGCTAGTCCTCATATGTTAAGGAAGATGCAATATCTTTTGCTTCATGTTTCTCGTAATTTGACGCAATTTGGCTAGCCCTCTTCATTTCTACACAATAAAATTATAGTAACATATAAATGACATAGTCACATACATTCCTCTCTTTATTTCTACACAACAGATATTTTTTACAAGTGCCTGATGACCCACAAGTATAGGGGATCGCAACAGTCTTCGAGGGAAGTAAAACCCAATTTATTGATTCGACACAAGGGGAGACAAAGAATACTTAAAAGCCTTAACAGCGGAGTTGTCAATTCAGCTGCACCTGGAAACAGACTTGCTCGCAAGAGTTTATCAGTAGAAACAGTTTTATAGCAGTAGCAGTAGCGAAATAACAGCAGCAGAGTAACAAAGACAGCAGTAGTGATTATAGTAAACAGCAGGATTAAAATACTGTAGGCACGGGGACGAATGACGGGCGTTGCATGGATGAGAGAAACTCATGTAACAATCATAGCAGAGCATTTGCAGATAATAATAAAACGGTATCCAAGTACTAATCAATCAATAGGCATGTGTTCCAATTATAGTCGTACGTGCTCGCAATGAGAAACTTGCACAACATCTTTTGTCTTACCAGCCGGTGGCAGCCGGGCCTCAAGGGAAACTACTGGATATTAAGGTACTCCTTTTAATAGAGTACCGGAGCAAAGCATTAACACTCCGTGAACACATGTGATCCTCACATCACTACCATCCCCTCCGGTTGTCCCGATTCTTGTCACTTCGGGGCCATTGGTTCCGGACAGCGACATGTGTATACAACTTGCAGGTAAGACCATAAACAATGGATATCATGATGAAATAATAACATGTTCAGATCTGAGATCATGGCACTCGGGCCCTAGTGACAAGCATTAAGCATAACAAGTTGCAACAATATCATCAAAGTACCAATTACGGACACTAGGCACTATGCCCTAACAATCTTACACTATTACATGACCAATCTCATCCAATCCCTACCATCCCCTTCGGCCTACAGCGGGGGAATTACTCACACATGGATGGGGGAAACATGGCTGGTCGATGGAGAGGCGTTGGCGGTGATGATGGCGATGATCTCCTCCACTTCCCCGTCCGCGGAGTGCCAAACGGAGACCGGCTCCCGAGACGGAGTTTCGCGATGTGGCGGCGTTCTGGAGGGTTTTGGCGACTTCGACTTCTCCCGTGCATTTTTAGGTCGATGCCAATAAGTAGTCCGAAGGAGGGCGTCGGAGGCCGGCCGAGGGGGCTACACCATAGGGCTGCGCGGGCCCCCTGCCCGCCTTATGGTGTGGGGCCCTCGGGCCTCCTTGTTGTCTGGCTCCATTACTATTCTGGGAAAATAGGGCCTTCTGTGAAAATCCCGAGGTTTTTCCTGAATTGGATTTCTGCACAAACGAGACACGAACAGTTGCTGAAAACAGCGTTAGTCCGTGTTAGTTGCATCCAAAATACACAAATTAGAGGCAAAACAATAGCAAAGTGTTCGGGAAAGTAGATACGTTTGGACGTATCAACTCCCCCAAGCTTAGCTTATTGCTTGTCCTCAAGCAATTCAGTTAACAACTGAGCGATAAAAGAACTTTCACGAACACATTTGCTCATATGATGTATATATTCTCATGATATGGCTAATACTTAAGCAGTTCATAATAAGATACATGGAAATAAGATCATCAAACAGCTATGTCAATCATGAGGAGGTACCAACAATTAATAATAAGCATCATGAATCATATATATAAGCAGGATTGCAATGTTCATATGAGAGTATGATAAAGTGGTATCTCGCTTGCCTGTATTTGATCGGAAAAACATAAATGTCCGGGCACCTCTGAAGTTCATAGAAAGACTAGAAATAGTGATTGTCAAAGATAAAAGCATCAAAGTTATACCACAATCAATCATATTTTGAGACAAGCATATTACACTAAGAATGACAGTTGTGCTCTCAAGAAAGTGCTCAAAGAAAGGATGGAGACACAACATAAAAGTAAAAGATTGACCCTTCGCAGAGGGAAGCAGGGATTAACATGCGCTAGAGCTTTTCATTTGTAAAGCCGGAGTAAAAATATTTTGAGAGGTGTTTGTTGTTGTCAACGAATGGTAATGGGTACACCAACTACCTTGCCAACCGGATTTTCAAGAGCGGCTCCCATGAATTATTTGCATTTTTAGGTGGCACTCCTTCCAACCTTTCTTACACAAACCATGGCTAACCGAATCCTCGGGTGCCTGCCAACAATCACATACCATGAATGAGTGCCTTTTTAGTTTAGTTTTATTATGATGATGACACTCCCCCAACCTTTGCTTACACAAGCCATGGCTAACCGAATCCTCGGGTGCCGTCCAACAATCACAAACCATGGAGGAGTGTCTATTTAAGTTAATTAATTCGGGACTGGGAATCCCATTGCCAGCTCTTTTTGCAAAATTATTGGATAAGCGGATGTGCCACTAGTCCATATGAGAGTCCGTCAAAAGTAAATGACAAGGTTGAAAGCTAAACACCACATACTTCCTCATGAGCTATGAAACATAAACACAAATTAAGAAGCATTTTGAAGGTTTTAAAGGTAGCGCATGAGAATTTACTTGGAATGGTTTGAAATGCCATGCATAGGTATTTATGGTGGACACTGTGGAATAACTTGGTTTTCATGTATTTGGAAGCACGAGCAGCATTCCCGCTCAGTACAAGTGAAGGCTAGCAAAAGACTAGAGCGACAAATCAAAGAGAAGATCTGTCATAATCATGCTTGCGGCAAAATAAATTAACGAGGCATAAAAGTGATACAAGAACTCTGAAGCAATGTAAATCATTGAGGCTTAATTGACTCTTGTTCAGTCATATGCATGCGTGAGCATGTGCCAAGTCGATATAAATGAATTATTTAGAGGAGGATACCACAATGCCATACTTACTTATGAATAAAACAATGCAAGCAAACATCCATGACATGCTACTCATATTAATAAATTGGAGCTAGACATGAAAGATCATGAACTACTAGACTTTCTTAAATGACATATACCTTACATGAACCAACTAAGAATGCTCACATGGATGAGTATATGTACAAAAATGAAAACAAATAGAGTTCATACCAGCCTCTCACCACAATCAGATTGTCGTAGATCGTCATTATTGCCTTTTCACTTGTGTAGCTTGGATAATATGAAATGAAAACCACGCTCCAGCCACCGAAGACCATTGAACTCATAAAGAACTTTACAAAACCAAAGAAGAACAGCAAATATTTTTGGTGTTTTCGAATTTGAGAACAAGAACAAAAGGAAACAAGCAAACAAAGCAAAATCCTTTTGGGTTTTCTTATAGCAAACTAGCAATAGCAAATAAAGCGAAACAAATGCAAGAAACCAAGATAAACAAATGGTGAAGAGAAACAACAGAAATATTTTTGGTCTTTTTGTGTTTTGGGTAAGAAACAAAGTGAAAGCAAGAAATAGCAAACTAAAAGAAACACAGAAAAGCGAGATGGCAGAAATCTGACAAATCCTGACAGCAGTACAGAAATCGATTTTTACAAAAATCTTACGTTGCTCAGCTCGAAAAGTGTTCAACTAATGAAAGTTAGATAACAACCTGGGGAACCTGCACAAAAATTGGCAGCTCAAAATAACGCTCTGGCTGTGCGCACAAATTTTTCTAGTAACAGTCCAGAATCTGTTTTCAGGCAGCACTTCCCCAAATATCATCTCCCTCTCATTAGAAAACCACTCAAAGAGACTAAACAAGTATGTACAAGTATCCAGCAACCATAATATGCAAAGAATGAGTGATTCCGGTATACCTCCCCCAAGCTTAGGCTTTTGGCCTAAGTGGAGTTCAATCCCATCGAGGCCATGAGGTAGTATCCCCGTAGTACAACGAAGATGGATCATATTCCGGGTATGTGCTAGAAGAAGCACCCGGATACGTGACGGTATAGTCGTAGGAGGGCTCGGCGTCCTCGGAGTCATGCTGCTGGTGGAAATCTTGTATCTTCATATGTTCATCCACCTCTTCCTTAGTGCGCGACCATGGTTGCCTGTCAATACAGAACAAACCTGGCTGGGGAAGAGGGATTTATTTCTCATCCCCGTCAGCAAACAACATTCTATAGACCATGTTATCTACAGTGGAATCAGTGGTAACAAAATGATGGCTTTTCATAGCAGTGATATCAAGCCTCCTAGGGGTTAATGGCACATCATTAGGATCAATAGGAAGCTCTAAATATGCTAAAACGCGTGAAGCAATAATTCCTTCAAATATAGGCCCCTTGTTAGACAAGCGGCGAGCAATAAGAGAACCAAGATGATAAGATGTCCGTCCAGTAAGTGCAATATTCAAGAAGGCAAGATGGTAACTAGAAATATTGCTAGTGTTCTCCCTACCAAGTATGCTAGTAGCAATGTAATATGCAAAATATTTAATGGCGGGGAGTTGAATGTTCCTTATCTTGCCCCGCTGAATGGTGCGACAGTCATCATTGGTGATCCCTCGATAGAGCTCCAACAAGTGTCGGGGTTGTCATCAATCCTCCTTGCTGTACCTACAGGGGCAATATCCAATGCACGACAAAATTCTTCCAATTCCATAGTAACAGGATTACCATAGATCTTGAATGCAACCGTCGGACTATATTGCGAGTTTTGGAACTTGAAGCTCTCGACGAAAATTTTGGTGAGCATGTAGTATTGCTCCCTTTCATCTCCAACGTAGGTGGCTAAACCCGCCCTATCGACAAGGGTGAAGAAATCATCCAATATCCCTGCATTTGTCAGAAAATCATAACATGGGAAGGATGAAGCATTAGGAGCCCCATTGTCCTCTTCGGCGCGAAGCTAGGCGCGATGATGTCCTCATTGTACGACCGCCTAATTTGGGTGGCGGTCCTAGAAGGCCTCCCGGTGTTGGTTGTTCCTTTCTTGAACAATTCTCCAAATTTGAACTTCTTCATCTCTTTTCTGAAATTTTCAGCAAACAATATAAAACTTGATTTGGTGACATATAATTGAGGGAAACTACCATAGGAACTTGCTAGAGTACTAATCATGCATCAAAACTAGTTTCTACCACTTAGAACAAGCATGCAAGCTCACTAAACATGTTACCTACAGCAGCAAAATATTCAAGATATACTCAACCAAACAAAATTCTATTTGGATAATCGAAGGAGTCACATACCGGAGAGCAAATGTGCCAAATTTCAGACAGAAATCTGGGTTGAGCAAAGAGATCGAAAAATCCCGAGCTTTTGAGCAAAAACGAGTGAGAGAAAGTTGGTTCGAGTTTTTGGAGAGAGAAGATCTGGGAGAAAGAGATGAAGAAGTGGGGCAGGAGGGGCCACCACAGGTGGCGCGCCCCCTTGGCCGCCTGTGGTGTGGCACCCTGTGGTGCCCACAGGTCATCCTGATACTCCAGTGCCTCGTCGAAAAATAGGACCAACGGTGTAATTTTCGCGAATTTTTGAAAACTTTGAAAAATGCACATTTCTTGGTATTAAGTTTATTATTACTGGCCAGGAAATTTTTTGATCTAATTAACTAAGGAACTTTGCAAATTAAAAATGCTACAACAACTAGAGCAAGTGGAGGAAGAAAGAGATGTTGTTTACCTCCTCTATGCATATAAAAAGTAATTGTTAACAAGGTTGATCAAGTCTTGCCACCAAATAAAATTTACATAGCATATGAAGATATAAACCTCAAATCAATCATGTTACCTTGAATTGTATTGATATGGACCCAATCACAAGAGTTTGATATTCTCCTTTAGGCTCATATATAGGACAATCGATAGTTCCAACCTTGATAGTTCTCACATTAGAAATAGTATTAACTCCGCAAGCTTTTTCAATCCTCTTGGGGAAATAGACGGTGTGCTCCTTATCATCAACATTGAAAGTAACCTTTCCTTTATTGCAATCAATAACAGCCCCTGCGGTGTTAAGAAAAGGTCTCCCAAGAATAATAGACATATTATCATCTTCAGGCATTTCCAACACAACAAAATCAGTTAATATCAAGCAGTTATTAGTAACTTGAACATGAACATCCTCACATATACCAACAGGAATAGCAGTAGATTTATCAGCCATTTGCAAAGATATATCAGTAGGTATCAACTTATCTAAGTAAAGTCTATAAAGAGAAAAAGGCATAACACTAACACCAGCTCCCAAGTCACATAGAGCAGTTTTAACATAATTATTCTTAATAGAACAAGGAATAGTAGGTATACCTGGGTCGCCCAACTTCTTTGGAACTTTGCCATTGAAAGAGTAATTAGCAAGCATAGTGGAAATTTCCTCATTGGGGATTTTCCTTTTGTTAGTAACAATATCTTTCATATACTTTGAATAAGGAGGCAATTTAATAGCATCAGTCAAAGGTATTTGCAAGAATAAAGGTTTCATCCAATCACAAAATTTATTATAGTGTTCTTCTTCCTTTGATTTTAGTTTCTTAGCAGGAAAAGGCATTTGCTTTTGCACCCAAGGTTCTCTTTCATTACCATGTTTCTCAGCAATAAAATCTTCTTTAGTATACTTTTTATTTTTAGCATGCTTTTCAGGTTCTTCTTCAACCTCTTCTTTATCAGGAGTATCATTCTTATCATTATTTTTATCATGTTCATTACCACTTTCAGTTTCAACATCAGAAATAGAAATACTATTAGGATCATTAACAGGTTCAGGATTCTACAACATTCTTATGTTTCTTTTTCTTTTCTTAGAAGGAGCTCTAGGTTCAATGCGTTGAGAATCTTGTTCAATTCTTTTGGGATGTCCTTCAGGATATAGAGGATCCTGAGTAGAAACACCACCTCTAGTTGTTACTTCATATGCATGTTTTTCTTTAGAATTATTTCCTAACAAGTCATTTTGCACTTTAGTGAGTTGATCAATTTGAGTTTGAACCATATGAAAATGTTTAACAAGCATCTTAACATCATTGGAGGTTCTCTCCACAATATCATGCAATTCACTAATAGCTCGAGAATTTTCCATTAAATGATTCTCTACTCTCATATTAAAATTTTCTTGCTTAACAATATAATTATCAAACTCATCTAAGCATTGCGCAGGAGGTTTTGAATACGGAATATCTTCTCTAGTAAAGCGTTGAAGGGAATTTACCTCAATCATGGATGAAGGGGGAATTATCTCACATATATCTTCTATGGGAGGTAGATTCTTCACATCTTCAGATTTAATACCTTTCTCCTTAAGAGACTTCTTAGCTTCCCTCATATCTTCATCATTCAATTTAATCATACCCCTCTTCTTCATATTGGCGTTGGAGTTGGTTCAGCGTAGTCCAATCATCATGATTCCGGCCTATTTTAGCCAATAATTCTTCAGCTTCGTCCAAGTTCTTTTCCTGAAAACACAACCAGCACAACTATCCAGGTATGCCCTAGACTCAATGGTTAGTCCACTATAAAATATATCAAGTAAATCATGCTTTTCCAAATCATGGGCAGAGCTCTAATAAGAGAGCAAAATCTCGCCCAAGCCTCAGGCAATTTCTCTCCATCTTCCTGATCGAAATTATATATTCTCGCAAAGCAATATGTTGAGCACTAGCAGAAAGTATTTCCGGAAGAAAACATTAAGCAATTCTTTTGGACTTTTAATAGAATTAGGTGGCAAATTATTATACCAAGTTTTAGCGTCATTCTTTAATGAGAATGGAAAAATTTTAGCAAAAAAATAAGTACGCATCTTAACATCATCAGAAAACAAACTACTCAGAGTAGATAACTCAGTCATGTGTTCAACAACACTTTCTTTTTCAGTACCACAAAAGGGTGTTTTCTCAACAATAGCTATATGAGATAGATCAAGAGAAAATCATAATCTTTATCCTTAATGTTTATAGGAGATGTGGCAAATTTAGGATCAGGAGACAGTTTATATCTAACAACATGTTCTGCAAGCAACTTTTTAATTTTTCTTGCATCAGTAGTAGCATTGCATTTTTCAATAAAATCATCATCAAGTTCCACATAATCTTCATCAAGATCATCACTAGAGTATTCAAGTTCAGGTGAATTAACAGGTGTAGTAGCATTAGGAGTTTCGTATTTTCAATTTGTCTAGACCTAGCAATTGTAGCATCTAGAAAAGATCCCAATGAACCACTATCATCAAGCACAGCAGAAATATTATCAATATTATGAGAGTTTTCAGATTCAGCAGAAGTACCAGCATGTGAAGTATGTGTCGGTGAAACAAGTTTATCAATCACAGATGGTGAATCAAGAGCAGCAGAGGTACTCAGAGTTGTACCTTTTCTTGTAGTGGATGGTAATATGGCGACCTTAGTATCACGAGGTTTACCCATGATGGAGAATTTGCAGCGAACAATATCAATCCAAGTGAACTTCCAAATAAAGCTATCCCCGGCAACGGCGCCAGAAAATAGTCTTGATGACCCACAAGTATAGGGGATCGCTTCGAGGGAAGTAAAACCCAATTTATTGATTCGACACAAGGGGAGACAAAGAATACTTGAAAGTCTTAACAATGGAGTTGTCAATTCAGCACCTGAAACAGACTTGCTCGCAAGAGTTTATCAGTAGAAACAGTTTTATAGCAGAGTAGCGAAATAACGACAGAGTAACAAAGACAAGTGGTGATTATAGTAAACAGCAGGATTAAAATACTGTGATGACGGGCGTTGCATGGATGAGAGAAACTCATGTAACAATCATAGCAGGGCATTTGCAGATAATAATAAAACGGTATCCAAGTACTAATCAATCAATAGGCATGTGTTCCAATTATAGTCGTACGTGCTCGCAATGAGAAACTTGCACAACATCTTTTGTCTTACCAGCCGGTGGCAGCCGGCCTCAAGGGAAAATATGGATATTAAGGTACTCCTTTTAATAGAGTACCGGAGCAAAGCATTAACACTCCATGAACACATGTGATCCTCACATCACTACCATCCCCTCCGGTTGTCCCGATTCTTGTCACTTCGGGGCCATTGGTTCCCGACATGTGTATACAACTTGCAGGTAAGACCATAAACAATGAATATCATGATGAAATAATAACATGTTCAGATCTGAGATCATGGCACTCGGGCCCTAGTGACAAGCATTAAGCATAACAAGTTGCAACAATATCATCAAAGTACCAATTACGGAAACTAGGCACTATGCCCTAACAATCTTACACTATTACATGACCAATCTCATCCAATCCCTACCATCCCCTTCGCCTACAGCGGGGGAATTACTCACACATGGATGGGGAAACATGGCTGGTCGATGGAGCGTGGCGGTGATGATGGCGATGATCTCCTCCACTTCCCCGTCCGCGGAGTGCCCGAACGGAGACCGGCTCCGAGACGGAGTTTCCCGATGTGGCGCGTTGGAGGGTTTTGGCGATTTCGACTTCTCCCCGTGCGTTTTTAGGTCGATGCCAATAAGTAGTCCGAAGGAGGGCGTCGGAGGCCGGCGAGGGCCCCACCATAAGGCGGCGCGCCTGGGCCGCGCGGACCCCAGGCGCGCCACCTTATGGTGTGGGGCCCTCGGGCCTCCACTTGATTTGTCCTTACGCTCGTTAGTATTCGGGAAAATAGGGCCTTCGTGAAAATCCCGAGGTTTTCCGAAAGTTGGATTTCACAAAAAACGAGACACGAACAGTTCTGCTGAAAACAGCGTTAGTCCGTGTTAGTTGCATCCAAAATACACAAATTAGAGGCAAAACAATAGCAAAAATGTTCGGGAAAGTAGATACGTTTTGGACGTATCAGTGCCAAACTACAAGTTGAATCAGTACAAAGAATAGGACATTTTGACAATAGTATGGACAGTAATACAAATAATAGGACATTTTGAGAGTGTCCTGAAACCTAATCTTTATTCACCGGGAGAATACATGCATAGGAGGCAGCGGCGGCCGGTGGGAGGAGCTGGACACTGGCGGGCGGCGCCGGGCGGTCAAGCCCGAGGCCCCAAGCAGTAGAGCACGGAGCTGTCAGAGTACCTGCTTATGCTTCAGCAGCTGGGGGGAGAAAAGGGGCAGCGGGCCAGCAGCGACCGAAGTTAGGAGGGGGGGGACGAAAGGGGAGCCAGCGAACGGAGGTGCCGAGGTGGCCGGTGGGGGGAGACGGAGATTCAGCGATGCGGCCGTGGCAGGGGGTCGAATTGGAGAATCGTGTGACTCTCCCTGCCTCGCACTTGCGCTTTGCGGCTGATTTTCTAGGTCTAGTCGATGTCTAGATCAACAAACATGTCAATTGGGCTTTTTTCAAGCACTAACATTAGGGGAACAAAAAAAATCCAAAAATTCTGGATGGGCCACGGCCCCCTCGGCCCACCCGCTGGGTACGTCCATGGAGGCCACTAGACCTGCCCGGTATTAAACCCGATCGCTACTCAAACTTTTTTCCGGTCATGCATAATTCTTTATGAATTCTAGATTTCACACCGGGATCACAGAAAAAAGCATCCATGGCCGAGAAGATCATTTTACTCTCTCATTTTTGGGAGGAATATGTGGATGAGATTATGTCACGGGGTAGTTTATAATTCATCTCCATCAAGCTCATCAAAAGTACCCTCTTAACAGTGCAACATACCTATGACTCATTCAAATTAGGTAAATTACATGAAGCTTCAGTTCACCAACACTTTTTCTCTATTTGTATTGGCTCCGTCCACATTTTACCGTTGCATCATTTGTGACTAAAATCCGAGGATTTAGTGTCAACGTCACCAAATCCCACTTAGATTGACCGTTCAACATGGCTGGCATGTACACAACCACCGCAGTTGAGCTCGGTGACCCAACTCAACTCTCCTCAACCTCAAGCACATACACCAAATAGACCGATCGATCAAAGAGCCATCTATGGGAGCATCAACTGGTATCAAGCACACTAGAAGCCATAGAAAATTACGGAGGCGGCACATTTGAATCCGAGTTTAGGACTTATAAGAGCATCTCCAGTCGCGTCTCCCAAACCGCCCCCCAAAGGGATTTGGGGCGCGCCGGACAAAAAAAGAGTTCCAGCCGTGTCCCCCAAAGCCCATTTTTGTCCAGCGCGGCCCATCGGTGTCCGGCGCCCGAGCCGTCCCCGTCCAGGGACGCCCCGACGCCGGACAGCGAGGCCAAGCGCGGGCCCGACCGTCGGCGACGGAAGGCTAAAACCCGTCGCCTACCTTTGGTCAAGCGACGTTAATGGCGTCCCTGTTTTCCCAGGCGACGCAGGGACGCGTCTCGTCGTGCATGGCCGCGTGGCCGTCGCGCCGGAGTTGTGCGTGCAACCACCGCTGCCGCCGCTGTTTTAAGACGCCCTGCAGTTATCGCCGCTCATAATCCTTCTCGTCGCCGCCGCCTCCCCTCCCAGATCCTCTCCTCGCCGCTCAAAAATGTCGAGCTCGTCCTCCCCAAGATCGCGGCGACAGCTTCGGATGCGGCAGCCTCACCGTGGAGGCGTGCTGACACGCCCGTATCCGGTCCGCGGACATGCGCGCCAGCAGCGGCCGGAAGATGGCCGTGAACGGCATTGGCGTTCCGCCGCCGCCGAAGCGAAGACGGACCAATGGAGGGACGCCATCAAGGCCCGTTGGGCTCAACTCACCGCCGAGAGCAGTTGGATCCGACGTGGGCGGTCAACGACAACGACGCCTGGTGGACGACGTACTTCCGGCGAATACGACGTCGAGATGCACAGCACCGACAACCTCGTCGGCGGCCCCAACAGCTGGAACAGGGAAGGCCGCGCCCGTCTGGGCGTTGGGCGCACCTCGAACGTCATCCGCGGCCTCTGCGCTCCAGGCTGGAGATGTCGTCGCCACCCCATCTCCTCAATGGCAGCCGAGGACGACGTGCTCGTCTCACTCTTCTTCTCGGGACCGGCGCGATCGACGCCGTCTCGTCGTCCGATCGGCGCCCTACCGTCCCCGGGAGGTCGAGGAGGCCGGCGACGCCCGTCAACACGAGGCGTGGCGGTAGCGGCAGCGGGCGGCAGCAAGGAGCGCGGCGCCCTCCTCATCCCAGCCGGAGGTGAAGGAGGAGCGGGAGGAAGCGGCAGGCGGCGCTGCTGGCGCAGCAGCGGCTCATCGCCAGCAGCGACCCCGAGGACTGCTCAGGGCTGCGGGCGGCGTTCTTGGCGTCCATGGACGACAAGGACGCCTGGAGGGCGACCTGGACGCGGCGATCGCCATGTCCATCCGCGACTCCGGCAAGCCGCTGGTGGACCTCACCGACGACGGCGAGGCAGGACCAAGCGGCTTGGTGAAGGACGAGCCCGTGGACGAGCCCGTCGACGAGCGCGTCAAGCAGGAGGTCTTCACCGACGAGATGTACAACTTCCAGCAGTACTACGACGCCTTCGGCCGCCGCAAGTGGTTCTAGATTAGGTTTAGTTTTAAAGTTAGTCAAATTTCGTTCGAATCTATGTAAGTTTGGACGAATCTAATCGAATCTAGTTAAGTTTAAAATTTGCGAAATTTTGTTTGGGGGACGCGACTGGGAGCGACGTCCCCCAAACGCGGCACGAACGAAACACGTCCCCGAAACGCTCAATCCGGCGCGGTTTGGAGGATGGTTTGGGGGACGCGGCTGGAGATGCTCTAAGCGGTGACCGATTGAGTCCATTTGCAATCTTCGTTTTTTTCTTAATGAGTTTAAACCATCTTTCACTTGTTTTGTGCAGCTAGGCACTTCTGACCCTTCTATGTACTTGAGAGCCATGTCACGATGTACTATATGATCTTTAGTTTTGTACATTGGACTGTTCAAGTGGTAGGTGAGATTACTCATTCGATTTTCCATGTTTGAAAAAAAAGGGGTGGAAGAATTAAAAGCGCAGAGCCCATGTGCCCTTCCTCCTTCCTCCTTCCGTCTCTGTTTACCACGCCCAACGACTCCGCTTCCCCATCCCACCACCACCCTCCGCTTCATTGCCCTTTCCTTTCTTGGCTTCCCACTCTTTTCCCCTCCAGGAACTCCGCCCAAGCGAAGCCATCGTCGCCAAGAACTCATCAATCAAGTCAAGAAGCCAAGAAACCCCGCCGCCGCTCTGCGCTGCTCCGCTCCAGGTGAGAATGGACGAAGCCCCTTCTTCATCCTCCCTCGATGCCGCCGCCCTCGAGCATTGGCTTAAAACCCTCAAACCCCTGTTTCTTTCCTTTTCAGGAACATTTACTTTTTTTCTTGTGTGTGATGCCGGGTTCCTTTACCTATTTCTTGGTTGTGGTTTTGTGGTCTGGTTCGAGGACCCAACGGCCCGCCGCAAAATCTCTCCCCTTCTGTGCTCGTTTGTGCGTGCGTTATTGGACCTGGCTATGGGGGATTTCATCTCTATCCGTTCCGTAACCCCCGTGTTGTACTTCGATTCCTAGTTCTTGTACTTTCCTCGATCCCTTTCTTGGGAGCTCGATTCTTGAAAATTTGGCCATTTTCTGAACTTTCTTGGCGCTGCGTGTTGTTCGGAGGAAACGAGGGATTGCAGGGAACACACAAATGTGGACATTCTGAATGTGAGGGGATTGGGGGCCCAATTTTACCTCCCTGTGTTATCAGTGAACCTGAGCCTTTGGGAACGTGTTAATTTTTCTTCTTCCCGGCTGCTCTGATCTGTAATTTGGGGGGGAGCCTTGGAAACACAAACGCTCATGCATGCCCAACTTGTCTTGTGGCTTACTGTAGCTTAATTAATTGCAATACCACTCTTGTTAGACATTTGCTGGAGCAGGAACCTATTTTTGGATGGGACGATTGATTGTGTGCGTAAGCGCGTCCTTCAATTTCTACAAGAGCCTTGTGGAATACAGACGCCAGGCCTTGTAAATGCTGCATTTGTAGAGTTATCCACACCCATCTTACTGAACCACATAACTTACAGATTATCAATCTTTCTGAACCTTGTTGGAACAGGAATCAATGTTAGGACGGGGTGATTAACTGTTTCTGTAGGCTACCGAACTGCTGAGCACTATCATACTACTGAATACAGATTACTGAGTCTCATCAAGTTCGTGCTATGCCTTGTTTATTTATTTAACTGGTTTGTAAGGAATGTGAGATGAACTTACTCATTGGCTGAGTGACTTAACATGTACTCAGATTCTTTTGGTCTCTTGGTTTGTATGTTAGGCGTCATTCTAGTATTGCTCATCTATTTGGCACTGCATCTTTGACTTTCTGTAATATTTACCACAAGCATTTCATAATGTCACTTAATGAACACGTTTGCACTTGTTTATTTCTCTCTAGGTTGCTGGGCTTTCCATGTTCTTTCGCAATGGACTATACCTCGGATGGAGATTCTGAGCTTGAAGCTTATGGGTCTGACACTTATGCACTTCTGCTGTCAGGAGATATACAAGTGATGAATGATGAGGGCTTGTACAAATGCCCCTTTTGTTCGGATGAAAAGGATGACTATAACAAATATGATTTACTGCAGCATGCCCTTGGTGTGGGGGCTGCACATGATCAGCAAGTGAAAGAGAAGGTAGACCATCGAGCCCTCGCCAAGCATTTGAAGGATGATGAACCAGCTAAATCGCATAGCCCACTCCTGCAGCCAATTGTTATAGATCCACAGCCTCCTCAACATAACAGAGATGACCTGTTTGTCTGGCCCTGGATGGGTATCATAGTCAATATGCCTTCTGAATATGTTGGAAAAAGTGCAAACCGGCTGAAGGAGCATTTCTCACGTTTTTATCCTGTGAAAGTGCACCATGTGTACAGTAAAGGTCGCCCTACAGGAAATGCTATTGTTGAGTTTGGGAAGGACTTAGTTGGTTTTAGAAATGCACTAACATTTGAGAATCAATTTGAGAAGGAAGGGTATGGGAAAATAGGCTGGCAGGAAAAACAGCATGGAGGGCCAGAGCCTTTTGGATGGATCGCTAGAGCAGACGATTACAATGCTCCAGGAGCAATAGGGGATTTTCTAAGAAAAAATGGTGATCTGAAGACGGCTGACGGTGTTGAGGATGAAGAAACAATGAAAAATAACAAACTTGTGGCCAGTTTATCTTTTAAAGTTATTGAAACTGATATGCATATACAAGAACTTAAATCTGTGTATCAGGAGAGAACTGCGTCACTGAAAAGAATTATGGAGCAGAGGGAACAGCAGCTACAGTCATACAATCAAGGTGCGTCCTAATCTTCTGGTAATTTACTTATTATATATGTCAATGTCAACTAACTATTTGCACACACAGGTTTCTTTCCTCTTTAGAGTATGCCGCGTTCTTTAAGTGATATGAGTGTCGGACTTATGTTTTTAATTTCATGTGTATTAGAAATCCAAAAGATGCAACAGCTTTCTGTTGAACATACAAAAGCGATTGTTGACGAGAACAAGAAGCTAAGCCTGGATCTTCAGTCTATGACGCATGAGCTTGATGTAAGGTCCAAACAAATTGATGAGTTGGCTGCACAGACTGATTGTGACAGAAGAAACCTTGAATTGGAGAAGCAAAGGGTGAGCCATTTTTTTGTCTCTGTATTACATTTTTCAGTCAACCAGAACTACGATGGCTTGTAAGTTAGTGTACTGTGTAGCTTCTCTGTTCATATATTTTTTTTTACAGCAGTCGACTACTATCTTAACTTCAACTGGTACTCCTCAAAATGAAACAAGTTTAGTTAGCTCCACCAAAAAAATTCAGTTATGATCGTCGCTGACTTGAGGAACATTGGGAGTCTACTTTTTGTTCCTATCATGGAGTAGAACTTTCGGTGTTTGGATTACAGAACTAGCATGCTAGTCCCTGAAGTTCGTTTTTAAAAAAGGTCAAACCTCCCGGCTTGTGCATCCGGGAATGCAAGTGTATGTGCAACTTTAATGTGTACATTTTTTGTAGCAGAGTAACGTTCTCCTTCAAAATTTAATAGCATACTATTTTGGAAATAAGTAATAACACAATATTGTGAAGGCCATTCAATAGGCAATGCTCTGCAAGGTTACTCCTAATATACAAAAAAAGATCTAGGATATTTGTTTTCTCTGCATGATTTGCTTTGTAAATGTTGTCCTGAGCTCGGCGGTGTCTTTAGTTCCTTGAAATGCTTTGTGAGGGCATTGAAAATTTTGTTTCGATATTATGATCTTTTGATTGCAAGAATGAGAAAAATATGTTATGAAAATTGACTTGTAAAGAAGTAATAAACTTCAAAAGGACATCATTTGTATGAATGGCAAGCATGACTATGTGACTTGACAAAACTGGTGGAGAACATGGTAGGTCGTCAAAGTGAAAAAAATAAAAGAAATTGGTGGTAATTGTACAGGGAAACTGTTCGTGTTTAGCTTTATTACTGGAGGCGGCATGAATGAAATTAATGAGTGCCGCTCAGAGCAGCATGGGGGTTGGAGTGTTGCTTAGGAGCCTTGCTAATTTTGAATCTGCCAATGATTGGGTCCTATATGGCATGCTTCCTCGAGTTTATTCATTCTTGTATAAAATTTTAAGTTTTCGCCTTTTGCCACACATACCCCAGGTGCAATTTACCTTTTTTATTTTATCTTTTTAGTCTAATTAACTAGATATACCTTTTAATTCAATCATAGTTTGGATCCACTAAATTGAGGGTGTGATTATTTTATATTTACTTATGAGAACATGTATAACATATTTTGTTTGAATTTTCAATCTGCCAATGATCATGTCCTTTTGGCAGCGACATATGTTTGCATATTTTTCACTATGTATATATTAATGCTCAACTAAGACATGGTATCCATCTCAAATAAGTAGAAAAGTGTAGGTTCGAGTCTGTAATCTGTTTGGTTTCCAATACGTGTAGGGGGTTCTTTTTTTGTGCGTAGAGGTATCAGTGCTTGGTGGGACAAGCCTTTGGGTATGTGGGATCCTGTATTATTAAATTCAAGGTTTATGTTTTAATGATACTGTAATTAGTTGTGCATTATTTTGCTTGTCCGTGTGATTTTCTAGCCTTCCATTATTTTTCCTGGTAGATCTGTCATGGTCTTTTAGTATAGATTAGATGTAACTGAATCAACCATCTTAGTTTGACAACATATTAGCTGAAGAATGCAGAATGTAATTAGACCACTTTATGTAAAATGTCATTCGACTTGTGCCTTATTTCTACAGAATGCAATGAAGTTCAATCATCTTACGCTGGCAGAACAGGAGTATCAGAAAGCTGATGAAAATGTTCTAAAGCTTGTTGAACAACACAAGGTTAGTCCCTGTTGAGCTAATATGTGTTAACGCTGTTTTGTTTTCAACGATACATGTTTTGACGATGCCTTCCTGTAAAATGCAGAGAGAAAAAGAAACTGCTTTAAACAATATTAAGAAGTTGAACGAAAAGCTGCATCTGACACACAAACTTCAATTGGATATAAAGCACCTGACGGGAAAATTGGAAGTGATAAAGCTCACACCAGGCAATGAAACTTCAGAATCGGGGAAAAGAATAGCGGAACTGACAGAGGAGCTGCGTGATAAGATCGAGGAGATGGATTATACAGAAAACTACAACCAAGATCTAATCGTACAAGAAAAAAAGACTGCTGTTGAGTTGCAAGAAGCTCGGAAACTGGCGATAGATGTATGCTAGTTCTTTTGCTTTACTGTGTAATTTCCATGAGTACACTTGTTTATGTGTATTCATGCTTTGTTCAATTGCAGGCAATACAGCGTTTTCCTGGCCAGACCAGTGACCAAGCACACATAGGCATCAAGATGATTGGTGAGCTTGACTTGAAAGCATTTTCAAATGTGTGCAGGAAATTTTTTCCTAAAGATGATGCCGAAGTTGAAAGTGTTAAGCTTTGTTCAAAGTGGCAGAATGAAATTAGCAATCCAAACTGGCATCCTTTTGTGGCTGCTATGGTGAACGGAAAAGAGTCGGTATGAATCTTTGTCCTTTTCTTACCATAGACCTGAATTAGTATGTAGTAGCATACTTTTTTTTTGTGGGGGATGTAGTAGCATACCTACTATTGTCAAACTTGAAAATTATTGAAATTTCTCACCGTGTTTTCATCTGTTGCTCCTTTCATCATTTTATTCATGGAAATAAAATCTTTTATTGCAAAAATTGGAATCCTTGTTGAGTATTTAGTCACTCAATGGGGCTTTATATAATGACTGAACTGTAGCCAGTGGATGCTATTGTTTACACATATATCACTTGGAAATATTATAACTGAACACAGGCGGAAACAACGCTACACAGTCTCTTGTCTGCAAGGGTTACCTGTGGATCAATTTCTGAACAGAGGGAATCCTATATAAAATGCTTTATTTGATATAGTTTGACCGAAGTAACACATTGCACATTTTTCCCCGAAACGGAGGCCATGCCACAGCCTCTGCATCAATCGATGCATGCGGCTTTCTTTATTATTTTATTCAACACATTGCACATATTTCTGTCTTTCTATTGGCACTCAAAATCGATAGTAGAGATCTTCCTTTCTGTACTCAAGTGGCTGCTGTCTCGTCCTTCCTCCTATACATAGAAATTACTGAATCATGGTGTGCGCTATTGTGTGAGGTTTTTTTCCACAAGTCTTATTGATGAAGCTGAGCAGATAGATTGCACCAGGAAGGTTTTGTAAATTTGCAACCTAACATATTGAATTCAGAGTAGCATAGGAACAAGAGCCGAGTCCAGTCTTTACACAACATATGATGAGCCTAATCTTCTTAGCAATCCTTATCACTACATATATATTTAGCGTCTGCGCAATCTCCAAGTGCTAACCCTTTATTGCACTTGCAACTAACTTACTGGTTAATACTTTTCAATTTCTGTTAATTGCTTCTTCACTCATTAGGATTGGTGATGCTGCACGTGGTGCATATTTTTGTGCAGGAAGTGATCAGGGAGGATGACAAGAAGCTCCAGGAACTGAAAGAGGAGTACGGTGAGGAAGCCTATACTGCAGTGACAACGGCGCTGACCGAGCTCAATGAGCACAGTAGCAGCGGCAGCAGGGTTCCTTTCCCCGAGATGTGGAACTACAAGGAGGGGAGGAAAGCGAAAACAAAGGAAATTGTCCAGCATGTCATCAAGCTGGCCAAGGCGAGCAAAAAGGGGCGTTGAGTAGCTCAGTACTATATGGCTCCTCTATCGTTGAACCGCAGATAGAACCCTATATATGTTTGATTATGTATTAAGCAACTAAGTAGAGTGGAAACATAACCCGATGCATTTTGGTGGAGCTACCTATTTCTATCTGCAGTAGGTAAAGTCGGAAGCAGCTACATTGTCCATGACTGGACAGTCTGCTTTTCTTCTGTTAGTGTCGTATATGGGATGCCACTTAACTGGTTACGTATTGGTTCAACGTAACTATATGATGGATTTCTCAAAAAAAAACTTTATGATGAATTACGATGTGGACTGATATGTTGTTTCCCTTTCTTGACATATATCGTGGTTAGCATTTTGTTAAATTAGGGAGGCATGAACACAGGATTTAATTCCCTGATAATGATGCATATGAAATGCCCAATCATTCATTTCTAACAATGTGGTGCTTTAGTTCTTACCAGCTCCAGGTCTTACATAGTTCGATTCTTCATCAGTATGACTGCTAGTGTACACCTGTGATCAAGCAAACAGTCTCGGTTCTTCATCAGTAGGACTGCTGGTGTACACCTCTGATGAGGACAAACAAAGCCTGGGCCTCCAGAGTCCATCCCCGTGTCGAAGGCATCTGGGCCTTCTACTAAGAGCCTTCTACTAAGAGCTGCTTGGCGTGGCAGTTCTATTCCACCAATGGTGTCATCCTGGTGGTTTTCCCTCGCTATCGTGTCCGATGAAAAAGATAGGTTGCTCATGGCTAAGTCGTAGAGATGAATGGCGCAAGCCGATTGGAGATCCTTAGCGTAGACGCAGGGGTCTTATTGAGCGGGAATTAATGGCAGCGGAGATACCCCGCAGTTGCTCTTTCGCGGCGGTTCGCGCGCCGATCAATGTGGTTGCCACTCCGCTGGGTGCGCTTCCCGGCAGTTGTTGTGCTTACATACGGCTGGCTCGAGCTAGGGTCGCTGGGTCGCTGCCAGGCGTTCCCGTGGGACAAGCGAGTGGACGCTCTGCGCGACCGCATAGCGTCCACGGAGATGCAAACGTGTTGCATATTTGGACCGTGTTTGCATCTCCGTGAACGGCCGATCACTATGTGTTGCCCCGCTAGAACATGGTGTCGCTTTTTTCAATAGGACAGATGCAAGTGTCCGCTCGGCGTCCGTTTACGTCTTCCTGTTAGAGATGTCCATAGGAGCATCATCACTCCCTCGATAGGACGTCCGGTGAAATAGTTTTTTTTTTCGGTATGTAGGACGTCAGTCAGCGTGGATGTAGTTATGGCTAGTGTCGACGTCTAGCCGTTCACCCCATACATCCTCGTATACTAGTTTTGATATAATTTAAATTTAAAACAACAGATGAAAGACAATAATTTATTACAAGTCAACAAATTATAGAAATAATTTCAACAAATTAACATAGTAAATAAATAATTTAAGTTCAACAAAGCACACAAATAATGTATCAAGTTTGAATCACAATGGCAGACAGATAAACATGCTAGGCGGCTCCTTTGAGCCTCCAGAAATGCTCCACCATATCATCTTGCAGTTGGTGATAATTATTTGTGTCTCGAACTTTTTAAGGCCTGTCGAGAAAAGCAAAAACGCGGGTGGCACCTGATGATCAACATCGACCAATCCGCTCAAATGGTTTAGTGTCAAACACTAAATATTCCAGATCACTCCCAATAATCATGTCGTGCATTCTCACACAAGAAATCATGACCTCCCACATCCGATATTTCGACCATCAGAGCGGCAAGCACCTCCTCGTCGTCCGGGTCCATCACCTTGGCAAACCGCCGAGCACTTGGCGTGCAAGGTGGATGCGGGATGGAAACATAGTATGGTTGGCTGTGTGGCGGTGGGGGAGACAACGGGATGGTGCGGGTTGCGGAAAAGTATATGCGGCGATCTATGGTGTGGGAGGGGTGGTTGCAGCGGCGATCTAGGGTGCATGAGGCAGTTGGAGGTGGAAAGGGCGAGATGGGGAGGGTTTTCTGCTAGTCTCACCGAAAGGGCTGGCCTGTGACGTTATTTCGTTTATCCGGCGCCCCCGCCAGCCCCTCCATCCGTGGATTGGGTTCGGCCTGGGCCACCGAATGAGAAGTTGGGCAATGCCGACACAAAAACAAAATGGGGGGGGTGCGGGTGGAAGTGATTTTTTTTACCGGCCATTTTTCCGTTGGGCCTTGGGGGTAGAGAGTGGAGATGCTCTAATAGGCAGATGATGTTGGCGTGGTACGTTACGTTTGGGAACCCCAAGAGGATGTACAGCTTTAAGTTTGTCTCAAACCAAGGTTATCGAACCAGTAGGAGTCAAGGAACACGTGAAGGTTGTTGGTGACAGAGTGTAGTGCGACGCAATATCAGGGATTCCGGCGCCAACGTGGAACCTGCACAACACAATCAAAGTACTTTGCCCCAACGCAACAGTGAGGTTGTCAATCTCACCGCTTGCTGTAAACAAAGGATTAGATGTATAGTGTGGAAGATGATGTTTGTTTGCGAACAACAGTAAAGAACAAGTATTGCAGTAGATTGTATTTCAGATGTAAAGAATGGACCGGGGTCCACAGTTCACAGTGGTGTCTCTCCCATAAGATAAATGGCATGTTGGGTGAGCAATTACAGTTGGGCAATTGACAAATAAAAGGCATAACAATGCACATACATATATCATGATGAGTACTATGAGATTTAATCAGGGCATTACGACAGTATAGACCGCTATCCGGCATCTATAAAAAGTCCACCTTCAGGTTATCATCCGACCCCTTCCAGTATTAAGTTGCAAACAACAGACAATTGCATTAAGTATGGTGCGTAATGTAATCAACAAAAATATCCTTAGACAAAGCATTGATGTTTTATCCCTAGTGGAAACATCACATCAACAACCTTATAACTTTCTGTCACTGTCCCAGATTCAATGGAGGCATGAACCCACTATCGAGCATAAATACTCCCTCTTGGAGTTACAAGTATCAACTTGGCCAGACCCTACTAGCAACGGAGAGCATGCAAGAACATAAACAACATATATGATAGATTGATAATCAACTTGACATAGTATTCAATAATCGGATCCCAACAAACACAACATGTAGCATTACAAATAGATGATCTTGATCATGATAGGCAGCTCACAAGATCTAACATGATAGCACAATGAGGAGAAGACGATCATCTAGCTACTGCTATGGACCCATAGTCCAGGGGTGAACTACTCACACATTGATCCGGAGGCGATCATGGCGATGAAGAGCCCTGGGAGATGATTCCCCTCTCCGGCGAGTGCGGAGGCGTCTCCTAATCCCCGAGATGGGATTGGCGGCGGCATCATCTCTGGAAGGTTTTCCGTATCGTGGCTCTCGTGCGGGTTTCGTGACGAAGGCTTTAAGTAGGCGGAAGGGTAGAGTCGGGCGTCACACGAGCCCCTGCAGGGGCCGTGCCACTGTTGTGTCGCGCCTCGTCGCCACCCCGTTCCCTTCGGTCTTGGAAGCTTAGTGGAAAAATAAGACCACAGGCGTTGATTTCATCCAATTCGAGAATATTTCTTCGTAGGATTTCTGAAAGCCAAAAAAAGCAACTGGCTCTTCGGCATCTCGTCAATAGGTTAGTGCCAGAAAATGCATAATAATGACATATAATGTGTGTAAAACATGTGAGTATCATCATAAAAGTAACATGGAACATAAGAAATTATAGATACGTTTGAGACGTATCAGCAGACGACGCAACTGCCACGGCTTGCTGCTGACGAGTGACGATGGCGATTGTGCCGGCAAGCACCTCCGACAGCGTGGAACATCTTGTAGACTAAGAATTAAGCTAACGGTTTTGTTAGCTGAGAACTAAATTCATGCTCAGTCAAGTTCTACACGAAAAATAAGGACGTCCAAAATTAAGTTCGCAAGCTGAGAACTAAATTCATGCTGAGAACTAAACTGAGGTCATCCAGAATTAAGCTAACGTTTTTTTTAGCTGATCCAGGGTTGTAAAGGCATGTACAATGGTAGAGAAGACACGTATTATCTTAGTAGTCCATATCATCTAAAGAGCATAATAAATATAATGCATTATCTGTTATTGTCATCTCTTGCAATAAATGATAATTAATTAGTTATAGTAGGAAATTATGTGTCTAAGGGAAGATAATTCGTACAGTGGGAAAAATAGTCTTCTCTTATTTCGTAAGAGATCATCCCTTAGCTAAGGAAAGACAACCTTCTCTCTCTTCATTCTCTCTCCTCCAACTAAGCAAAAATCTGACGTGGCATCCGTAAGAGAAGCTGACATCACCCCATTGAACGTGCCCTAACCGCAAGTAGCTAATAGGGAGGAACGAGAATAAATGCGCCTGAATCAGCTTGCAATCTATTCAAGTCGCAAGAAAAATAAGGTTCAATCAGCTGCTGATCCGCAAGATCGAGCAGAAAAAGAAACGTGGCATGCATGGGGTGTCTCCGATCCACGTGGATCTGAGGAATATTTCAGCGTACCCTAGTGGATTGACGGGGCTTGGCCCATCCAAAACCAGTCTACCGAACATTGTATGAAGTGTTTCAGGGTGTTATATAGCGTTGGCCTGAAAAAAAAAACATCTCAAAACCTTTGAATTCCTGCCTACCGAACGAGGCCTTAGGGTGGGGCACGCCCCACCCGTCACCCTGTTGGCTCCACCCACCCTTAAGCTAATTTGGCTAAGAAATAACAAAACCGACTAAATAAATATCGCACACACATACACGATGACACGCACACCCGAAACACAACCTATTCATACACTCGGGAATCGCGAGACGCGACGGCCGGCTGCCTCGGCGTAGCCTGGCCCGTCGGCGTAGCGGGACGCCGACGGCAGGCCTCCCGGCATCATCCGCCGGTCCGGTAGCTCGCCGTCGGCGTACGTCGGCTCGGCGTCGTCACCTACGCCGACGGGTGAGCCCCTCGGCGTCTCTGCCCTCGGCCTGTCCTGGCGGCGCGTCGTCACCGTTAACGGCGCGTCGGCAGACGCCGACGGCAACCCCCTCGGCATAGAGGCAGCGGCCCGGCGACGAACGGGCGACGTGGCGCGAGCTGGTGCTGCCAGGTGGGCGTCTACGCCGAGGGCAACCCCCTCGGCATAGAGACGTGCATGGCATGGCCACGTGGCGGCCGTCCAGACGCATAGTCTACGCCGACGGTATTGCCGTCGGCATAGACCTGACCATATGGTCCATGTTAGTGTCTATGCCGACGGCAATGCCGTCGGCGTAGGCCTTGCAATATTTTTTTTTTCTTTCTCCAGTTTCTGTTTCTGTTTCTGTTTCTGTTCCTGTTGCAATTCAAATTCAATTCAGCAGGTCCAATTCATCCAAAATCGACCAAATTCGCCATAATTCACCAAAATAGCATATAATTCACATAGTAGCATACATGGTGCACATAGTAGCATACAAGCGGAGAGCGGAGAGTGCCATGTCATAGTAGCATACATAGTAGTAGCAAGCAACCTAGTTCTAAGCTGACTAGCGGAAGGACCCGGGCGGGGTGTGTCCGCCCACATCGTTGGCGAAACGAGCAGCCCGGGGTTGCGCTCGGTAAAGCTCGAGAAGAACCACCTGGAGAAGGACCGGTGGTATGCCTAGGAGAAGTCGACGGAGAGGCACCGGGAGTAGTCCCAGGAGTAGTCGACGGGGAGGACACGCCCAGGAGACCGACCACCTTCATGAACCGGTGTGACCTCGCACCGGCGTGCCTGTTCCCGGACCATCCCGTTCCCTACGTGTTCCTACATGTAGCAACTTGCGAGGCAAGGAAATGGTAACTACGGTTTGGCAAATAGCTTACCTCCGGTGTGGATCCGTAGTAAGTCGCAGCAGCTGCCCTCGATGGCATGATAGGCATGTCCCCCGCCACATAACTCGGGCGGTGGCGTGTAGACATAGAGATCATCATTTCCTGTAGAATGGGTTACAAGTTAGGCTTTGCAGAAATAAAGCATCAAGCGAAACTTGTCATCTACTTGTGAGAAGAAAGATTCGGACTTACTCCTATCACGCCATGTAGCCGTATTCTGCCTATTCCACTGGGCAGCGGCCTGCGATCACGCTTCATTGCAGGCCCGAAGGCCGCCTGAAGTCAGGCTACAATTTCGAAAAATGAATCTCGTAAACACTTAGCCATGTAGGAAGGAAAACCGGAAAGAGGATGAAAATGAGGAAACTTACATCGTAGGCGGGTGGACGAGCAGGCCGTGGACGAGGCTGGGGGCTGTCGGTGAGGGTATGCGAGGCGCGTGTAGCTCGTGGAGTGGGTAGGCTTGACCACCTTATTCATCAAGGGAAACGGCCATGCGGACGCCCGTGCCCCGACAGGACCAACGACTCCTCGTCGACCCGGAATGGTCAAGGGGTCATCCACCTCGGGGCGACGAGACTTGACCATGTCGTAGTCCTCCTTGGCGGCCTTGGCATTGCCGTAGTACTGTGGCTGAGGCAATGCGGGATTGGGCTTCTTCTCCGTCCGCATCATGTCATATATCTGGGCATCATGAAGCACCACCCCAGGTGGTGCCTCGGCCACCTGCATCGCGAAAAGAAAAGTTAGCGTACCACAAATGAGACATGGCGGGAAATGAATGAAGGTCGTTCCATGTATATACATACCTTTTTCCCCTTGAAGCGGGTGTAGTCGCGGTTTCCCGCGCAGTGTGTGCCACCGGTGCCTCAGTTCTCCATGTTCCGCCTCGACACGGCTGCAATCTCCCTGAGCCACCTCGCCCTAATCAGCTCCTCCCATGCCTCCCTATGCTGCTCGGCCCACTCCGGACAAACCTGAAAACGCAATACTCAGCTCAAGATAATTCAATGAAAACTTAGCAGCAATGTAGAATCTCATTGACATTTTACTCCCGACATGTACTCCTCAATGGTCATTGCCCATTCCTCCGTAGGCTCGTTACCAACATAGTACTCCTTCTTGACCATCTTACCCTTGTTAGCCCAGAAGGCACTAGCGCTCTTTGGTTGTACCACTGCTGCGGTGTCAGCCTCTCGCAAGCGCCACGCAAAGTGAGACGCTGCGTGTCATGCTCCGGGTCCACACGATAGAAGCACTTCAATCATGCATAAATCAGTTGTGAAAGTCATGAGTTAGCATTAGGGTCATCAACTATGAACGGTGCTCGAGAAATATATGCCTTACCCAGAACTTGGTGGTCACAGCCTCGGCAGCTGTCGCGAAGCCTACGGGGGGCATCCTCATAGTCCGCCCAAGTAGTGGCTAGCTTCGTCGGGGACCGTGCTAAGGAGTGTATCTGCCGGGCCAGAACTTCTTAATCGAGCCCCAAGCAAGCTGTTAGGCATGCGGGGGGCTTGGCATCCCATGTCCAGTTGCTGCAAATAAATCACACATTAGTACACGAAATTGTTTATTATGCCCAAGATGAAAATACATGTTCGAAATTTCTGAAGTAGTACACTTACTCATCGCTAGAAGGAATGATAAGGGCCTTGTCATCATGGGTCTTCGGCTCCTTCCTCGCCTCGGGGACTCTAGCTTCTCCACGAAGCTTCAAGGGCTTCGGCGCACCCCCATCCTCCATCACCTCCAACTCAGCCCTAGAGTCCGACTCGTGTGTAGACTCCGTCTCCATCTCCACCTCCCCACTAGACGGACCCTCTAGGTACAACTCAGGAGCCACGTCACCAGAAGCGGAGGGTGGCTCGTCAAAGTCCATGTGTACCCCGCCGCCACCTCGTCCTCCACCTCATCCTCCTCGTCCTCGTCCTCGACCTCCACCTCGTCCTCCTCGTCCTCGTCCTCCATCGGTACCATCGGCGTAACGCGGATTTTGCACCGGGGCTCGATCACTCCGTCTAGTGGGTCTAGGAATATTCCTCTTCACCTGCGCCAGCGTCTTAAGCAAGCTCTCGGAGTCTGCCTTGCCGCTGCTCATATTGTCCAGTCACCTGCATTGAGAAGAATAAAACAGTTAAGCACAAAGACATATTATATGAAGATACTAAGAATAAAAGGCACAATGCAATTAAGAAGCATGTTGACATAATAAAATGAAGATACTAAGAATAAAAGGCAAAATGCAATTAAGAAGCATGTTGACATAATAAAATGAAGATACTAAGAATAAAGGCACAATGCAATTAAGAAAGCATGTTGACAAATAAATACTAAGAATAAAAGACCCTCACCAGCCATCATCGCTCTCACGCTCACTCTCACGCCCGGTGACTTTTCCCGTCGAAAGATTAACTCCCTTACTCATATTCGAGCAATAACCATCCGGGAACATCACGACGTATTTGAGCCACGCGAATGCCTCCTTCTTTTGGATGGAATCAAGGCAGAAGTTGGCATGCGGCTTGAACCAATTCTTTTGACGGCCAATAGGACGCTTCATGTGTAATTTTCCCTATCACAGAGGATCTCAATATCGACTCTAGCCTTGACATTATCCTTTGACTTCCCGGGAATGTTCAGGCATGTGTGAAAGACGGACTCCGCGACATTCTTTACAGTGTGCATCACATCGATGTTATGCGGAAGTTCGAGGTCCTTGTAATACTCGAGCTTCGTTAAAGCCGCCTCGTGAGTCCAGTTGTGCGTTACACCATATCCCTCAAATTGATGGCCAGTTGGCGTCGCTGCCGGCACGAGCTCGGCTTCAACAAGTGTACCATCAAACTTCGGCACATCTTTTTTTCATGCACAACTTTGCCCTTCTTGAAGTTCTTTTTGTCTTCTCTAAACGGATGCCTCCTTTTGAGGAACCGTCGATTCGTGTCAAACGCAACATACTTGCGACCCTTCTGTAGCCAAAGGAACTCAAGCCGGTGTCTGCACACTAGGCATGGCCTGTACACCACATGTTAGGGCGTACCCGGGCATGTCATGCATGGTATACTGCAACCAAACTCTCATGCAGAAGTTTGTCTTCGATGCTCGGTCGTGCGTCAATGTCCCGTGGTGCCAAGAGTGGTTCAAATCTTCCACAATCGGCTGCATGTAGACACTCAAATTCTTCCCCGGGTAATGAGGGCATGGAATGATCAGCGACAGAAACATGGTCTTCCTCGTCATTAGGACTCCGGGAGGGAGATTAAGCGGAATAACAAACACGGGCCAGCAACTGTAATTGGCGAGACTTGACCATGCGGACGCCCATGTTGCTATCGCAATTCTGACATTCCGAGCCTCGGCTGCCTTAAGGCGGTGTTTTGTATCGAAGTTCTTCCATGCCGTACCATCGGATGGATGTCCCATCTTCAACTTCTTGTTTTCGTCCACGAATCTCTTCCCATACTTGTGCCACGTCATCTGTTTGGTTGTCTCCTCGTGCATGTAAAGCCGCTGGATTCTTTTTATGAATGGGAGATATCGAAGAATCGACTTTGCGGTGCTTGACTGCCTCACCTGACCATCCTTTCCCGTTACCTCTTCATACCTAGACTGCTTATAGATGGGACAGTACTTGTCCTCCGCATACTGTCTCCAAAATAGAACGCAGCCTTTCGGACAACAGTCTATCCTTTGATAATCCATGTTGAGGTCCTTCATCATTCTCCTCGTCGCGTGCAGGCTTTGCTTTGAGGCAGACAATGATCTTTGGGCAACATGTTACCAGTTGTTTTCAGACTTGCTTCAAAGCCCTCACGGGTGGTGGTATGCCGGGCCTTATCCGGCTAGACATTGGGAGGTGTATCAGTGAAAATGTGACGCCCTCGTACGAGCCTCTTAACGCGCAATCATATCATAGAAGCCCAACTGATTTAGCTCTGGTTCCTCCGGTTACGGCGAGCGCCTCGGGTTGTGGCGCCTCGATTCAGCGGCGAAGATCAGGACATCGGCATGGACGAGATCATCTAGAAAGTCTCTAACTCCATCGTACGCATTGTGCCGCATCACCTCACCTCTATCACGTTCGCGCTCATCAAAGTCGATTTCCGTGACGTACCCATGCATATACCCATATTGCAGAAGGTGTCTATACATTTCATCCTTCCCACGACGTTGACGCTTCACGCAGCGAACACAGGGGCAAAGTGCCCGAACCAGCCCCTTTGTACCACGCGCTAACTCATTCACTAGAAAATGGGTCTTCCTTGTCCACTCATCTTGTTTTCTCAGTCGCACTAACACGCTCATTGTACATCCATCCATTATCAGCCATCCTCTGCTTTATTGGGAGCTAAACCACAAACATAGCATTTATATCAAATAGGAAATTAAATGCATCATTTTTTTACCGGGCGAAACACATGCATCAACCTACATCTCTACTAGGTGGGCTCCTAGCAGCCGCCAGATCCGTAGTTGGCTACATTCTCCATGCTCTACCCCGGTCCAAGTCAGGGCCCAAGCGACACCTCCCGCTGCTCTCCCGATACACGTCTCGGCAAAAATCCGAGAGGATGTGCATCCGAAGAACAACGGGGAGGCGCTGCCCCGACTCGGACCGGAGTAGAACATGGAAAACGTAGACAACTGCGCATCCGCCCGGCTGTCCCGTAAATGCACTTAGCGTTACGGTTCAAAATATCTTCGGACCACTAATGCATGTTATCAGCATGCTTGTCGCGGACGGAAATGACAACACCCTAGGTTACGCAACTGGACTTGGAAAATGAATCTAGTGACATAAGAAAATGCGGAGAAGGGGAGGCGATGTTTTAGCTCACCCTCGGCGGACGGAGAGAATCGCGTGGCGATGTCGAACGTGGAGGTGGCGATGTCGGTGGCCGGAGCGAATCGCGTCAAGATCCCGGGTCGTCACGTCGGGGTGCTCACGCCGGTGCCTATTTAAAGCAATAAACAAAATAGTCAGCTAACTAACTACCAATGGTTACTAACTAACAACAACACAACTGACAGCAACAAATTAACAAAAAAAAATGTGTCACCTTTGGCTCTCCCATGGAAGGCCAGAGCGGTGAGGAGTCGCTGCGGAAGGAGGGCAGGCGGTGTGCACGGGAGAGGGCAGCTGCCGGCGTCTTTGCGAGAGGAGGAGGCGTAGCGAGCGCGGTGTGCTGCGGGGGGCGAGGGGGAGCCGTGGCGGGGGCGGCCGGAAGGGAGGAGCAGGGAGGAGGGCGGCGGGGAAGGGAGGGTCGGGAGGAGGGCGGCCGGGAAAAGGCGGGGCAGGGGAGGAGGGCGGCCGGGGCGGAGCGTGGCGGCGGGCGGCCACGAGTGCGGGCGGGCGGCGGCCAGGCGTGCAGGCGGCAGCGGCGGAGGAGGTGCGAGGCGACCGGCGGCAGGGGAGGTGCGGCATGAAGCGGAAAGTGGCGGCGGCAGGCAGGAGGAGGGTGGCGGCGCGGGGCAGGAGGGTGGCGCGGGGCAGGATAGGGTTGGGAGCTGGTCGAGCCAGACCAGCTCCCTTGTAACACGGGTCGGAGGCCCCCTATGCAGAGACCGACTGTACGCGAAGGTGGCCCTCGGCATAGACCCTTTTCAATTTTTTTATTTTTTTTTATTTTTTCTCTTATTTATTTTTCTGACTACATTATACTAATATATATATAATAATTAGTTCATATAAAAAATTGACCGCGTCGACGTTAAATCGATCGCGCGGTCCACCCCTTTGCTGTGCGGTCTACCTCTTTGACCGTGCGGTCTACCCCTTTGTCTGGCCTCCAACGGCGCTGCCCCTATGAACTTTAATGTACCTTTGCGTTTATTTATGTCATAGGAACAAGTAAATGGGAGTGGGTCGGGCTCGGGCGCGTGTCATAGGAATAAGTTACCATCTTATTGTTTTACCATATCTTAACTTAATATTCCCTCCGGTAGACGAAACCCTAATCCGGGAGCCCCGCAGATCTACCCCTTTGACCGGCCTCCGATAACAGTTGAACTATGGACTTTTCTCTTACTTTGTGTTGTGTTAGTTCATCGGAACATGTAGTACCAATAATTCCCCCCTATACATGCAGAATCTGCCCAAGTGTAGGAACCCCCTGTCCGAGAAGCCGGACACACCTGGGGGTAGCCTTGGATATAGAACCATCTCAAATCACTTTTGTGCATTCCATGTGGACACACACAAATTTTGGGGCCATTCTCTACATCTGATGCTCGATTTCCGACGAAACCCTAGTTATGTTGACCGCGCGGTCTACCCCTTTGACTGCATCCCATCGGGGGTTCCCCGGTGGGCATATGCCTCAATTTGAGCTTGGTTAGGTCATAGGTACATTTGGAAACAAGGATCATCACATATGATCTCAAGTTTCTCTCCGGTTCACCTCCGAGGGAGTTCCCCCTATACATGCAGAATCCGCTAAGTGTAGGAACCCCCTGTCCGAGAAGCCGGACACACCTGGGGTAGCCTTGGATATAGAACCATCTCAAATCACTTTTGTGCATTCCATGTGGACACACACAAGTTTGGGGCCATTCCCTAGATCCGATGCTCGATTTCCGACGAAACCCTAGTTCTGTTGACCGCGCGGTCTACCCCTTTGACTGCATCCCATCGGGGGTCCCCCGGTGGGCATATGCCTCCATTTGAGCTTGGTTAAGTCATAGGTACATGTGGAAACAAGGATCATCACATATGATCTCAAGTTTCTCTCCGGTTCACCTCCGAGGGAGTTCCCCCCTATACATGCATAATCTGCCTGGTGGGAACCCCCTGTCAGAAGCCGGACACACACAGAGGTAGCCTTGGATATAGAACCATCTCAAATCACTTTTGTGCATTCCATGTGGACACACACAAGTTTTAGGGCCATTCCCTAGATCCGATTCTCGATTTCAGACGAAACCCTAGTTCTGTTGCCGCGCGGTCTACTTTGACTGCATCCCATCGGGGGTCCCCCGGTGGGCATATGCCTCCATTTGAGCTTGGTTAGGTCATGGGTACATGTGGAAACAAGGATCATCCCATATGATCCCAAGGTTCTCTCCGGTTCACCTCCGAGGGAGTTCCCCTATACATGCATGTCACTTGTGTAGACCCCCTGTCAGAAATGGGACACGGGGGGAGTAGCCTTGGATATAGAACCATCTCAAATCACTTTTGTGCATTCCATGTGGACACACACAAGTTTTGGGGCCATTCCCACCCTCTAGATCCGATGCTCGATTTGTGAGCCTAGTTACGTTGGCCGCGCGGTCTGCCTTTATTTGCATCCGTGAGGTCCAGGTGAGCATATGCCCTCCATTTGAGCTTGGTTGGGTCATAGGTACATGTGGTAAACAAGGATCATCACATATGATCTCAAGTTTCTCTCGGTTCACCTCAGGGAGTTACCTATACATGCATGTCACCTAGTGTAGTAATCCCCACTATCAGAGACATGGGACACACCTTGAGACGCCTTGGATATAGAACCATCTCAAATCACTTTGTGCATTCCATGTGGACACACACAAGTTTTGGGGCCATTCCCTACATCTGATGCTCGATTTCCGACGAAACCCTAGTTCTGTTGACCGCGCGGTCTACCCCTTTGACTGCATCCCATCGGGGGTCCCCCGGTGGGCATATGCCTCAATTTGAGCTTGGTTAGGTCATAGGTACATTTGGAAACAAGGATCATCACATATGATCTCAAGTTTCTCTCCGGTTCACCTCCGAGGAAGTTCCCCTACATGCAGAGTCTGCCTAAGTGTAGGAACCCCCTGTCCCAGAAATAGGACACACCTGGGGGGGTATCCTTGGATATAAAACCATCTCAAATCACTTTTGTGCATCCCATGTGGACACACACAAGTTTTGGGGCCATTCCCTAGATCCGATGCTCGATTTCCGACGAAGCCCTAATTGTTGACCGCGCGGTCTACCTTTGAGCGCATCCCATCGGTCCTGTTCGGGCACCCTCCATTTGAGCTTGGTTGAGTCATAGGTACGTAGTGGGAGCAGGATCATCATAGATCTCAAGTTTCCTCTCCAGGTTCCACCTCAGAAGTTCCACCCCCTATACATACATATCTGCCTAGTGTGGGAACCCACAATGGCTTGGGACACACACGGTAGCCTTGGATATAGAACCATCTCAAATCACTTTTGTGCATTCCATGTGGACACACACAAGTTTGGAGCCATTCCCTAGATCCGTGCTCGATTCCATGAAACTAGTTCGTGACGCGCGGTCTACCTTTATTGCATCCCATCGGTCCCCGGTGGGCCATGCCCTCCATTTGAGGCTTGGTTGAGTCCTTGGGTATGTGGAAATTAGGATGTCACATATGATCTCAAGTTTCTCTCGGGTTCACTCCGAGGGAGTTCCCCACTATACATGCAGACTCTGCCTAAGTGTAGGAACCCCTGTCCGAGAAGCCAGACAGGGGGTAGCCTTGGATATAGAACCATCTCAAAATCACTTTGTGCATTTCATGTGGACACACACAAGTTTTGGGGCCATTCCTAAGATCTAGATGCTCGATTTGTGAAACCATAGTTCATTGACCGGCGGTCTACCCCGCTGACTACCCTTAGGTCCCCGGTGGGCATATGCCTAGTTTGAGCTTGGTTAGGTCATAGGTACATGTGGAAACAGGATCATCACATATGATCAGTTCTCAGAGTTCACCCTCAGGAGTTCCCCTATACATGCATGTCTGCAACACAAGTGTAGGAACCCCTGTCAGAAGCCGGACACACCTTGGGGGGTAGCCTTGGATATAGAACCATCTCAAATCACTTTTGTGCATTCCATGTGGACACACACAGTTTTGGGGCCAGCTCCTACATCCCGATGCTCGATTCCGTGAAACCCACTAGTGTCCATGATGTCGGGTACACACGGGGTCCCCGGTGGGCATATGCCTCAATTTGAGAGCTTGGTTAGGTCATAAGTACATTTGGAAACAAGGATCATCATGATCTCAAGTTTCTCTCAGGTTCACCTCGGGAGTTCCTATACATCCAGAATGTTTGCTAAGTGTAGGAACCCCACATCAGAGAGCTAGGACACACCTTGAAATTATCCTTGGATATAAAACCATCAAATCACTTTTGTGCATTCCATGTGGACACACACAAGTTTGGGAGAGGCCATTCCTAGATCCAGTCTTTCGATTGTGAAACCCTAGTTCCTGCATTGACCGCGCGGTCTACCTAGTTGGCTTGCATCCCATGAGTCCCCCGGTGGGCATATGCCTCCATTTGAGCTTGGTTAGGTCATGGGTACATGTGGAAACAAGGATCATCCCATATGATCCCAAGGTTCTCTCCGGTTCACCTCCGAGGGAGTTCCCCCCTATGCATGCATAGTACGCACAAGTGCAGGAACCCCTGTCAAGGCTAGGACACCACAGAGAGTAGCCTTGGATATAGAACCATCTCAAATCACTTTTGTGCATTCCATGTGGACACACACAAGTTTTGAGGCCATTCCCTACGTCCAGGGTGCTCGATTTCGTGAAACCTAGTTACGGTGACCGCGCGGGTCACCCCTTTGGCTTGCATCCCATCGGGGTCCCCGGTGGGCATGGTGCCTCCATTTGGCTTGGATTGGGTCATAGGTACATGTGGAAACAGGATCATCACATATGATCTCAAGTTTCCTCTCTGTTCACCTGGGAGTTCCTATCATGCATAATCTGCTAAGTGGCAGAACCCCTTTGTCAGAAGCCGGACACATACAGGGGGTAGCCTTGGATAACAGAACCATCTCAAATCACTTTTATTCCATTCCATGTGGACACACACAAGTTTTGGGGCCATTCCCTCGATCCGATGCTCGATTTACGAAACCCTAGTTCTGGTGACCGCGCGGTCTACCCCTTTGTCTGCATCCCATCGGTCCCCGGTGGGCATATGCCTCAATTTGAGCTTGGTTAGGTCCATAGGTACATGTGGAAACAGGATCATCACATATGATCTGGTTTCTCCGGTTCACCTCCGAGGGAGTTCCCACCTATACATGCATAATCTGCCTAAGTGTAGTAATCCCCTGTCCGAGACGTCGGACACACCTGAGGGGGTAGCCTTGGATATAGAACCATCTCAAATCCCCTTTGTGCATTCCATGTGGACACACACAAGTTTGGGGCCATTCCCTACATCGATGCTCGATTCCGTGAAACCTGGATTACATTGACAGCCGCGGTCTCCCCTTTGGCTTGCACATCCCATCGGGGTCCCCACCGGTGGGCATATGCCTCCAATTTGAGCTTGGTTAGGTCATAGGTACATTTTGAACAAGGATCATCACATATGATCTCAAGTTTCTCTCAGGTTCACCTCAGGAGTTCCTATACATCCGGTCTGCCTAAGTGCCAGGAACCCCTGTCCAGAAAGCCGGACACACCTTGAGAGTATCCTTGGATATAAAACCATCTCAAATCCTTTTGTGCATTCCATGTGGACACACACAGGATTTGGGCATTCCACACAGATGGAGTGCTCGTTTAGTGACCCTGGATTGTTGACCGCGCGGTCTGCCACATTTATTGCATCCTTGGGCGGTCCCCGGTGGGCCTTATGCCTCCATTTGAGCTTGGTTAGGTCCTAGGGGCACATGTGGAAACAAGGATCATCACATATGATCTCAAGAAGTTTCTCTCGGTTCACCTCCCAGAGGAGTTCCCCCTATACATGCAGAATATGCCTAAGTGTAGGAACCCCCTTTCCGAGAAGCCGGACACATGGGGGGTAGCCTTGGATATAGAACCATCTCAAATCACTTTTGTGCATTCCATGTGGACACACACAAGTTTTGGGGCCATTCCCCAGATCCGATGCTCGATTTCCGATGAAACCCTAGTTCTGTTGACCGCGCGGTCTACCCCTTTGACTGCATCCCATCGGGGGTCCCCCGGTGGGCATATGCCTCCATTTGAGCTTGTTTAAGTCATAGGTACATGTGGAAACAAGGATCATCACATATGATCTCAAGTTTCTCTAGGTTCACCTCAGGAGTTCACACATACATGCACCAATGCAGCACAGTGCTTAGGAACCCCACATCGAAATGGGACACACAGGGGGGTAGCCTTGGATATGAACCATCTCAAATCACTTTTGTGCATTCCATGTGGACACACACAAGTTTTGAGGCCATTCCCTAGATCCGATGCTCGATCTGACGAAACCCTAGTTTTGTTGACCGCGCGGTCTACCCCTTTGGCTGCATCCCATCGGGGTGCGCGTGTGCCTCCATTTGAGCTTCGTTAGGTCATAGGTACATGTAGAAACAAGGATCATCACATATGATCTCAAGTTTCTCTCGGTTCACCTCAGAGAGTTCTACCTATACATGCATGTCTTGCCTAAGTGAGACCCCATCAGACGGTTTCCACAGAGGGAGTAGCCTTGGATATAGAACCATCTCAAATGCTTTGTGCATTCCATGTGGACACACAAGTTTTGGGGCCATTCCTAGATCCGATGCTCGATTTGTGACGAAACCCTAGTTCTGTGACCGCGCGCTTTGTCTGCATCCCATCGGGGGTCCCCCCGTGGGCATATGCCTCCATTTGAGCTTGGTTAGGTCATGGGTACATGTGAAACAATGATCATCACCTTGATCCTCAAAGTTTCTCTCGGTTCACCTCAGGAGTTCCTATACATGCATGTCTTGCTAAGTGTAGTAATCCCCTGTCCGAGAAGCCGGACACACCTTGGGGAGTGACCTTGGATATAGAACCATCTCAAATCACTTTTGTGCATTCCTGTGTGGACACACACAAGTTTTGGGGCCATTCCTACATCGATGCTGGATTTAGGCAGAGCCCTAGTTACGGTGACCGCGCGGTCCTACCCCTTTATTTGCATCCCATCGGGAGTCACAGAGTGGGCATATGCCTCAATTTGAGCTTGGTTAGGTCATAGGTACATTTGGAAACAAGGATCATCACATATGATCTCAAGTTTCTCTCCGGTTCACCTCCGAGGGAGTTCCCCCTATACATCCAGAATCTGCCTAAGTGTAGGAACCCCCTGTCCGAGAAGCCGGACACACCTTGGGGGTATCCTTGGATATAAAACCATCTCAAATCACTTTTGTGCATTCCATGTGGACACACACAAGTTTGGGGCCATTCCCTAGATCCGATGCTCGATTTCCGACGAAACCCTAGTTCTGTTGACCGTGTGGTCTACGCCACTGCATCCCATCGGGGGTCCCCCGGTGGGCATATGCCCCCATTTGAGCTTGGTTAGGTCATAGGTACATGTGGAAACAAGGATCATCACATATGATCTCAAGTTTCTCTCCGGTTCAACTCCGAGGGAGTCCCTATACATGCAGAATCTGCAAATTGGAACCCCTGTCCAGAAGCTGGGACACACACAGAGGTAGCCTTGGATATAGAACCATCTCAAATCACTTTTGTGCATTCCATGTGGACACACACAAGTTTTGGGGCCATTCCCTAGATCCGATGCTCGATTCCAGAAACGAAACCCTAGTTACGGTGACCCGGTCTACCCCTTTGAATGCATCCCATCGGGGGGACCCCGGTGGGCATATGCCTCAGTTTGAGCTTGGTTAGGTCACAGATAGGCACATGTGGAAACAAGGATCATCACATATGATCTCAAGTTTCTCTCACCTCCGAGGAAGTTCCCCCTATACATGCATAATCTGCCTAAGTGTAGAACCCCCTGTCTGGGACACACACGAAGTAGCCTTGGATATAGAACCATCTCAAATCACTTTGTGCATTCCATGTGGACACACACAAGTTTGGGGCCATTCCCTAGATCACGTCTTTCGATTTCAGAAGACGAAACCATGGATTGTTGACCCGCCTTGGTCTACCTTTATGCATCCATCGGGGTCCCATTGGGCATATGCCATCCGGCTGAGCTTGGTTAGGTCACATAGGTATGTGGGGAAACAAGGATCACTCACATGATCTCAAGTTTCTCTCCAGTTCACACCCAGGGAGTTCCCCCTATACATGCATAATCTGCCCTGGTCTTAGGAACCTGTCGAGGCAGGACACACACAGAGGGGAGAGTAGCCTTGGATATAGAGGAACCATCTCAAATCACTTTTGTGCATTCCATGTGGACACACACAAGTTTTGGGGCCATTCCTAGATCCGATGCTCGATTTATGACGAAACCCTAGTTCTGTGACCGCGCGGCAACAACTGCATCCCATCGGGGGTCCCCCGGTGAGCATATGCCTCCATTTGGCTTGGTTAGGTCATAGGTACATGTGGAAATTAGGATCATCCGTATGATCTCAAGTTTCTCTCCGGTTCACCTCCGAGGGAGTTCCCACATGCAGAATCTGCCTAAGTGTGGAACCCCCTGTCCGAGAACCGGACACACACAGGGGGTAGCCTTGGATATAGAACCATCTCAAATCACTTTTTGTGCATTCCATGTGGACACACACAGTTTTGGGGCCATTCCTAGATCCGATCTTTCCGATTTAGACGAAACCATAGTTAGGTGACCGCGCGGTCTACCTTTGGCCCACGCATCCCATGAGAGGGTCACCGGTGGGCATATACTCCATTTGAGCTTAGCAGTTAGGTCATAGGTACATGTGGAAACAAGGATCTCATCACATATGATCTCAAGTTTCTCTCCGGTTCACCTCCCGAGGAGTTCCCCCTATACATGCGGAATCTGCCCAAGTGTGTAGGAACCCCCTGTCCCAGAAGCCGGACACACCTGGGAGGGCAGCCTTGGATATAGAACCATCTCAAATCACTTTGTGCATTCCATGTGGACACACACAAGTTTTGGAGGCCATTCCCTACATCCTGATGCTCGATTTAAAATGAAACCTAGTTCCACGGCAGCGCGGTCTACCCCTTTGGCTGCATCCATCGGGGTCCCCCAGTGGGCATATGCCTCATCCATTTGAGCTTAGTTAGGTCATAGGTACATGTTAAAATAAAACAAGGATCATCACATATGATCTCAAGTTTCTCTCGGGTTCACCGTACGGGGGAGTTCCCCCTATACATCCAGAATCTGCCTAAGTGTAACCCTGTCCGAGAAGCCGGACACACCTTGGGGGTATCCTTGGATATAAAACCATCTCAAATCACTTTTGTGCATTCCATGTGGACACACACAAGTTTTGGGGCCAGTCCCTAGATCCGATGCTCGATTTCCGACGAAACCCTAGTTCCGTTGACCGCGCGGTCTACCCCTTTGACTGCATCCCATCGGGGGTCCCCGGTGGGCATATGCCTCCATTTGAGCTTGGTTAGGTCATAGGTACATGTGGAAACAAGGATCATCCCATATGATCCCAAGGTTCTCTCCGGTTCACCTCCGAGGGAGTTCCCCTATACATGCATAATGCTGATGCCAAGACCCCACTGTCAGGCGGGACACGGGGGGAGTGACCTTGGATATAGAACCATCTCAAATCACTTTTGTGCATTCCATGTGGACACACACAAGTTTTGGGGGCCATTCCCTAGATCTAGATCTCGATTTCCGTGAAACCTAGTTACGTTGACCCGCGCGGTCTACCTTGTTGCGTCCCATCGAAGATCCACATTGGGCATGTGCTGCCACTCCCATTTGAGCTTGGTTAGGTCATGAGTACTGTGGAAACAAGGATCATCACATATGATCTCAAGTTTCTCTCCGGTTCACCTAGAGTTCCCCCATACATGCATGTCTGCCTAAGTGGCAAGACCCCACTGTCAAGAAACCGAACACACACAGAGGTAGCCTTGGATATAGAACCATCTCAAATCACTTTTGTGCATTCCATGTGGACACACACAAGTTTTGGAGCCATTCCCTAGATCCAGTGCTCGATTCCGTGAAACCTAGTTATTTTGTTCCGCGCGGTCTACCCCTTTGACTGCATCCCATCGGGGGTCCCCCGGTGAGCATATGCCTCCATTTGAGCTTGGTTAGGTCATAGGTACATGTGGAAACAGGATCATCACATATGATCTCAAGTTTCTCTCTTCACCTCCGAGGGAGTTCCCACCTATACATGCATAATGCAACACAAATTAACAGGAACCCCGTCCGAGAAGCCGGACACACCTGGGGGGCAGCCTTGGATATAGAACCATCTCAAATCACTTTTGTGCATTCCATGTGGACACACACAAGTTTTAGGGCCATTCCTAGGTCCAGATGCTCGATTTGACGAAACCCTAGTTCTGGTGACCGCGCGGTCTACCCCTTTGGCACCGCATCCCATCGGGGGTCCCCGGTGGGCATATGCCTCTCCATTTGAGCTTGGTTGGGTCATAGGTACATGTGGAAACAGGATCATCACATATGATCTCAAGTTTCTCTCAGGTTCATACCTCAGAGTTTATACATGCATAAATACACAGTCTTAGTAATCCCCTGTCCAGAGGCAGCAGGACACACCTTGGGGGGTAGCCTTGGATATAGAACCATCTCAAATCACTTTTGTGCATTCCATGTGGACACACACAAGTTTTGGGGCCATTCCTTAGATCCGATGCTCGATTTCAATGACGAAACCCTAGTTCTGTCGACCGCGCGGTCTACCCCTTTGTCTGCATCACACGGGGTCCCCGGTGGGCATATGCCTCAATTTGAGCTTGGTTGGGTCATAGGTACATGAAACAAGGATCATCACATATGATCTCAAGTTTCTCTCAGGACCGCCTCAGGAGTTCCTATACATCCAGGGAATGCGCACAAATTGTGAGAACCCCCTGTCAGAAGCGGGACACACCTTGGGAGTATCCTTGGATATAAACCATCTCAAATCACTTTTGTGCATTCATGTGGACACACACAAGTTTTAGGGCCATTCCCACCCTCCGATTTTGACGAAACCCTAGTTCTGTCGACCGCGCGGTCTACCCCTTGTTGCACATCCCATGGTCCCCGGTGGGCCATGTCCTCGGCCCCAGGCTTGGTTGGGTCATGGGGTACATGTGAAACAAGGATCATCACATATGATCTCAAGTTTCTCTCCGGTTCACCATTCAGGGAGTTCCCCCCTATACATGCATAATCTGCTAAGTGTGGGAACCTGTCCAGAAAGCGGACACACACAGAGGTAGCCTTGGATATAGAACCATCTCAAATCCTTTTTGTGCATTCCATGTGGACACACACAAGTTTGGGGCCATTCCTGATCGATGCTCGATTTAGACGAAACTATGGATTACATTGACACAGCGGTCTACCCTTTGGCTTGCATCCATCGAAGTCCCCCGTGGGCATATGCCTCCATTTGAGCTTGTTTAGGTCATAGGTATATGTGGAACAAGGATCATCACATATGATCTCAAGTTTCTCTCCGGTTCTCTCAGGGGAGTTACACCTTATGCATAATGCTAAGTGTAGGAACCTGTCAGAAGCGGTTTACACAGAGGTAGCCTTGGATATAGAACCATCTCAGCACCTTTGTGCATTCCATGTGGACACACACAAGTTTTGGGGCCATTCCCTAGATCCGATGCTCGATTTCCGACGAAACCCTAGTTCTGTTGACCGCGCGGTCTACCCCCTTTGACTGCATCCCATCGGGGGTCCCCCGGTGGGCATATGCCTCCATTTGAGCTTCGTTAGGTCATAGGTACATGTGGAAACAAGGATCATCACATATGATCTCAAGTTTCTCTCCGGTTCACCTCAGAGGGAGTTCCCCCCTATAGCAGAATCTGCCAAAGTGTAGGAACCCCCTGTCAGAGAAGCCGGACACACCAGGGGGGTAGCCTTGGATATAGAACCATCTCAAATCCCCTTTGTGCATTCCATGTGGACTACACAAGTTTGGGGCCATTCCGTAGATCCGATCCTCGATTTCTGACGAAACCCTAGTTCTGTTGACCACGCGGTCTACCCCTTTGGCCCCGCATCCCATCGGTCCCCGATGGGCATATGCCTCCATTTGAACTTGGTTAGGTCATAGGTACATGTGGAAACAATGATCATCACATATGATCTCAGAGTTTCTCCGGTTCTCTCCAGGAGTTCCCCTATCGCCATGTCTGCCTAAAGTGTAGTAATCCCCATCCAAGGGGCAGGACACCTTGGGGGAGTAGCGGATATAGAACCATCTCAAATCACTTTTGTGCATTCCATGTGGACACACACACAAGTTTTGGGGCCATTCCCTACATGGTGCTCGATTTACGGCAAAACCTAGTTATTGACCATGCGGTCTACCCCTTGTACATCCAGCCGGGGGTCCCCACAGTGGGCATATACCTCAAATTTGAGCTTGAGTTAAGTCCTTGAGTACATTTGAAACAAGGATCATCACACCTTATGATCTCAAGTTTCTCGGTTCACCTCAAGGAGTTCCCCCTACTCCCTTGAGAATCTTGCCTAAGTGTAGGAACCCCTGTCCGAGAAGCCGGACACACTTGAGGGGAGTATCCTTGGATATAAAACCATCTCAAATCACTTTTGTGCATTCCATGTGGACACACACAAGTTTTGGGGCCATTCCTTGATCTGATGCTCGATTTCCGATGAAACCCTAGTTCTGTTGACCGCGCGGTCTACCCCCCTTTGACTGCATCCCATCGGGGGTCCCCCGGTGGGCATATGCCTCCATTTGAGCTTGGTTAAGTCATAGGTACATGTGGAAACAAGGATCATCACATATGATCTCAAGTTTCTCTCCGGTTCAACTCAGGAGTTCCCCCCTATACATGCATAATCTGCCTAAGTGTAGGAACCCCCTGTCAGAGAAGCCGGACACACCGGGGTAGCATTGGATACAGAACCATCTCAAATCACTTTTGTGCATTCCATGTGGACACACAAGTTTTGGCCATTTCCTAGATCCGATGCTCGATTTATGACGAAACCCTAGTTCTGTGACGCGGTCTACCTTTGTGCATCCCATGGTCCCCCGGTGGGCATATACCTCCATTTGAGCTTGGTTAGGTCATAGGTACATGTGGAAACAGGATCATCACATATGATCTCAGAGTTTCTCTCGGTTCACCTCAGAGGAGTTCCCCTATACATGCATGTCTGCCTAAGATGTAGGAACCCCACATCCCGGCCAGGACACACACAGGGGTAGCCTTGGATATAGAACCATCTCAAATCACTTTTGTGCATTCCATGTGGACACACACAAGTTTTAGGCCATTCCCTAGATCCAGTCTCGATTCCAAACGAAACCACAAGTTACGGTGACATGTGGTCACCTTTGGCCCCGCATCCGTAATTCTAGGTGGGCATATGCCCTCCATTTGAGCTTGGTTAGGTCATAGGTACATGTGGAAACCAAAATCTCATATGATCTCAAGTTTCTCTCCGGTTCACCTGGGGAGTTCCCCCTATCATCCTGTCTTGCCTAAGTGTAGAACTACATCGGCCAGGACACACACGGGGGGTAGCCTTGGATATGAAAACATCTCAAATCACTTTTGTGCATTCCATGTGGACACACACACGTTTTGGGGGCCATTTCCTAGATCCGATGCTCGATTTAATGAAACCCTAGTTATTGACATGGCGGTCTACCCCTTTGGCCCGCATCCGCCGGTCCCCGGTGGGCATATCCTCCATTTGAGCTTGGTTAGGTCATAGGTACATGTGATAGGATCATCACATATGATCTCAAGTTTCTCTCCGGGTTCACCTCAGGAGTTCCCCCTTACATGCATAATCTGCTAAGTGTAGAGACCCCCACTGTCTAGAAAGCCGGACACACACAGAGGGTAGCCTTGGATATAGAACCATCTCAAATCACTTTTGTTGCATTCCATGTGGACACACACAAGTTTTGAGGCCATTCCTAGATCCGATGCTCGATTTCAGACGAAACCCTAGTTCTGTTGACAGCACGGTCTACCCACTTGTACATCCCATCGGGGGTCACCCGGTGGGCAGGCATATTCCTCCATTTGAGCTTGGTTAGGTCATAGGTATATGTGGAAACAAGGATCATCACATATGATCTCAAGTTTCTCTCAGGTTCACCTCAGGAGTTACCTATACATGCATAATGCATACAAGTGTAGGAACCCCACAATAAACCGGACACACCTTGGGGAGTAGCCTTGGATATAGAACCATCTCAAATCACTTTGGCCATTCCATGTGGACACACAAGTTTTGGGGCCATTCCTACATCTGATGCTCGATTTGAGCGGCCTAGTTAGGTGACCGCGGTCTACCTTTGACTGCATCCATCGGGTCCCACGTGGGCATATGCCTCAATTTGAGCTTGGTTAGGTCATAAGGACTTTGGAAACAAGGATCATCACATATGATCTCAGTTTCTCTCAGGTTCACCTCGAGGGAGTTCCCCACTATACATCCAGAATCTGCCTAAGTGTAGGAACCATCAGAAGCTGGGACACACCTTGAGGGTATCCTTGGATATAAAACCATCTCAAATCACTTTTGTGCATTCCATGTGGACACACACAAGTTTGGGCCATTCCACCGTCCGTCTTTCGATTCCGCGAAACCCTGTTCTGTTGACAGCCTTGGTCTAGTTATTGCATCCCATCGGGGTCCCCGGTGAGCCATATGCCTCATTTGAGCTTGGTTAGGTCATAGGTGCATGTGGAAACAGGATCATCACATATGATCTCAAGACTGTCTCCGGTTCACCTGGGGAGTTCCCCTATACATGCATGGCTCGCCTAAGTGTAGGAACCCCTGTCCGAGAAGCCGACACTGGGGGGTAGACTTGGATATAGAACCATCTCAAATCACTTTTATTGCATTCCATGTGGACACACAAGTTTGGGGCCATTCCCTAGAATCCGTCTTTCGATTCCGACGAAACCCTAGTTCTGGTGACCGCGCGGTCTACCCCTTTGGCTGCATCCCATCGGGTCCCAGTGGCGCAACCTCCATTTGAGCTTTGTTAGGTCATAGGTACATGTGAAAAAGGATCATCACATATGATCTCAAGTTTCTCTCGGGTTCACCTCCGAGGGAGTTCCCCTATACATGCAGAATTTGCCTAAGTGTAGGAACCCCATGTCCGATAGGACACACGGGGGGAGTAGCCTTGGATATAGAACCATCTCAATCACTTTTGTGCATTCCATGTGGACACACAGAAGTTTTGGGGCCATTCCAGCCGATGCTCGATTTCTGACGAAACCATAGTTCTGTTGACCTTAGCGGTCTACCCCTTTGGCCCCATCGGGGGTCCCCCGGTGGGCTTATGCCTCCATTTGAGCTTTGTTAGGTCATAGGTACATGTGGAAACAGGGATCATCATATGATCTCAAGTTTCTCTCGGTTCACCTCACAGGGAGTTCCCCTATACATGCATGTCTTTGCCTAAGTGTAGGAACCTGTCGGCAGGACTTGCACACAGTAGCACTGGATATGAAACCATCTCAAATCACTTTTGTGCATTCCATGTGGACACACACAAGTTTGGGGCCATTCCTGAATCCAGTGCTCGATTTAATGAAACCATAGTTATGGTGGCATGGAGATGATGATCATTCATCGGAGGTCCCCGGTGGGCGGTACCTCCATTTGAGCTTGGTTAGGTCATGGGTACATGTGGAAACAAGGATCATCACATATGATCTCAAGTTTCTCTCGGTTCTGTCAGGGAGTTCCCCCTGCTCATGCATAACATTACGCCTAAGTGTAAAGACACATCCGAGAAGCCAGGACACACCTGGGAGTAGCCTTGGATAGCAGAACCATCTCAAATCACTTTTGTGCATTCCATGTGGACACACACAAGTTGCAGGGCCATTCCCTGAATCCCGTGCTCGATTAAGCTGAAACCATAGTTACATTGACCGCGCGGTCCCTGCCCCACTTGACTGCATCCCATCGGTCCCCAGTGGGCATATGCTATCCATTTGAGCTTGGTTAGGTCATAGGTATATGTGAAACAAGGATCATCACATATGATCTCAAGTTTCTCTCAGGTTCACCCTCAGGGAGTTCCCACCTATCATGCATAGCTCTGCCTAAGTCTTGAACCCACATCCGGCAGGACACACAGAGGTAACCTTGGATATAGAACCATCTCAAAACCCTTTGTGCATTCCATGTGGACACGCACAAGTTTGGGGCCATTCCCTAGATCCAATGCTCGATTTCCGAACGAAACCCTAATCCATTGACCGCGCGGTCTACCCTTTTGACGCTCCCCCAGTGGGCATATGCCTCCATTTGAGCTTGGTTGGAGTCATAGGTACATGTGGAAACAATGATCATCACATATGATCTCAAGTTTCTCTCCGGTTCGCCTCGAGAGAGTTCCCCTATACATGCATGTCTGCTAAGTGTGGTAATCCCCTGTCCAGAGGCAAACGGCGGATGCCTTGAGGGAGTAGCCTTGGATATAGGAACCATCTAATCACTTTTGTGCATTGCATGTGGACACACACAAGTTTTGGGGCCATTCCTGTCCAGATGCTCGATTTAAATGAAACCTAGTGCATTGACGCGGTCTACCCCTTTGTTGCCCGTAGTCCCAGTTAGGCATATGCCCTCCGTTTAAAATATGGTTAGGTCATGGGTACATTTGAAACAAGGATCATCACATATGATCTCAAGTTTCCTCTCCGGTTCACCTGAGGGTTCCCACACTGCTCACATCCGGGAATGCTAAGTGCTTAGGGACCCCCTGTCAGAAAGCTAGGACACACCTTGAGGTAGCCTTGGATATAAAAACATCTCAAATCACTTTTGTGCATTCCGTGGACACACCTAGGTTTTGGGGCCATTCCTAGATCAGATGCTCGATTTGTGAAACCCTAGTTAAATTTGACCGCCGCGGTCCTACCCCTTGGTACATCCCATCGGTCCCCAGGTGGGCCCTCCATTTAGGCTTGGGTTGGTCATGGGCCATGTGGAAACAAGGATCATCCTGTGATCTCCAAGTTTTCTCCTCGGTTCACCTCCGAGGTTCACTGTATGCATAATGCACTGAGGTACAGGAACCCTGTCAAGGCCAGGACACACACGGGGGGTAGCCTTGGATATAGAACATCTCAAATCACTTTTGTGCATTCCATGTGGACACACACAAGTTTTGGGGCCATTCTAGATCCGATGCTCGTTTAAAGCGAAACCATGGATTACGGTGACCCTTGTGGTCTACCCCTTTAAAGCGCATCCCATGAGAGGTCCCAGGTGGGCCTTGTACTCCATTTGAGCTTGGTTAGGTCATAGGAACATGTAAGGAAACAAGGATCATCACATATGATCTCAAGTTTCTCTCGGTTCACCTCAGGGAGTTCCCCAACATGCATAATCTGCTAAGTGTAGGAACCTGTCAGAGAGGCAGGACACACCTGGAGGTAGCCTTGGATATAGAACCACCTCAAATCACTTTGTGCATTCCATGTGGACACACACAAGTTTTGGGGCCATTCCCTAGATCCGATGCTCGATTTCCGACGAACCCCTAGTTCTGTTGACCGCGCGGTCTACCCCTTTGGCTGCATCCCATCGGGGGTCCCCCGGTGGGCATATGCCTCCATTTGAGCTTGGTTAGGTCATAGGTATATGTGGAAACAAGGATCATCACATATGATCTCAAGTTTCTCTCCGGTTCACCTACGAGGGAGTTCCCCCCTATACATGCATAATCTGCCTAAGTGTAGGAACCCCCTGTCAGAGAAGCCGGACACACCTGAGCCTAGGATATAAAATCATCTCAAATCACTTTTGTGCATTCCATGTGGACACACACAAGTTTTGGGGCCATTCCTTGATCTGATGCTCGATTTCCGATGAAACCCTAGTTCTGTTGACCGCGCGGTCTACCCCTTTGACTGCATCCCATCGGGGGTCCCCCGGTGGGCATATGCCTCAATTTGAGCTTGGTTAGGTCATAGGTACATGTGGAAACAAGGATCATCACATATGATCTCAAGTTTCTCTCTGGTTCACCTCAGAGGGAGTTCCCCCTATACATGCATAATCTGCCTAAGTGTAGGAACATCCAGGAGCGGACACACCTTGAGGGTAGCCTTGGATATAGAACCATCTCAAATCACTTTTGTGCTTCATGTGGACACACACAAGTTTTGGGGCCATTCCCTATCGATGCTTTCGATTTAAAATGAAACCCTAGTTACATTGACAGCGCGGTCCTACCTTTATTTGCATCCCATCGCGGCGGTCACCGTGGGCATATGCCTCAATTTGAGCTTGGTTAGGTCAGGTCATATGTACATTTGGAAACAAGGATCATCACATATGATCTCAAGTTTCTCTCGGTTCTCAGGGAAGTTCACCATACATCCAGGAATACGCACAAGTCAGGAACCCCCTGTAGAAGCGGACACACCTTGAGAGCCTTGGATAAGCCATCTCAAATCACTTTGTGCATTCCATGTGGACACACACAAGTTTTGGGGCCATTCTCTAGATCCGATGCTCGATTTCCGACGAAACCCTAGTTCTGTTGACCGCGCGGTCTACCCCTTTGACTGCATCCCATCGGGGTCCCCCGGTGGGCATATGCCTCCATTTGAGCTTGGTTAGGTCATAGGTACATGTATGGAAACAAGGATCATCGCATATGATCTCAAGTTTCTCTACGGTTCACCTCGAGGATACATGCAGAGTCTGCCTAAGTGTAGGAACCCCTGTCCGAGAAGCCGGAGAGTAGCCTTGGATATAAGAACCATCTCAAATCACTTTTGTGCATTCCATGTGGACACACACAAGTTTGGTCATTACTCGTCAGGTACCGATTTCTGACGAAACCCTAGTTCTGGTGACCGCGCGGTCTACCCCTTTGTTGCACATCCCATGAAGCGGTCCCCCCGTGGGCATATACCTCCATTTTGAGCTTGGATTGAGTCATAGGTATGTGGAAACAGGATCATCACATATGATCTCAAGTTTTACTCTCAGGTTCTACCTCAGAGTTCCCCCCTATACATGCAGAGTCTGCCTAAGTGTAGGAACCCCTGTCCGAGAAGCCAGCTGGGGGGTAGGCTTGGATATAGAACCATCTCAAATCACTTTTGTGCATTCCATGTGGACACACACAAGTTTTGGGAGCCATTCCCTAGATCTAGATGCTCGATTTAAGAGCGAAATCTAGTTAAGGTGACTTGCAGTCTACCTTTAGCTGCATCCCATCGGGGAGTCCCCCGGTGGGCATATGCAGTTGAGCTTGGTTAGGTCATAGGTACATGTGGAAACAGGATCATCATATGATGCTCAAGTTTCTCTAGGTTCACCTAGAGTTCCCCTATACATGCATGTCACCTAAGTGTAATCCCTGTCCGAGGCGCCGGACACGCAGCAGGGGGTAGCCTTGGATATAGAACCATCTAAAATCACTTTTTTGCATTCCTGGACACACACAAGTTTTGAGGCCATTCCCTAGATCCAGATGCTCGATTTCGACGAAACCCTAGTTACTGTTGACCGCAACGGTCTACCCCTTTGGCTTGCATCCCATCGGGGGTCCCAGTGGGCATATGCCTCCAATTTGAGCTTGGTTGGGTCATAGGTACATGTGAACAAGGATCATCTCATATGATCTCAAGTTTCTCTCAGGTTCACCCTCAGGGATTACCCCCTAGCATCAGTCTGCTAAGTGCTTAAAAGACACATCCGGCTTCGGACACACAGCAGGGTATCCTTGGATATAAAACCATCTCAAATCACTTTTGTACATTCCATGTGGACATACACAAGTTTTGGGGCCATTCCCTAGATCCAGATGCTCGATTTATTGAAACCTAGTTCTGTTGACGCGCGATTCCCACCTTTGTTGCATCCCATCGGTCCCAGGTGGGCATATGCCCTCCATTTGAGCTTGGATTTAGGTCATAGGTACATGTGGAAACAAGGATCATCACATATGATCTCAAGTTTCTCTCCGGTTCACCTCCGGAGTTCCTATACATGCATAATCTGCCTAAGTGTAGGAACCCCTGTCCCAGAAGCCGGACACACCCTGGGGGAGTAGCCTTGGATATACCCTCTCAAATCACTTTTGTGCATTCCATGTGGACACACACAAGTTTTGAGGCCATTCTGATCCGATGCTCGATTTCCGACGAAACCCTAGTTCTGTTGACCGCGCGGGCTACCCCTTTGACTGCACGGGGGTCCCCCGGTGGGCATATGCCTCCATTTGAGCTTGGTTAGGTCATGGGTACATGTGGAAACAAGGATCATCACATATGATCTCAAGTTTCTCTCCTAGGTTCACCTAGAGGAGTTCCCCCTATACATGCATGTCTGCTAAGTGTAGGAACCCTGTCCCGGCGGACACACAGAGACGCGGATATAGGGCTCTTCTCACAAATCCCCTTTTGTGCATTCCATGTGGACACACACAAGTTTTGAGGCCATTCCCTAGATCCGATGCTCGATTTATGACGAAACCCTAGTTCCGCGCGGTCTACCCCTTTGACTGCATCCCATCGGGGGTCCCCCGGTGGACATATGCCTCCATTTGAGCTTGGTTAGGTCATAGGTACATGTAAGAGTAGGATCATCATATGATCTAAGTTTCTCTCCAGGTTCACCTCAGAGAGTTCTCGCCATAATCGCACAAGTGTAGGAACCCCACAATCAGAGAAGCTTGAGACACACAGGGGGTAGCCTTGGATATAGAACCATCTCAAATCACTTTTGTGCATTCCATGTGTGGACACACACACAAGTTTTGGGGCCATTCCTAGATCCGATGCTCGATTTAGAAACGGAGAGCCATGAATTACGGTGACATGGCGGTCTACCTTTGAGCGCATCCATGGTCACCGGTGGGCATATGCTCTCATTGAGCTTGGTTAGGTCATAGGTACATGTGGAAACAGGATCATCACATATGATCTCAAGTTTCTCTCCGGTTCGCCTCCGAGGGAGTTCCCCCTATACATGCATAATGCCTGAAAGTGTGGGAACACGTCAGAAATGGGACACACCTTGAGAGGTAGCCTTGGATATAGAACCATCTCAGCACCTTTGTGCATTCCATGTGGACACACACAAGTTTTGGGGCCATTCCCTACATCTGATGCTCGATTTCATGAAACCCTAGTTACTGTTGACCTTGTGGTCTACCTTGTGCATCCCATCGGTCACATTTGAGCTTGGTTAGGTCATGAGTGCATGGAAACAAGGATCATCACATATGATCTCAAGTTTTCTCTCCGGTTCTCAGGAGTTTCCTATACATCCAGGCTCGCCTAAGTGTAGGAACCCCTTGTCCGAGAAGCCGGGGACACACCTTGGGGGTATCCTTGGATATAAAACCATCTCAAATCACTTTTGTGTGCATTCCATGTGGACACACACAAGTTTTGGGGCCATTCCTTAGATCCGATGCTCGATTCTGACGAAACCCTAGTTCGGTTGACCGCGCGGTCTACCCGTTTGACTGCATCCCATCGGCCCCGGTGGGCATATGCCCCCATTTGAGCTTGGTTAGGTCATAGGTACATGTGGAAACAAAGATCATCACATATGATCTCAAGTTTCTCTCCGGTTCACCTCCGAGGGAGTTCCCCTTACATGCAGAATCTGAGTGTAGGAACCCCCTGTCCGAGAAGCCGGACACACCTGGGGGGGTAGCCTTGGATATAGAACCATCTCAAATCACTTTTGTGCATTCCATGTGGACACACACAAGTTTTGGGGCCATTCCTTGATCTGATGCTCGATTTCCGATGAAACCCTAGTTCTGTTGACCGCGCGGTCCTACCCCTTTGACGCATCCTTGAGTCCCCAGGTGGGCATATGCCCTCCATTTGAGCTTGGTTAGGTCATAGGTACATGTGGAAACAAGGATCATCACATATGATCTCAAGTTTCTCTCCGGTTCACCTCAGAGAGTTCCTATACATGTATAATCTGCCTCGTCGGAACCCCACACATGTCCCAGGAAGCTGGGACACACACAGAGGTAATAACGGATATAGAACCATCTCAAATCACTTTTGTGCATTCATGTGGACACACACAAGTTTGGGGCCATTCCTAGATCCGATGCTCGATTCCTGACGAAACCCGATCGTGGGCCCCGCGCGGTCTACCCCTTTGACGGCATCCCATGGGGGTCCCCCGTTGGGCATATGCCTCCATTTGAGCTTGGTTGGGTCATAGGTACATGTGGAAACAAGGATCATCACATATGATCTCGTTTCTCTTCCTTGTTCACCTCAGAGTTCCCTGCTCTGTGCAGAATCTGCCCAAGTGTAGTAACCCCCTGTCCGAGAAGCCGGACACACCTGGAGGGTAGCCTTGGATATAGAACCATCTCAAATCACTTTTGTGCATTCCATGTGGACACACACAAGTTTTGGGGCCATTCCCCTAGATCCAGATCTTTTCGATTTAAAATACGAAACCCTGGATTCACATTGACCTTGGGTCTACCCCTTTATTTATCCCAACCAGAGGGTCCCCGGTGGGCATATGCCTCAATTTGAGCTGGTTAGGTCATAGGTACATGTGAAACAAGGATCATCACATATGATCTCAAGTTTCTCTCAGGTTCACCTCAGGGAGTTCCCTATACATGCATGTCTGCCTAAGTGTGGTAATCCCCTGTCCGGGCGCGGGGACACACCTTGGGGAGTAGCCTTGGATATAAGAACCATCTCAAATCACTTTTTGTGCATTCATGTGGACACACACAAGTTTGGGGCCATTCCTACATCGATGCTCGATTTCCAGAAACGAAACCCTAGTTACATTGACCGCGCGGTCTACCCCTTTGACGGCATCCCATCGGGGGTCCCCGGTGGGCATATGCCTCCATTTGAGCTTGGTTAGGTCATAGGTACATTTTGAAACAAGGATCATCACATATGATCTCAAGTTTCTCTCAGGTTCTATAGAGGGTTCCTATACATCAGTCTTGCCTAAGTGTAGGAACCCCCTGTCCGAGAAGCCGGACACACCTTGGGGGTATCCTTGGATATAAAACCATCTCAAATCACTTTTGTGCATTCCATGTGGACACACACAGAAGTTTTGGGGCCATTCCCCTAGATCCCGTGCTCGATTTAGGGAAACCCTAATCCGTTGACCGCGCGGTCTACCCCTTTGGCTGCATCCCTTCGGGGGTCCCCCGGTGGGCATATGCCTCCATTTGAGCTTGGTTGGGTCATAGGTACATGTGGAAACAAGGATCATCACATATGATCTCAAGTTTCTCTCCGGTTCACCTCCGAGGGAGTTCCCCCCTATACATGCAGAATTTGCCTAAGTGTAGGAACCCCCTGTCAGAGAAGCCGGACACCTGGGGGGCAGCCTTGGATATAGAACCATCTCAAATCACTTTGTGCATTCCATGTGGACACACACAAGTTTTGGGGCCATTCCCTAGATCTAATGCTCGATTTCTGCAACCCTAGTTCTGTTGACCGCGGTCTACCCCTTTGACTGCATCCCATGGCTCCCCGGTGGACTTATGCCTCCATTTGAGCTTGTTTAGGTCATAGGTACATGTGGAAACAGGATCATCACATATGATCTCAGGTTTCTCTCAGGTTCACCTCAAGGGAGTTCCTGCTCTGTGCATAATGCACTTCAAATGTAGGAACCTTCCTGTCAGAAATGGGACACACCTGGGGGAGTAGCCTTGGATATAGAACCATCTCAAATCACTTTTGTGCATTCCATGTGGACACACACAAGTTTGGGGCCATTCCCTGAATGGGTAACCGATTTCGAGCGAAACCCTAGTTCTGTTGAACGCGCGGTCTACCCCTTTGACCATCCCATCGGGGGTCCCCGGTGGGCATATATGCCTCCATTTGAGCTTCGTTAGGTCATAGGTACATGTGGAAACAGGATCATCACATATGATCTCAAGTTTCTCTCCGGTTCACCTGGGGAGTTCCCACCTATACATGCATAATGCTGCCTAAGTACTTAGGAACCCCACATCCAGAAGCGGACACACAGGGGGGTAGCCTTGGATATAGAACCATCTCAAATCACTTTGTGCATTCCATGTGGACACACACAAGTTTTGGGGCCATTCCTAGATCCGATGCTGATTTAATGAAACCTAGTTCTGTGTGTAACGGTCTACCCCTTTGGCTTGCATCCATCGGGGGGTCCCGGTGGGCATATGCCTCCATTTGAACTTGGTTAGGTCATGGGTACATGTGGAAACAATGATCATCACATATGATCTCAAGTTTCTCTCGGGTTCACCTCCGAGGGCCTATACATGCATAATCTGCCTAAGTGTAGTAATCCCCTGTCCGAGACCGGACACACCTGGGAGGGTAGCCTTGGATATAGAACCATCTCAAATCACTTTGTGCATTCCATGTGGACACACACAAGTTTTGGGGCCATTCCTTAGATCCGATGCTCGATTGACGAAACCCTAGTTCTGGTGACCGCGCGGTCTACCCCTTTGACGGCATCCCATCGGGGGTCCCCAGTGGGCATATGCCTCAATTTGAGCTTGGTTAGGTCATAGGTACATTTGGAAAACAAGGATCATCACATATGATCTCAAGTTTCTCTCCCGGTTCACCTCAAGAGGAGTTCCCTACTGTATACATCCAAATCTGCCTAGTGTGGAACCCCACTGTCCAGAAGCCGGCCACCTTGAGGTATCCTTGGATATAAAACCATCTCAAATCACTTTGTGCATTCCATGTGGACACACACAAGTTTGGGCCATTCCCTAGATCCACGTCTCGTTTGTGAAACCTAGTTACGTTATTGCCGCGGGTCTACCTTTGTGCATCCCATCCAGGGTCCCCCGGTGAGCATATGCCTCGGCTGAGCTTGGTTAGGTCCTTAGGTATGTGGAGACAGGATCATCATATGATCTCAAATTCTCTCGGTTCACCTGGGGATTCTACCTATACATGCATGTCTGCACAAAGTGTAGAGACCCCCTGTCAGAAGCTGGGACACACAGAGGTAGCCTTGGATATAGAACCATCTCAAATCACTTTTATTGCATTCCATGTGGACACACACAAGTTTTAGGGCATTTCCTAGATCCGATGCTCGATTTCAGACGAAACCCTAGTTCTGTTGACCGCAGTGTCCATGATGTCGGGTACACACGGGGTCCCCGGTGGGCATATGCCTCCATTTGAGCTTGGTTAGGTCATGGGTACATGGTGGAAACAAGGATCATCACATATGATCTCAAGTTTCTCTAGGTTCACCTCAGGTCCCCCCTATACATGCATAATCTGCCTAAGTGTAGGAACCCCCAGTCCGAGAAGCCGGACACACACAGGGGGTAGCCTTGGATATAGAACCATCTCAAATCACTTTGTGCATTCCATGTGGACACACACCAAGTTTTGGGGCCATTCCCAC